>JAHDVF020000451.1:0-57205 GCA_022606425.2 Lepidostoma basale | reverse complement strand
ATTCCAGAAAGCGAGCTCCAGAAGGCGTATGTATATATATATATATATATATATATATATATATATATAGTATATATATATATATATATATATATATATATATATATATATATATATATATATATATATATATATATATATATATATATATATATATATATATGCTATATATATATATATATATATATATATATATATATATATATATATATATATATATATATATATATATATATATATATATATATATATATATATATATATATATATATATATATATATATACATATATATATATATATATATATATATATATATATATATATGTATATACACTATATATACATATCACATATATACGACATCAGAAGTAGAAACATATATTCTGTCCCTAATGCAGTCACTGGAACAGTTAAGTAATGTATTTATTATTTCAGATGTGCTTACATTTTGCCGGATTGGACGATGAATTTTTTGATTTGCAAATAGAAAGGATAATACTGTATAACGACACAAGGGATCCAGAGCTCCCCGACCCTACTACCCTTTCTCCGCTGACATTGAAACCTCACCCGGAACTCTTAGAAATGAATCTACACTACGTGAACATCATCATGTTGTTCGGAGTTTCAATGCTCTTGATTAGCGTTACTCTTGGATTAATATTGCTCATATGTTTGTGTGCTTAGTCCGCACTGGAGTGCCAGAGTAGGAGTCAAGGTTATCAACCAAGCTTATCAACGTATGTCATACTATGGGACCGGCCACACTTTAACACAAGCCACCTGTGTCTTCACTCCTACTCTGGCACTCCGGTGTGGCCGTACCCTTGGGGATTTTGCTGGTTCACTTTGAACCACAGTTGACGAAGCCGGTCGATATAACCATTGACTGTAAAATAAAATGTGTTTTATTTTTAAATTAGAATTCATTAAACGTTATTTCGATTTATCATATGGTTTTACCATAATAATATTAATCATATTATATTAATTATGGAACTGGCAAAAGAAGGATGAAAGTAGAATAAATGCAGTAGAAATGAGATCTCTTAGACGAATGTGTGGATACTCTGTGTATGATAGAGTGTCGAATGAAAATATAAGAAGTGAATGCGGTGCGAATGATGGTGTCATGAACAAAATAATGAAAGGATCATTAAGATGGTTTGACATATGGAAAGAATGAATGAAGAAAGAATGGTAAAAAAATTATATGTTAATGATGTAAATGGAACCAGAAATAGAGGAAGACCGAAGAAAACGTGGCACGATCAAATAAATCAAATATTGAATGTCGGCCATGTGAGGAGTCAGAGAAATCGACGCGCGTGCATGACACGATGTATGAATGTTGAGGAAGCGAGAGAAATATGTTAGGAAAGAAAGGTGTGGCAGTCCATTCTTTCTGCCTACCCCTTCGGGGAGACGGCGTGATGGTTAATTAGTTAGTTAGTTAGTTAGTTTATATTAATTACATGATTAATACAAGTTTGGCTAGCGTTGCTATTGCGCTTATGCAAGCAATACGGTCGAGGCTCAGCTAGTTGGTCCAGCATCAAGTTACACATTCTCCGAACACAAAGCGAACAGCATTACCTATTTATACAATTTTATGAAATATACATATCTTCTTCTTTTCTTGTACGCCTTGCGACCTGTTTCTTATGAGGAATTGGCCTCCTGCGAGGTCGACTCCCAGCTGTCGATCCATCTCTTTGATGGTCTGCCCGGGGGTCGTTTACCTTGGGGCTGCCTCACTTTTAAATCAAATCAAATCAGTTCATTTACTCAAAAGACATTACAAACAGCAAAAATGTTTAAAGAATCCATTGAGTACAGGTAAAATATTATACACGTACAACATAATACCAGGAACGCATTAAAGATGGTTAGACATTAGGAAGACAAGATACTTTCTAAAGTCGAGAGTATTAATTTGTCCCCTGAACGAACCTTCACAAATAAAAGTCAGCTGTTTGTTATATGCAGACGATGCTGTGTTAATCGCTGACAGTGGAGAAAATTTGTGAGTTTTTGTGTCAAGGATGTATGAGGCATGCAAAAAGAGTGACCTGGTGATGAATGTGTCTAAATCTAAAGTGATGGTGTTTGAGAAAGAAGAATGTATGACGATTTGTGATATAAGTGCGATGGGCGAGAAATTGGAGCAAGTTACTCAGTTTACATATCAGGGAAACATGTAAACAAGAGATGGAAAAATGGAGAAAGACATCGAAAGAAGGGTTGGTGCTGGGAATAAAATAAATGGCGTACTTAGAGTCATTACTGCAAATAGAAATATATCCACAGAAGCAAAGATGGCAGCACCCAATGGAGTTCTAGTGCCAACCCTCATGTATAGAAGTGAAGCTTGGAGCTGGCAAAAGAAGGATGAAAGCAGGATAAATGCTGTCGAAATGAGATCACTAAGAAGAATGTGCGGGAAAACGTTCTATGATAGAATACCGAACGATGAAATAAGAAAGAAATGTAAGGCAGATGACTGCATCATGGATAAAATTAAAAAAGGATCCTTGAGATGGTTTGGAAATATGGAACGAATAGATGAGAGTATAATGGTTAAAAAGTTGTACACAAGCAGCATGAGTGGAACGCGAGTGAAGCCGAGGACGACCGAGGAAAACATGGCAAGACCAAATTAATCAATTACTAAAAGGCGGTCACATTCGAAGTCGGAATAATCGACGTGCGTGCATGGTACGATGTATGAATGTAGAGGAAACCCAAGAGGTATGCCAGGACAGAGCATTGTGGCGTGATAGTTAGTTAGTTCTGTTAAAATAACGTGATTCAGCATACATTCCGATTTTCTGTTCATTCCGAATATTAATTTATCTGGAATATGAATGAGTGTTTTAATAGCCAGATCGAATAACAGAAAAATGAACCGAAAAAAGAAAAACTCATTTAATTTAAAATGGAAAACGTGGATTGGAAAACCTATGAATGCCCTCTTAATCAAACCGAGCGAGTCAACACACTGCATGGTTGGCTCGTGACATTTCGTTCATTCAACCCACTCAACCGTGTTTTTACTCTTCGTACGTCACAGATGCAGGATTTCGCATCACACAATCTCATGAAAATATTAATGCAACTCTAAAACGGAAGCATCCCAACTAAAAAAAGTTTCAAACGCCATATCAAATGAGATTTCAATTATAATTTGGAATAGAATTAACCGCCCTACCTTTGGGTTTTTTTCCGAGAAACGTGCAAAAAAAGCAGGTTTTTTTATTAACCTTTCTCTTACGGTGGTAAAATAAAAACGTGCGTTCCGGTGCAGGGTAGTCAGTACGCGTTAAAAAATTAGCGATTTTAAATCGGAAAAATCAGAACATTCATAGCATTTATCTAACCTCTTATATAATTATAATTGAAGTCAAAAATTATAATAATTGAGTTTTAATTGCTGAAAACATTTTTAAAAAAAACATCTGGCAACGCTCACGGAACGGGCCCCACTCTGGTTGGAAGCCCGGAAGCGAGTGCCGGCGGTGGCGGGACGGCCGAGAGTGAGAACATTGAGCTAGAACATATGCAAGAGTGAGATGCGAATATACTGTCGCGTACTCAGCGCTACGAATTTTGTTTCCGATGTTCACAAAATACCTCCGATGTACCCGATGAATTGTGATAATTATTAATATTATTTTTTTAATCAATGCGTAAATATATTATGGAGGAATACCTAAAATCTTAACCTTGTATTTATTAAATGTATAGAGATATTGATGGTTATTAGAAGCAACGTGTAGAAGATACTAATCACAGGGAAGGGAGGGTTAATGGAATTTAATTATATATTAATTTTATTTTTTTAAATTACGAAACCTCAAATACTCGGCTGCACACTTCGCCTGCCGCTTGTAAAACTATCAAATTAATGAAGACTTGTACTCGAGTGTTGTTGGCACACGCGCGTATCCCTAACAGTTTGTACATTTTCGGTACATTACTTTATCTCAAACGCGTACGTTATACGGGAAAGCGCAGAATGGTGGTCACAGTGAACGTATCACGTACGTTCAAATACGTAGGGTGGTTAATGTAACTCCGGTGAGAGTGAAACCGGTAATTAGAAAAAAAAGCAAATACTATGTATACATTCAAAAAAATATTGTAAACATACCTGGTCCAAGTTTGGCATATAGATAGGAGTGACATCTCCAGGCGGCTTCTAACAATGCGCTAATGGCGGGTTAGCCTTTTACATTGTGTTAAAAAGATGTTCTGCTTAATGCTTAATAAACACAAATCTTCATAGATGGCGTAAGTATGTAGATTATATGGACTTCCACGTAAAAAGAGTAATCCTAGAGATTAACATATATAATCAAAAATCTTCATAGATGGCGCATTGAAATTGACATGTGAATTCTGGTGTTGGATTTTAACATATATACAACTTCCAAAAATTTATCAGACATGGTCATAAGAAAGGTGAAATGGGGAATGTTGTATTACATGAAGCGTGCGCTTTTACAAACCAATGACAGGTCATAAGTCCTGTAAACACCTTGATCAACCATATTCAGTTTCCAATTTGCATCTTCGTCTCTATTGAGATACAATTAATTCATGAATTGATAACCCGCAATGGGTGAAATCCAGTATTCGTATACAAGTATATGTATACATTCAAAAAAATACTGTGTTGTTAAAACAAATTATACAAATGTTTTTTTTTTATGTATTATCACACCAGATATAAAGTGCGTCATACGAAAGATATAGTAATTTCATCTCTTGTACAGGACTTTATAAAACATTTTTGTTTTTACATATGTTCCATGAATAAACTAATTTCTACAGAATTTATAACATTTTCGTCATTTTACTGCCAGCAGTTCGCTTACATAAATCACAATTCAATATCCGTTGATCATAATAAACCGATATTCAGAATGTATGCTAAATCACGCAATTTTATCAGAAAACCCATTAAACTTTTACCTCAATAAATCGTTTAAAGGGTTATGAAACAACTTTTTTACTATGACGCGTAATATTTACGGATAATTTATTCATTATTCATTATGTCTACAGAAGTTACATGGGATATCCAATATGTTTATTTATTCCGCTAATATGGCGCCTTTCCGAGCTCTCTGCGTGACATTATTTTGAACAATAAATTAGAATTGTCAATAAAACGATGGTTTTAAATATGAAAAGTATTCAAAACCGTCACAAACATACAATTTATTACAATAATCATTTATCCAAATTTCATTTACTATCCATCTTACCAACATAATCCACTTAAATCCTCTACATCGTATCATGCACGCACGTCAGTTTCTCCGACTCCTTACGTTGTCAACATTTAATATTTAAGGATTAATTGTATCTCAATAGAGACGAAAATGCAAATCGGAAACCGAATATGGTGGCCGATGCGTTTACAGGACTTATGATCTGTCATTGGTTGGGTTAAGCGCACGCTTTATGTAATACAACATTCCCCATTCCGCCCTTCTTACGACCACCATGTGTGAAAAAATTTTGGAAGATGTATATATGCTACAATGTTACACCACACTTCACATTCTTTAGTTCAATCTACACTAGCGCCATCTATTAAGTTTGGACTAAGCATTAAGCAGAAGATCTTTATTAACGCAATGTGAAAGGCTACCGCCATTAACGTATTGCAAGATAACGCCTGGAGATGACTATCCAATTTTTATGCTATTTTTAACTTGTACCATACTCTGTTTCCAATTTGCATCTTCGTCTTTATTATGATACAATTAATCCTTAAAATGATAACCCGCAATGGGTAAAATTCAGTATTCGTCTACAAGTATTTGTATACATTCAAAATGATTTAATATTTAATTGATATGGTGGTGCCACGGTTTTTTTGGTCTTCCTATATTTCTCGTACCAGATACATCGTTAACATATACTTACTTTACCATTCTTTCTTCATTCATTCTTCACATGTGTCCAAGCCATCTTAATGGCCTTTTTATTATTTTGTTAATAACAATTTCATTCGCACTGCATTCACTTCTTGTATTTGCATTAAAAACTCAATCATGTACACAGTTAACTACACATTTTTTCATCACTTCTGCCTATCCCTTCGGGGAGATAGCGTGATGGTTAGTGAGAGACCATACGATAATTTTTTTAAAATTCTACTGCGATTTTCTTTTTTTTTCGAAAACGGGACATTTTGTTGTCCCGAAGCTGTTTTCGGTGACACCGGGATACGCTGACTGAAAACGGAACTGTCCAGGAAAAACCGGACGTCTGGTCACATTAGGTTTTCTCATATTTTTCCATAAATTTTTTGACGTTATATTCTGTAAATCTAAACCATGTAAGTAATAATTTATACGAATGAATACGTTTGTTTTCTAGTTATTTATTATTTCTTGAAAAATTATGTTAAACTCCTAAATAATTAATATGAATAAAATCGTCTGTTTTCTAAAAATATTATATTTTAGGTGGAATGACATGTTTGCCCTTCTAATGCATTTATAAATAAGGTATGGTAAGACTCCTAGAAGACAGGGGTTCTCATTAATAATAATCATAATTGGTGTTTCAGATAATCTTAAGGCATTATCACTGTGATTTTCCATAATGACGAATTTTTATGAATTAAAACACTGTTTTTTTACACTTTTGAGATTTTCCACTTTTCCACAAAAGTGTACGACCACCACGTCTGACAATTTTTTGGAAGATGTATATATGCTGCAATGTTTAGAAACACTTCACATTTTTTTGTTCAATCTACACTAGCGCCATCTATTAAGATTCGTCATTATTAAGTTATAATTCATGGGAATGACATTTTCGCCTTTCTAAAGCATTATCAAATATTGAGAAAAATGGAGTCTTACATCCATTGTTCAAGAAACATATAAGTGTTCTTTATTGTGTCTTAAACAATGATGAAAAACTCCATCTTGAATAAATAATACGATTTAAAATATCTGTTTTCTAGAAGTTTCATAATATTTTATGGGTATGTGTTTCGCCTTGCTAAGCAATTACTAAATGTGACATTCAATAATGCCTTAGCAAGGTCTAACTATCATATATATAAAACAATAATAATAAAACTTTTAGAAAATAGACGTTTTCATTCGTCATATATTAAATCATATAAGTGAAATATTTTTTTTGTTAAGCACGCAATCATATATTTTTTTTGATGCTCTATTATACATCGTCTTTCATACACTCTTCTAAGTGATCGCACATTATTTCTACGTCATTAATCTACTTCGATAGTAAATTGATTCTATTGTATCTTCAGTATTGGTTATATTAGAAAGGAATGTAGAGCGAAAGAAGGTATTATGAACAAAATTATGAAAGGATCGCTGCGTTAGTTCGGACATATGGAGCGCATGGGTGAAGAAAGAATGGTAAAAAAAGTATACGATAACGATGTAAATGGAGTACGGAGTCGAGGTAGACCGAAGAAAATATGGCATGACCAAATTAAACATTTTAAAGGTTAGTCATGTCAAGAGCAGGAAGAATCGAGACTTGCGTGTATGACTCGCTGTATGAATGTAAAGGAATCTAGAGAGGTATGTCAGGATAGAGAAGTGTGGCGGTCCATTCTCTCTGCCTACCCCTGCGGAGAAACGGCATGATGGTTTGTTGTTATAACTTCAACTTGCTAAAAATATTAATGAATTCGATTTTTTATGAATGAAAACACTGTTTTTCGACATTTGACACTTTTGATGACACTTTCCAGAAGCGGAAAAGGATGTAAAAAATTCGTCATTATGCAATTCTACAGTGTTGACGCCTTAAGTTTATATAAAATTATTAATTTAAAGTTTTTCTGTGTTCCAAAAGCGAGAAAAATTCTATTTGGAACCACTCATAATAATATTGGAATTGTTTAGTTTTGGTTTGCGGGTAGGTACTCATCAAATTATTATATTATATAACCGGAATCCGCGCTTCCCTACCCGCATATTAATTTGTGTTCTACATATCGGAAAATTGCCCAAATAAACTGTTAACTTTGCCCAACATTTTATGCATATTTGTGAAATCGGCGGTGGATAGTACCTACTTGATTTACACGTTCATATTTCATTAGTTCGCCACACTCGATGGAATACGCAGTTCGAATTTAAGTCTTGATTCGAAATTCGTTTGTACCGCTCAAAATTGCCTCGGCGTTTGTTTTGTTATACCAGATGTATTGAATTTCACGTTTTTAAATAAATTCATTAAACATGAATATTGTGATCAACTCTTGTTTATTATAACAGCTTTATTTTCTCTTTTAAATTACCAAATGGTCTCACTTCAATCGGAAATTCTTTAGGGTAAAATAATAAATAAGAATAGCCAGGAAGGAGGAAAGTGTGACATGTTCTTTCTCTACTGTATACAGGATGCGGCAAGGCAGACAGTGCAGTTTTGAAAGGCCGGTACATTCTGTGTGTTGGGGGTAGGAACCTGGGAGTGGTCTCATTGTATCGGGAGAGTCTTGCCGTTTTCAGTCGTTGCCATGGTTTGGTCCGGACAACACCGAGGCTTTGCCGTCTTGAAAATGGTCTATCATCACCACCCAGCGAGCCCTTCAATCTTGGACGTCGTGATACCGTCCCTCACCGTAATTTAATCGTGACTTGGATACGTACATTATAAGGAACTGGTTCCACACTAAGACCTAGGAGTTTGGGAAGACCTAAAACCGTAAAAACACCCGAAAATTTAACAAGAGTGAGCGAAGCTATTGAACTGTCGCCTCGGCGCTCTGCCTGGAAGCATGTAATTGCATTGGGTATTGCTGACCGCTCACTAAGGAGGATTTTGCATCAAGATTTATACAGTTAAATTTAAAAAAAAAAGTTTTATGTATCACAATTGTATTTTATTTTACGCGACAGTAGTTTCGTCAACCTATGTTGACGTCATCAGTTGTTACAATGTCAACATGTGATGATGTTAACATAGGTTGATGAACCAGCTGTCGCGTAAAATAAAATACAATTGTGATACATAAAACAAAGTATTTTTTTTTTGTTTTTTTTTTAATGTATACAAATACTTGTAGACAAATACTGGATTTTACCCATTACGGGTTAATCATTAAGAATTAATTGTATCCCAATAGAGTCGAATATGTAAATTATTTGGAAACAGAATATGGTGGTCGAGGCGTTAACGGGACTTATGACCTGTCATTGGCTGGGTTAAGCGATCGCTTTATGTAATACAACATTCTCCATTCCGCCCTTCTTACGAACATCACGTGCTTATGCTTACATCTAGCAGGTAGACCATTTTAAGGGTTATAATAATTGACGTAGTGCAATACACGCTGTGTAAATGTAAAAATTGCTTTAAAAATATCTTGGTTTAGTAATACGACTTATTTAATTCCATAGCCATAAAACTCTTGAAGAGTTTTCGACTTTTTGATGATTTTTCGCCAAGCTCCTTGATCCTGCGCCTTTTGCTTCCAGCACTCCGATTCGCCCAACCTAGCCAGGTCAGCCAGAACATTGTCCATTAGGCGCTGTCTAGGCCTTCCTAGAGGTCTTACTCCAGTCGGTCTACGGGTACAGGGTTTTGATTGCTCTGGTCTCTTCGGTTCGGCATACGTGCCCAATCGTGCATACGTGCCTGGATAATTCTAGGATAATTCTAAGTTATCTATATTTAGTAATATGGCTAAATGTTCTTATTTTATTCTATATGATAATAGCTTATGCAAATAAAACACTTTCGAAGGTTTTTCGAATTTTTAAAAAGGGAACAAAAAAAGTAATCTCCTTCATTGTCAATTATTTTGTTTTAAACGATTAAAAACAGGCCTTACCCATATTTTGGTCTGTAGTATAAACAATTCCAACGACGCCATTTTCACCCATTTTTAAATTAGGAATATATTTCCTGGAAGTAGATTCTGAGAGAAGTGACTGTGACAATGGCGTAAATACAATCTTTTTGAAAATGTTTATAAAATTTATATTACATTTTTATATTGTATACATTATTTTTGTATTTATATAGTTATCTTGTTTAGACTTATGATAATTTCATCACCAAGTTATTTCTAAATAACTAACCATCACGCCATTACCCGGAGGGGTAGGTAGAGAGGATGGATCGCCACAATTCTCTGTCTTGGCATACTTCTCAGGCTTCCTCAACATTCATACATCGTACCATGCACGCAGTCGATTATTCCGACTTCTAATGTGGCCGCCTTTTAGTAATTGATTAATTTGGTCATGCCATGTTTTCCTCGGTCGTCCTTGGCTTCTTTTTCCACTCACGCTGCTTGTGTACAAATTTTTAACCATTCTACTCTCATCCATTCGTTCCATATGTCCAAACCATCTCAGGGATTCTTTTTTAATTTTATCCATGATGCAGTCATCTGCCTTACATTTCTTTATTATTCCATCGTTCGGTATTCTATCATACAACGTTTTCTTCTATCATACAACCTTAGTGATCTAATTTCTTCGGCGTTTATCCTGTGTTCATCCTTCTTTTGCCAGCTCCAAGCTTCGCTTCCATACATGAGGGTTGGCACTAGAATTCCATTGTGTACTGCCATCTTTGCCTATGTGGATATATTTATATTTACTATATATATAATAATAAATGTAGTAAATGACCAAATCATCAGTAATTTACTTTTAATTTCATGTGTCAAATTAATGGACATGTTTTTATGAATGTGTTTTTTATTCTTTACGCCACTGAAAGATTTTTCACATAGGCAAAAATACAGGTCGAAAGCACTCCGTTCAGCAAACTCAGTCTGGAAGAACACTTTTATTGAATTTATCGGTCGTTTGGGTAAATTGCCGAGAAGTCGACGAGCGCACACACAATGGAAAAATTAATATTTCACGAGCTTTTTTGATCGTTTAATATTTTTTGCAGTTCAACTATGATATACGGAGAAAAAAACTAACTAACCATCACATAGTCTCCCCGAAAGCGTCGGCAGAAATAACGAACCACCACACTGTTTTTTCATTACATAGTATCTGGCCATATCAACGTTCAATACTCCTACATCGTGTCATGCATGCACGTCCATTTCTCCGATACCTCACGTGGCCGATATTTTATATTCGATGAATTAATTGTGCAGCGTTTTCCTCGGTCGCTTACATATTATTTCTTTACCATTTTTTCTTTATTAATTATTTCCACATTTCCAAACCAACTAAATAATCCCACCGTTATATTGTTTATCACACTTTCATTCGCACTGCATTTACTTTTTTATATTTCTATTAGACACTATATTTAGATAATCAAATGATTTTACTTAACTGTATTTAGATTTCATTTTCGATTCAATTTTATCTCATTTCACTGCAAAATTAATCTGAATTATTATTATTTTGCCAGTTCCGTGCTTCATTCACATATATTTACGAGAATCTATGATTCATATAATATGTTTCTATACTATATTTTACGAGTTAATAATTATGTCCAAGAAAACTGCCAACCAAATGTCTAATAAACTGCGTCAACGTTGTCAACAAGTCTCCAATTCTATAATCTTGATTTTACTGTTACAAAATGGCGTCACAACAAAATGGCGTTACAACAAAATAACGTAAAAACAAAATAACGTAACAATAAAATGGCGTTAAAACATATGGCGTTTAACAAAATGGTGTTACAACATAATGGCATAATGACAAAATGGCATTACAACATAATGGCGTTATAACATAATGACGTTACAACAATATTAATGGCACAAATACTATTCAACCATAATACATCAAAATAATAATACAACAAAATAATTAATTTATAAGCATAATGGCGTTATAATTATATGGCGTGAAAACTAAATGGTGTTACAATAAAAAAAAATTAAAAAAATTGCGTTACAACATAATGTAATTACAACCTGATGGCGTTACTACAAAATAACGTTACAAAAAATGGCGTTACAACATAAGAGCGATATAACAAAATGGCGTTACAACAAAATGGCATTACGACAAAATAAAGTTAAAATATAACGGAGTTACAACGAAATGGCGTTATTACAAAATGGCGTGCAACAAAATGGCGTTAAAAAATATTATTTACATCAAAATGGCGTTAAAACAAAAATGCTAATAACAAAATGGCGCTGGCTTAGCCCTTTTTCAAACCGTCGTTTACTGTCATATATATTGACTAAAATGCACATTGGATTTCATTATATTTTATTGATAGAACTGTTGATTCGTGTGTTTTAAAAATTACAAATATAATTTATCGCAGAGGGGAGAGTTCAATCCTTAGCACAATCCAACACAATTCTACAAGCTCCACAATATCACCCCGGTTATGAAGTGTTTCTATATTTGAAAATTTCTCTCTCGTATTAGCCACCGTCTGAATTGTAGTGAAGCAGTTTCATGTAACATTTTCCGTCTATCAAGAGGTCAGCGGACGTCTGAGGTACCTACTCGTTCGGCTTATACACATTTAAACCCGATAGAAATTAATAATATCTCCAAATATATTCAATATTTTTTTCAAAACATCTCCGAATTTATTTGGACAAATTTGTCGTTGGTAACCATTCAATTTAAAATGATTATTTCCTTGCATGGCCAATAAATATGACATAATACTAAACCAGAGATAAACTTGTCATTGCAAGGGAAATGTCTTCTTTTTCTCCTTCTTATTGTAGGTCAAGCGATCGGTTTATGCAGGATATCAACTTTCTTCGTGTGATAAAGACGACCAGCCTTCTCTCCATCTCTTTGGTGGTTGTCCTGGTGGTCAACGGCTCTCTGGAATCTCGTGCCTTCTTCTTTGCCTGCTCCATCTCAGCATTTCATCAATTTTGCAGGATCTGCGAATTTCATCTTTGGATATCCTATCTCTCAGGGTTCTCCCCACCTTCGTTGTCGGGAGAACTAAATAAACCAACAGAAATAGATAAATGAAAGTAGAATAAATGCAGTAGAAATGAGATCTCTTAGACGAATGTGTGGATACTCTGTGTATGATAGAGTGTCAAATGAAAATATAAGAAGTGAATGCGGTGCGAATGATGGTGCTATGAACAAAATAATGAGATGGTTTGGACATATGGAAAGAATGAATGAAGGAAGAATGTTTAAAAAAAATATTTGTAAACAATGTAAATGGAACCAGAAATAGAGGAAGACCGAGGAAAACATGGCACGATTAAATAAATCAAATATTGAATGTCGGCCATGTGAGGAGTCAGAGAAATCGACGCGCGTTCATGACACGATGTATAAATGTTGAGGAAGCGAGAGAAACATGTCAGGAAAGAAAAGTGTGGCAGTCCATTCTTTCAGCCTACCCCTTCGGGAAAACGGCGTGATGGTTAGTTAGTTAATATTTATTACTGATTCCGATTGTATGTTGAACCAAGTATAGAGCGTAGAAATTCTTGACTTCGGCGAATATTTCACGGGTTGCAAATAGTTTTTTTTAATTATTTGTTATGTGGTCAAATGACGGAGGGGTCGAACGCGTTAAGCTTTCTAGGAAAGCCAATAAAGCTCGCGCATAAAACGTAGAAAAAGTATTAAAACTGTCTGAAAGTCTTCAAGTCCGAGACTTTGTGCCTCTTATAAGGTGCTGAAGAGAAAATTAAACTTCCCTCCGTTTCGCGGAGGTAGCCATATCGGACGTTACTAGAAACTACCACTTTACGGTCACTTCGTCATTACTTAAACGAGGGAATTAGATATAAAGTGAATTTTATTGTTACGAGTGGGGTGCATTACATGTATTCTTAATTGAAACGATATATACTTTATCATCCAAGATAAATGTTAAGATCAGTCCAAATTGTTCATGTTTCTCTTTTGTACGTTAACAGATTGACTGCCGTTCACGCGTAAGTGCGTGATAGAAGGAATACGCGGAGTGCTGATAACGCAATTACGCGTGATATTAAAAAGTTCCTTCAATTTGATATTTTTAAAAATTTACATCCAACAGCTATCGTTTTCACTGTTATCAGAGCGGCATGATAATTTAACCTAACCTAACTAACTAACTAACTAACCATCACGCCGTCTCCCCGAAAGGGTAGGCAGAAAGAATGGACTGTCACACTTTTACTGATGCGGCACTCCATCCTTCTCTTTTCACTCCGCTGGAGATGCGGTGTGATGGGTTGCGAACCTCATCGCTACCAATAGGCATCTCCCGCGCACACTTCGATCGTCCAACACCCACAAAATAAATCTAAAACAAATAATATAAAATACAATGATATAAAATAAAATAACAAAATTAAAATAATTTAACACAAAATGTTCTTTTTAAATGGTGCACATATTGTCTATTTAATTTATGTTCCACGAATCCACCGTTTTTTTAATTTAGCACATGTAATAACACATAATGTTTTTTTCGATGTTGCATATGTTGACATGGACGATCCGGAATTTTGTGTTTATTTAATTTATGTTACACGTAGGTAACCACCGTTTTTTTAAATTATCTGTAATTAGAGGCACTTTACCAGCAATAACATTAAAATAATATTGAAAAAATTATTCAAATTGTCATTCGAACAAATTAAAAATTTATTTTTACACCTGTCAAAATTCTTTATAAAAACGATAAAACTAATATAATTTTAACAGCAAAA
This sequence comes from Lepidostoma basale, assembly GCA_022606425.2. Lineage (NCBI taxonomy): Eukaryota > Metazoa > Arthropoda > Insecta > Trichoptera > Lepidostomatidae > Lepidostoma > Lepidostoma basale. The sequence continues at coordinate 42,553 of JAHDVF020000451.1, read as the reverse complement.
CAGTACAAACGTATTACGTGTCACAATTAACTTTTATAAAGTGCGGCAACAGTTAAATTGACCAAAACAATTCACTTATACGGGAAATATCTCCAAATTAACAGGAGCACCACATGACCCAAACCTAACCTTATTATTCATAATCCACGTTACATTTTATCTTAACTTATACTCACTGGATCAAATCTTAAATGGCTATTATAATGGCATTTATCTAACTATTCAAAATTAAAATCTAACTTAACGTAATCTAATCAAACCAAACGAAAACATACGTACTTACAAATGTATGGTTTCAAGCATTTTAGTCGTGTGTTGCGACACGAATGTTTCCCGCATGATGTATTGGAGGGAATGGTCGAGGGATCGATTGGCAGAGAACGACCTCGCCAGGAGTACCTAGACCAGATTTGCCGAGATATGGGCTGCACCTCTTATGCGGAGTTGAAGAGAGTTGCCGAGTACCAAGCGGAGTGGAAGAGGAGATGCGTCGCCTTGCTGCAGACCAATCATTAGATTAAGACAGCGTGACAATCACTCTGCCATCGCCGGGAATAGAACCCATGATCTAGATATGGCAGTTATCGTTCTTGCCACTGTACCTTTTAGTATGGGGCTCAATTTTACTTGTAATCAAATTTAAGGTTACCTTTTTTATTCCCTTGGGCGCATCTTAAGGAGGTAGGTTGTGAAACTAGCCAAAAACACATTAATATTTCATTACACTTATGTCCTCCCAGATACGAGTGAATACGGAATCGATTGGCCTAGGATGTTTACCGGTAAATAAAATATGACGGCGTTGTGTCCTGACGTCACGAGGCATTCCATTCATGCGCCCTGGCACGCCTCCCTTCCACCCCTTTCTAGAACCCCTTCTCCATCATCCCTAAACACCCACCCTCGCCAGACCCGGCACAGCGGTACCCTAACTATGGTTCACAACCCTTTCCAGAAGGATTACGTTATAAAATTTCAATATACAAAACTTTTTCTTATTCAGCTTAGATGACTAGATACAAGTTTTTTTAAAAAAAACTTGTTGTCATGCACGCCCGTCGATTTCTCTGACTCCTCACATGGGCGACATTCAGTATTTGATTTATTTGATCGTGCCACGTTTTCTTCGGTCTTCCTCTATTTCTGGTTCCATTTACATCGTTAACATATGATTTTTTTACCATTCTTTCTTCATTATTTTTCCATATGTCCAAACCATCTCAATGATCCTTTCATTATTTTGTTCATAACACCATCATTTGCACCGCATTCACTTCTTATATTTTCATTCGACACTATATCATACACTGAGTATCCATACATTCGTCTAAGAGATCTCATTTCAACTGCATTTATTCTTCTTTCATCCTTCTTTTGCCAGTTCCATGCTTTGCTTCTATACATAAGAGTCGGTAGAAGAACAATATTGTGCACTGCCATTCTAGCTTCTTTGAATAGGTTTTTGTTTGTCTTCAACCAACAATCAATATAAGTCTTTTGAAGGGAGGCTAGGGAGTCTTTGAAGCATTTCCCTTGACCTTGTTAAAGTTCCTAATGTCGATTATAGCTATAGTTATATTGTTATTTTATTTTATATCATTGTATTTTATATAATTTGTTTTAAAATTAATTTGATTAATTTTAAATTAAAATAAATATTGAATGTCGGCCATGTGAGGAGTCAGAGAAATCGACGATGTATGAATGTTGAGGAAGCGACTGAGACATCACACTGCGATTCTCGCGGGGGCGAAAAGAGAAGACTGGAGTGCCGCATCGGTTAAAGTGTGGGAGTCTATTCATTCTGCCTACCTTTTCGGGGAGACGGCGTGATGGTTAGTTAGTTTCATTCTCATAAAATATAGTAAAACTTCTATAAAGTAGACGTTTTAATTAACTAAACTAACTAACCATCACGCCATTTCGCCTGGTATCGATCGCCAAAATATTCTGTCCTGGCATACCTCTCGGGCTTCCTCTACATTCATACATCGTACCATGCACGCACGTCGATTATTCCGACTTCGAATGTGGCCGCCTTTTAGTAATTGATTAATTTGGTCATGCCATGTTTTCCTCGGTCGTCCTCGGCTTCTTTTCCCACTCACGCTGCTTGTGTACAACTTTTTAACCATTCTACTCTCATCCATTCGTTCCATATGTCCAAACCATCTCAGGGATCCTTTTTTAATTTTATTCATGATGCAGCCTTACATTTCTTTCTTATTTTATCGTTCGGTATTCTATCATACAATGTTTTCCCGCACATTCTTCTTAGTGATCTCATTTCTACGGCGTTTATCCTGCTTTCATCCTTATTTTGCCAGCTCCAAGCTTCACTTCCATACATGAGGGTTGGCACTAGAACTCCATTGTGTACTGCCATCTTTGCTTCTGTGGATATATTTCTATTTGCATTTTATTTAGTAACCAAAAGGTTGCGCACCCTACCCACACGGCGCAAGTTTCCGCTGTACTTAAAGAGAGAAAACATTCTCGAGCTTCTAACTTTTGGCAAGCCTGATGGAAAAATAAACATTTCACCAGGTTGTCGCACTAAGTATTTTTTGGAATATCTTACAGTCGAGTCGGTAACTACCTCCAAGTACTGGTGGGTACATGATTTCAAAAATATTTTTCACCGCGTATCAATCATAAAGCGATTACATTTCCGTTCTGAATTCAAACAGAAAAATCCGTCGTTAAACCATTTTGGTTCTTCTTATTCTTCTTCTTTGCTAACTTTCTTCCCTCCACTGCTTGATATAGGCCTCTTCCAATTTCCTCCACTCGTCTCTGTCCTGTCCCCTTTGTATCCCAGATTTTCCAACCCTTTTGACAATATCATCGGTCCATCTCATCGGTGGCCTTCAGACACTTCGCCTATTTGCCCATGGTCTCCAACTGAGTATCCTGGGTGCCCATCTGTTGCCACCCTGTCTAGCCAAGTGTCCAGCCCATTGCCACTCGGTCCATGACGTCAGCAACCCTGGTGCGGCGTCTGATTTCTTTATTCCTTATGCGGTCACTCAAACTCACACCAAGTACCTGTCTTACCGTCGTTCGGTATTCTATCATACAACGTTTCCCGCACATTCTTCTTAGTGATCTCATTTCTACGGCATTTATCCTGCTTTCATCCTTCTTTTGCCAGCTCCAAGCTTCAGTTCCATAACAAATACATAAATAAAATTAATGTACAAATACAAATTGATAACAATCGCTACGTTTAAATATAAAGACGTTAGAACTTAAGCAACAAACGACACGTGAACATTTTATTCTTCACATTGAACCAAAATTTCAGGAACTTTTTCACAATCCAAGCTTCGGGCCACCCCGAAGCGAGTGTGAACACGGCCGTTTCGGCGGCTTTCAAAAAATGGATTATAAACTCACCCCCTTACCTCACCCCTAATCCCGAATAAATGTATTGGGAAAGTGGGTTTACTTTGCGCTAGGGGATACACTTTGGGCTACTTATATTTTCCTCCAAGTTCAGCCATGATTTTCAATTTTAAGTGATAAATGTTTTTTTATCTCAACGAGGTGTTCTTGAGAGAACACATTCAAGCAAAACGGTTTTAGTTCAATTATATCTTCAGTAAGACGTTGTTAAGTATACTATGTTTCAATTTTATTAAAATAACAAGGGAAATTATTTATTGTTTATTGAATGATGTAAAACTCCATACTTAAAAATTTATACGCATTTAAACGTCTCTTTTCTAGAAGTTTTATTATATTTTATGTGAATGACATGTTTCGCCAGCCTATCAAATCGAATCGAATGAAATCAGTTTATTTCATCAATAGAAACTAACTAGCCATCACGCCGTCTCCCCGAAGGGGTAGGCAGAAAGAATGGACTGCCACACTTTTCTTTCCTGACATATTTCTCTCGCTTCCTCAACATTCATACATCGTGCCATGCATGCGCGTCGATTTCTCTGAATCCTCATATGGCCGACATTCAATATTTGATTTATTTGATCATGCCACGTTTTCATCGGTCTTATACAACATTAACATATAATTGTTTCCCATTCTTTCCTCATTCATTCTTTCCATATGTCCAAACCATATTAATTATTTTGTTCATGACACTATCATTCGCACCGCATTCACTTCCAAAAAAGCTAGAATGGCAGTGCACAATGGTGTTCTTCTGCCGACCCTTATGTATGGAAGCGAAGCATGGAACTGGCAAAAGAAGGATGAAAGTAGAATAAATGCAGTAGAAATGCGATCTCCTAGACGAATGTGTGGATACTCTGTGTATGATAGAGTGTCGAATGAAAATATAAGAAGTGAAAGTATACTTTGTTTCAATTTTATTGTAATAATAAGGGAAATTAATTTCATATTAGTGAAAGTACGTTCAGAAGAAAAATTCACTTGACTTTGGAGAGCTCGTATTCCTCAGTTGTAAAGTCGAACCATCTCTCATGCGTTCCTGGTATTATATATCATATTTTGCCTTTGACTTTAATTGCTGTTTGAGAAAATGAACTGTTTGATTTGAAGAATTCAATTTTGAATGAAGCAGTTTGTTGAAAATTAATAAAGTATTTTTATCATTTGGGCATCGTTTCGTAATCTCGCTTTTGATATCATAATAAAAGAGAATTACATACATTACAGGAATCACACCATATTAATATACATTTAGAAACAATGTCTTAATAACTCCGTGTTCACCCGACTTTTCTCTTTGTGTATCTTATCTCTGTAAGATCTCCCTTTGTCTTTGGTATAACTTCTAATTTAACGCGATACATCCTGTATATGCTTTTCGTATATACAGGTTGTATCGCGGAAAAATAAATGTTGTATTTGTTATGTACCGTTTGCTTTGATTTATTCAAAAAATATATACGAGGATAACTTCAAGGATTAATTGTATCTCAATAGAGACGAAGATGTAAATTATTTTTTTTAAACAGAATGTGATGATCGAGGCGTTTACAGGACTTATTCCCCATTCTGCCCTTCTTACGACCACCACGTCTGACAATTATTTTTTGAAAGATGTATATATACTACTTTGTTGAGGAACATTTCACATATTTAAGTTCAATCTACACTAGCGCCATCTATTAAGATTATATAGTGGTCGTAAGAAGGGCGGAATGGGAAATATTGTATTACATAAAGCGATCGCTTAACTCAACCAATGACAGGTCATAAGTCCTGTAAACGCCTCGACCACCATATTCGGTTTCCAAAATATTTTACATCTTCGTCTCTATTGAGATACAATTAATCTTTAAATGATTAACCCGTAATGGGTAAAATCCAGTATTTGTCTACAAGTATTTGTACTCGTATACATTCAAAACTAAATATATAAATTCTTCTATATTCGCCTTCACTTTGTGTTGTGGATTCATATTTGAATAAATATAGCTACACTTCGTATTTTTACAACACTAAATTACACTTTTACTTTTATATTACACAAGTATCGGTAATGATACAACCTTAAACGATGTATAATTTTTTTTTAATTTACATGTATAAAAGTTGGGACACAACCAAAAAAAATGTATAATAAAGTATTTTAAAAAGTGCAGTTATATTTATTAAAATTTTTCTGATTTTATTGAAAGTTTAAGCGTTAACACTGTAGAATTCCATTTTTTATTTGGAAGGAGACGTTCGTGGCAGAGTCGTAAGAGTTCTGATTGCCATACCCGATGGTCCCGGGTTCGATTCCCAGTGATGGCAGTATGATTGGCACACTGTCATTGGTCTGGTGTAGGATTCACGTGACAATAAAATGGCGATAGATTGGCTACCTATCACATGTTATGAGAATCAATATAAAAGCTAAAAATAAATTGGATACAGTAATTGTGTTCAAGCGACCAATTCAATTTATTAAATATTTTTTAACGCAAAAACAAAATTTACACAACATGTTTCGAAGGTCAGCCCTTTCCTAGAATTATCTCTAAAAAATGGTGTTGTTTTTATCATATAAGATTATTTATCACTACGTAATCTAAGACGGAACCCAGCCTGTATCGCTCAGGGCGCACTAGACTAGTCCCCTATGGGGGGAAAGAGGAAGCGAGGCAGACAAATACATTAAGAGATCACTGTAGAACTAACTAACTAACCATCACGCCGTCTCCCCGAAGGGGTAGGCAGAAAGAATGGACTGCCACACTTTTCTTTCCTGACATATTTCTCTCGCATCCTCAACATCGTGTCATGCACGCGCGTCGATTTCTCTGACGCCTCACATGGCCGACATTCAATATTTGATTTATTTTATCGTGCCACGTTTTCCTCGGTCTTCCTCTATTTCTGGTTCCATTTACATCATTAACATATAATTTTTTTACCATTCTTTCTTCATTCATTCTTTCCATATGTCCAAGCCATCTTAATGATCCTTTCATTATTTTGTTCATGACACCAACATTCGCACCGCATTCACTTCTTATATTTTCATTCGACACTCTATCATACACAGAGTATCCACACATTCGTCCAAGAGATCTCATTTCTACTGCATTTATTCTACTTTCATCCTTCTTTTGCCAGTTCCATGCTTCGCTTCCATACATAAGGGTCGGTAGAAGAACACCATTGTGCACTGCCATTCTAGCTTTTTTGGATAGGTTTTTGTTTGCGATGACAACTTTAAGTGCACCATTCACTTTTTTGCCTGCCCCAACCCTTCTTTCAATATCCCTCTCCACTCGCCCATGTCTTGCAAAACTCAACTACTTGCTCCAAATTTTCACCATTCACGCTAATGTTGCAGACTGTCATGGTTTCTTCCTTTTCAAAAATCATTACCTTGTCATTATCAGTTTTTTCTCCGATGTCCCAAATTATAACCGCGCTTCATATAACCGGGGAATAGGGACTAGATAATATTAGATACATTTGTTTTTATGTAAGAAACATATCATTGACGACCTTCGTGGTAGAGTGGCAAGAGCTATGCCTGACACACTGACGGTTTTGGGTTCGATTCCCGCCGATTGCAGGATGATTGTCACTGTCTTTGGTCTGGTGTATTCTCGTGACAAAAAAATGGCGATAGGTTAGCTACCTTAAAAAGTTGTTTACAGTGAGTTCAAATAACCTACTGAATATATATGTGAAAAGCAATGAGAAACTACTACTTGGTCGTCCAATTTATCTTCTACCACCTGGGTGCCACTCCAGCATCAGTGGCGTGCCTAGGGTCAACCAGTAAGGCAAGCCCGTCCGACTGTTTTGTGTTACGATATTAGTAGAGGGTCACGATAATGTATTTTTCCGGATTAAAAGAGTTTTATCTTTCTAAATTAATTTCGTAAATTAATTGATTTTTAATCCTATTGTAGCCGTATTTTAAATCTATACAAAAAATAATTTTCTGGGTCATTAAACTCATGTTCTTGAAGAAGAAATATAATTTATAAGAAATAAGCTGTATATTTACATTTGTCTATTGACAATAATAATACATTTGTTAACACCGAAACACGAATTATCAATAAAGTTCGTAAAGACATTACATAATCTTTCTTTTCATAACATTTCTGCACATAACGTAAATGACCGATAACATTCTAACAATAGAAATGAAGTTCGTGATACGTCGAATTGTAACATACTTCAGAGTGATAAAGCCCGGCTTCAAATCCATACAGAAATTGTAGATATCTTCTGGTATATATGCACCTAGCTATACGATTACAAGCCAAAAATACATAAGTGCGACAAAGACCCTTTTACATTTTGCAAGCCCAATATGAAGCCCATCGAAAACATGAAACAAAACATGTGGACGTAGGCGACTTCGCGGGCATCTCACCTACGCTACGTATGAGTGAAATAAAATACAGCGCGTATGAGTGGAACAAAACATACACCTAGGTCATTTCTGCGGATGACAGCGGAGTCATTTGCAATGCAACGAATTAAATAGTTTTAACTGGCGCGAAAAGTCAAAATATTATTTTATTCGTAGACGGCTTAAACGCGCAAAAAAACATCGTTTTATTATAGATTTTTTAAGGCAAGCCCGGCTTTTCGGCTTGTATGGAAGTACCGCCACTGTCCAGCACCCTTTTTGGGGTTTTGATCAAATATACACCTATTTTAAAACAACCAAAGATATAAAGAATACAAGAACCAACACTGTACTAACAAAAGAAAACACATGTTTAGGTATAACGATATGTATTTGAATATAGTCCATCACCTGCTCCAGAAAATGGAAACGATATGGAATATTACTTATTATTTATAGGTTATTTTATAACAAATCAATTTCATGATAATTAACATTGAACTTGTTCAAACAAATTTCACTATCAATCCGAAGTTATTGTAAAATATCTCGTATATTACATCAATCTATATCTGATATACTCCTACCACTTTTTGCCTTTATATTGAAGAGAATCGGACCTAGGACGGGACCTTGTGGGAGGCCTGTCCTAATGGGGTGAAGTTCGATTTCTATTTTTTTTTACTTTACCCAGCTTTACCAGAAATTATTTAACTAACCATTTCAAAAGAACACCGATCTATATCAGATATACCCTTTTCGGGAAATTTCCCACTATTTTCAGTCATACAAGTCTTCCGGGGCGTCGCCCTGTTTTAACAATTTGTTAGCCATCTTCATGAGTCCAAGTAAGCCTTCGAAGACTTCCTCGCAGTTGGGAAAAATTTCTTCTTTTGGTAAGACGTAGTCGTCGCCCCCCGTGCCTCTCATCTTAAAAGTGAACACCAGTTCAGTTTGCAAAGTACTCTTCACCCAGTCGGTACTCCTTCCAGAAGCGATGCCTGAAAAGATCGAGTTCTTATTGTTTCTTAAATAATAATGTGACATTCCGCATAAACATTGTTCATCTTACATGAATAATGATGTTAAATTCCATATGAAATCATAAATATGGGAATGACACGTTTCCCCCGGCTAGCAAGGCGAATCATGTCACAAATAATGAAACTTCTAAAAAACGAATGACATAAATATTAAATAGTATATTTATGGTGTGTCTTGAACAAATGCAACTCCTTCTTCTTAAAGTACCAAGTCAGGTTACCCGATGTTGGCTATCACTCTGGCGTAACCTTCTCTGTCGTGTGCTAGCAGGAATAACTGCCCCACTCCGATGGTTCTAAGCCAGGACATCTGCCGTCATCCCACACCGTTATTACCCTTAATCTATCCTTTCATGATGAGCTGTTGCAACTGTCATGTGCTAGCAGGAACAACTCCCCAACTCTCTGATGTTTCTCAACCAGGATATTTTGCGTCATCCCACGCCAGCCGTAGCCACATTTCACCCCCCCCCCCCCCACCACGGCAGCAATGTCGTCGGCCCACCTTTTTTGCAGCCTGCCGACGTTTCTCCTATTCTCCCATGGTCTCCACCTTATTATTTTCTGGTTCCATCTATCCTCATTCTGTCTCGCCACATGACCCGCCCATTGCCACTTCAGTCTCGCTAGTCGTTCTATGATGTTCGTTATTTTTTAGTCTATACGAACTATTTAATATTGTATATGTATGTATCGATATTTGATGCAACTGAAAATGTCCGTTTTCCATCAAATCTTCTATCAGAAAGCCTCAGAAATGCTGCAGCATTTGTAGACCTTTGGTGAGTTTAAGCTTTCTCCAAGAAACATCTCTATTCTGTCCTGTCTTCGGACGCCAACTCCCAGTGTTACTGCCCCAGGGCCCGATAGTCAGCCCCAATACCATCCGATCATCACAGTCTAGGTCTACCGAGGCTTCTTCGCCCTACAAAGTCGTTAAATAACACTATTTTTGGAGACTCCAACTCCCCATGCGGTTCAAATGCTCTGGCCAACGAAATTTATTTTTAAGTTTGTATGTAAACAAAGCATCTAATTATATTCTATTGATTCAACATTTTGAATGTATACAAATACTTGTAGACGAATACTGGATTTTATTTACCCATTGCGGGTTATCAATTCAAGGATTAATTGTATCTCAATAGAGACGAAGGTGCAAATTTGAAACTGAACATGGTGATCGAGGTGTTCACAGGACTTATGACCTGTCATTAGTTGGGTTAAGCGCACGCTTTATGTAATACAACAATCTGAAAATTGAAACTGACATGTGAATTGTGGTGTTGCATATTAACATATATACAACTTTCAAAAAATTTGTCAGACATGGTGGTCTTAAGAAAGGTGGAATGGGGAATGTTGTATTACATAAAGCGTGCGCTTAACCCAACCAATGACAGGTAATAAGTCCTGTAAACACCTCGATCACCATGTTCAGTTTCCAATTTGCATCTTCGTCTCTATTGAGATACAATTAATCCTTATATTCTGTTGATTTTATTACTCTTGAATACTCTGACATCCTAGTACAGATCATAGAGCTCCGTGTTGAATATTTTGCACATGATTTGTCTAGATGCCTTGTAGCGTTGTCTAGCAACTTTCGCGTACATAGAGTAGCGTATGGAAAATACAGAGGTGATTATACCCCTGACCTGCTAAGTTTAACCCCTTATTTATTTTACAAAATTTATCATATTCTCACCGTCAAGTTCTCCCGCAGTTCCTATGGTGTAATCAGTCCCATGCATGGAACGCAATGCCTCCAGCGCACTTTTGGCAATCAATATCTGTAATATATATATATATACGGTTTTAACATTAAAATTATACTAGTTTTTTCATTTACATAAAGAATTTTGACAGGTGTAAATATAAATTGTTCATGTGTTCCAATGACAATTTGAATAATTTCTTCAAAACTAACTAACTAACTAACTAACCATCACGCCGTCTCCCCGAAGGGATAGGCAGACAGAATGGACTGCCACACTTTTCTTTCCTGACATATTTCTCTCGCTTCCTCAACATTTATACATCGTGTCATGGACACGCGTTGACTTCTCTGACTCCTCACATGACCGACATTCAATATTTGATTTATTTGATCGTGCCACGTTTTCCTCGGTCTTCCTCTATTTCTGGTTCCATTTACATCATAAACATTTTTTTTTTACCATTCTTTCTTCATTCATTCATTCTTTCCATATGTCCAAACCATCTTAATGATCCTTTTATTATTTTGTTCATGACACCATCATTCGCACCGCATTCAATTCTTATATTTTCATTCGACACTCTATCATACACAGAGTATCACACATTCGTCTAAGAGATCTCATTTCTACTGCATTTATTCTACTTTCATCCTTCTTTTGCCAGTTCCATGCTTCGCTTCAACATTTTTTGTCTTCGGGCCACATACATATACTTGTAAAGCTACGCGAGCCGCAACACTATACTGGTATGAAGAAAAAAATCATGAAACCCCCCATCCTCCATTTTTTTGGAAAGTAATTTGAGATTTAAAAAATTATAAACTAAAACAGAATAATAATAGTACATATCACGTATCATATCAGCATGAAATTAGTTCCTTAAAAATTACAATAGTGAAAAAAGTAACATGTATCAAGGCGTTTATTTCAAAATTAGTGTGATTTTTGACATTGAGATAAATTTTCAACAATTTTAAACAAATTGGATTTGTAATTGCCGCATGCTACCCTAAATACGTCATCAAGGTGAGAATCAGTTAGTCGATTCCTGTATACATTTTTTGCATATTCCATTTTGGAATATGATGATTCACAAAGATACGTTGATGCAAACAACGTGAGGAGCAGGAAAGCACAATTTTTTACAGTCTTGCATTTTTAAGGAACTAATTTCCAAAAATGGATGTACTTCTTTCCTCTCTTTTTTCTTCAAAAATAGCTTGCAGATTAGTATTGTTCATGTTTATACGAAGTGTAGAATGCCAGATTTTTTAAATCATGTCCCTGATAATAAATGTGTTTAGGGCCACACAAAAAAGCTTGGCGGGCCGCAGGTTGAGTATTGTTGATCTATTACTATCTGGTTTGTCACCATCCATGGCTTCTTAACAAATCAAAAAAACTAGATCTTGTGCCCGACACAATGCGCGCCTATGCCCAATTTAGGTGCCCTGTGACTACCTAAACACTATATTCGTAGAAATTCCATTCCAATTATGTTTCTTTACTTAAAAGTTGTTAGACCCGTGTATGTGATCCTCAAATGGGTTCATGGTTCATGGTAGTAGATGTCCATCTTGAATACCGCAAAGAAATAAAAAAAAAGCATTAGAATTTGTTTTTTGTATACAAATACTTGTAGACAAATACTGGATTTTTACCCATTGCAGGTTAATCATTTTTTAATAAAGTGATCGCTTAACCCAACCAATAAGTCATAAGTCCTGTAAACGCCTCGACTACCATATTCTGTTTCCAAATAATTTACATCTTCGTCTCTATTGAGATACAATTAATCCTTAAAACATGATTAACCCACAACGGGTAAAAATCCAGTATTTGTCTACAAGTATTTGTATACAAAAAAAAATTCTATAAAAAACTGGTACAAATTAATAGCATAAAAATTGGAATTTCACTCCAGGCGTTATCTAGCAATGTGATAGTTGCGTAAAAGCCTTTCACATTGCATTAATAAAGATTTTCTGCTTAATGCTTACAAATTACCTTAATAGATGGCGCTAGTGTAGATGGACCTACCAACAGTGAAGTTATTAAAAAATATTAACATATATACAAGTTCCAAAAATTTGTCAGACGTGGTGTCGTAGGAAGGACGGAATGGTGAATGTTGTTGAAACATAAAGTGATCGCTTAACCCAACCAATGACAGATCATAAGATCTGTAAACGCCTCGACTACCATATTCTGTTTCCAAATCATTTACATCTTCGTCTCTATTGAGATACAATTAATCCTTAAAAAAGCATTACTCACGGCATTATCATAATTATCTAAGTGTTCCGTAGTGTCCCCATATGGAAGAAGCAACTGTTGGGAATTGGCCTGAAAACTGAAGTAACCCAACAAGTTGGGAACAGTCTTGATGAACTCTGAGAATGTTTTGGCCTCCGGCTCAGAGAAAGCAGCGGGCCCACAGTAATCGGGACTATGCGTGGAATGATTGGCATATTCTAAAAGAAAAGAAAAAGAATAATCCTTTTAGCTCGTGTATTTAGATAGTATATTTACAGGAGATGGGCGAGTGGAGAGGGATATTGAAAGAAGGGTTGGGGCAAGCAACAAAGTGAATGGTGCACTTAAAGTTGTCATCGCAAATAAAAACCTATCCAAAAAATCTAGAATGGCAGTGCACAATGGTGTTTTTCTACCGACCCTTGTATGGAAGCGAAGCATGGAACTGGCAAAAGAAGGATGAAAGTAGAATAAATGCAGTAGAAATGTGATCTCTTAGACGAATGTGTGTATACTCTGTGTATGATAGAGTGTAGAATGAAAATATAAGAAGAGAATGCGGTGCGAATGATGGTGTTATGAACAAAATAATAAAAGGATCATTAAGATGGTTTGGACACATGGAAAGAATGAATGAAAAAAGAATGGCAAAAAAAGTATATGTTAACGATGTAAATGGAACCAAAAATAGAAGAAGACCGAGGAAAACGTGGCACGATCAAATAAATCAAATATTGAATGTCGGCCACGTAAGGAGTCAGAGAAATCGACGCGCGTGCATGACACGATGTATGAATGTTGAGGAAGCGAGAGAAATATGTCAGGAAAGAAAAGTGTGGCAGTCCATTCTTTCTGCCTACCCCTTCGGGGAGATGGCGTGATGGTTAGCTATATAGTAAGTTAAATCCTTTTATAAAAATAATTGTGTCTAGTCCGGATGTTTTAATGGCCATTTGGAAAATAAAGATAACTGAAGTACTTTCAGAAAGCAAGTACTCTTGACTTTAGAGAGTATCTTGTCTTCCTAATGTCGAACCATCTCTCAAGCGTTCCTGGTATTATTATATTCGTACAAGTATATTATATTTTACCTGTACTAAATAGATGCCCTAAATGTTAATATTTTTTGTAATACATGTTGAAATAATCAACTGTCGCCTTCAAAGTGTGATGCTAATATGTTGTCATTTCCCCACTCCTCGCAGCAGACCCTTACATGCACTCTGGCACTCTAATTTTGGTGCATGTAAGGATTTGTTATTTTATATATTTTATTGATTATAAGAGCGTTATTAAAATAAACAAAAGTTGTTTAAAAATAGAAGAACTAAAAATTCTATAAATGATATGAAATATTCACGACACGTGTTTCGGTTTTTATAACAAATTCTTAGAATCCTGTTATAAAAAGAGTCAGCCAATCACTGTCCACAGAAATACCCAGAAATTAAACTAACAATGCACCTATAATTGTTAATCACTTCCACAAATAACCTGTGTAGAAGTGGCGGGGACATACCCCAAAGTCTATATAAGTAACACATTATATTTAAGCCTGCACACTCGAAGATGTCCTCATAAGATGAAACACGTGTCGTGAATATTTCATATCATTTATAGAATTTATAGTTCTTCTATTTTTAAACAACTTTTGTTTTTTTAATAACATCATTATGGAATTCTATAAACTTAATCATACATCGATTAAGATTATAAGAACAGTATTTTGTTGATTAATTCATTGGCCTTAGAGGTCGCCGCTAGCATGTTTTTGGGTTCATACATTGCTGGCGGCATGGTACAGCTACGATGAACTTAAGTGTATTTCACCCTTATAGTTTAAGACTGCAACGATCACGGACACACGAAATGTGTGAAGGATTAAACAATATATTAACCATGTCCTTAATCATTCGGAAAACCTACCTCCAAAGTGATAATCCCAGTTTCTATTCAAGCTAGTTCCGATTCCCCTAAAATCAATGTCATCGTCGTCTCCATGCCATGACCTTGTCTTTCTCCACCCGCGTCTCTAAGAATAACACAAAAAAATATATAACACGTCAAAAAATAAAAGATCAAGAAAGGAAAAATATCGCAAATTAGAATCGCACAAATTTTCCTATTTTCACTTCAATAAATGAAATCAGTGAAAAATTAAAATGGAGAGAGCCATGTTGGGTATCAGTTTACGGGACAGACTCAGAAATGAGGACATAAGAGTCAGGACAAAGGTTTCCTATGTTATCAAGATGGCCGCAACTCTCAAGTGGCGATGGGCGGGACATGTCGCTCGCTATCCAGATGAAAAGTGGACAAGGCGACTGCTGTGCTGGTGGCCAAGGACGGCAAAGCGTGGAGTTGGGCGCCCACAGTTGTGTTGGCGCGACGATGTCCGGAGAAGTGCGGGAAGTGCCTGGATGCGGATCGCTCAGGATAGAAGAGAATGGATAATGCGAGAGGAGGCCTACGTCCAGGAGTGGACGGTCAATACAAGCTGAAGAAGAAGAAGAAGAAGAAATGAAATCATAATCATATAATGAATAACCAAAAACATGATGTCATCGTGAAAGAGTTCGATAATATTTTGAATACAATAGAGCAAGAGAGGAATACTTCGATCCTCTCCGAAAGTAATTCGAAATGCACTCGATACGCTTGCCCGAAAACATTCTGGATTATTATGAATTTTGTTAAAACTGTTAATGAAAAAACTTTGTTTTTGTATCACAATTGTTTTATATTTTACGACAGCTGTTTCATGAACCAATGATGACATCATCAGGTGTTACATACACCTAATAATACCTGATGATGTCAACATTGGTTGATGAAACAGCAGTCGTAAATTAAATACAATTGTGATATAAAAACAAAGTTTTTTCATTAACAGTTTTAAAATGTTAAAGTATCATAGTGTTTCGGCCAAAACAATGGACTATTGAATTTTGTTATGTTTATTGTTGTATGACAGTAGTATAGAAAACAAAAGTAGAACAATTTGGTATGGTGAATTGTGATAAAATGACTTATGTCAAAATTAATTTTTTTTTTAGATTTTCACCGTTTACACTAATGTTGCAGACTGTCATACTTCCTTCTTTTTCGAAAATCATTACCTTGGACATATTCACATTCATCATCAAATTGTATCGCTTGCAAACCTCATACATACTAGACCCCATGGCTTGTAGTTCATGCTCGTTGTCTGCAAATAGCACAGCGTCGTCCGCACACAACAAACAGCTTACTGACACACCGTTCATTTGTGCAGTGGATGAATTTGTTTATTTAGAAAGTATGTTTACACAGCATGGGAGGATGGAGAAGGATATTGAAAGAAGGGTTGGGGCAGGCAACAGAGTAAATGGTGCACTTAAAGTTGTCATCGCAAACAAAAGCCTGTCCAAAAAAGCTAAGTTGGCATTGCATAATGGTGTTCTTGTGCCGACCCTTATGTATGGAAGTGAAGCATGGAACTGGCAAAAGAAGGATGAAAGTAGAATAAATGCAGTAGAAATGAGATCTCTAAGACGAATGTGTGTATACTCTTGGATATATGGATATAATAATACCTCTAAAACTATACGTTAACGCTAATCGTTTGATAAGATAAAAGTGGTCAATTGGATAAAACGCAGCGCCATGTCCAAACGGAAAAGACGGCTAGCTCTAAATACGACATGACAAGAAATAATAAAGGAAAAACCATAGCTCTCTTGAGTAAAATGGAGACGTCATGGTAACAGAGAATTGTAAATTTTTAACTAATTATATGGCAACATGGTGACAATAACTTATTGTATAATTTATACCAGCCTTCAATTGTTCGTCAAATATACATACTTCCTAAATATGCAAGGAATTTTTCTAACGATTATTTATTTGTTGACAAATACTGGATTTTATATGGATTTACTGGATTCATACTTCAGACAAATACTGGATTTTATGTATTCTTTTGTCTACAAGTATTTGTTTACGTTAAAAAAAAAGTATTAAAACTGGTCAAAGTTAGAAAAAGCATATAAAAATTTGAGAGTTTTCTCCAGGCGTTGTCTAGTAATGTGTGATAATTGGGTTGATAGCCTTTCACATTACATTAATAAAGGTTTTCTGTTTAATGCTTACATCTTATCTCAATAGATGGTGCTAGTGTAGATTGGAAAAAAATATGTGAAATGTTTCTCAACATGGTAGTATATATGCAACTTTCAAAAATAATTGTCAGGCGTGGTGTTCGTAAGAAGGGCGGAATGGGGAATGTTGTGTTACATAAAGCGATCGCTTAACCCAACATACCCTTAGGTCATAAGTCCTGTAAACGCCTCGACCACCATATTCTGTTTGCAAATAATTTACATCTTTGAGATACTTAATTAATTCTTAATGATTATTTATTATCGTTCAGCCACCTCCAAATAATAAACCGAAGAAAATTTAATGAAAAATACTTACCTGAAATGAAAACTCGTAACCGTTTGGGTTAATGGTAGGGAAAACGTACCAACTGTATTCATCAACTAACGGTTTTACCCTTGGATCCGTACTCGTTAAGAGTTGATCTAGTATATAGGTCACCGTGGCTGTGCTGATCCACTCATTTGGGTAGATCCCTCCTTCAAGGATAATTGAATGCGACTTATTATCTCCAAGTTTAAGTCCCCAGATCGTGTCTTCCGAAAACGCTGTACCTCCGTTGACAAGGTTCAAATGTTGATGTTCTGCGATCATATTTCTCATCCAATTTTCAATTTGGAAGAGTCTCATATAATCAGCCCAAGCTTGTTTACGCTCATACTCGTATTTTAGTGACATGGAACTCCTGGAAATTCAAAACTATCATAATGAGAAGCTTTTTTTAAAAACTTGGAGATATAATTTTTTTTTAAATAGTTTAAAATGTGTATGCAAGCAGTATGAATGGAAAACGTGGAGGAACCAACAAATATAACATGATCAATTTAATAAATTACTAAAATATATACAAATACCAACACCAAATTAAGAGTAGACGGAGAACTGTCCAAATCCTTAAAAACTTCACAGGCATAAGACAAGAAGACAGTTTGAGCCCATTTCTTTTCAACCTCATGGATGAAATAATCAAATCAAATCAAATCAGTTTATTAACTCAAAAGACATAACAAACCTCAAAATGGTTTAAGGCATCTATTGAGTACAGGTAAAATATTATAAAAATACAACATAATACCAGGAACGCATTAGAGATGGTTCGACATTAGGAAGACAAGATACTTTCTAAAGTCAAGAGTATTTGTCCCCTGAACGTACCTTCACTAATATGAAAGACGCCGATCTCCGAGGAGACCGCGTTCAGCAGACTAATTGCTCTTACCACCGATGTCACTAGAGGCAGATTGGTTATGGTGGCCGGTAGGTAAAACAATCTATGCTGTCGTCATATGCGTCATATGCTACGCGGACGATGCTGCATTGATAGCAGAGTCGGAAGACGAACTGCAAAGACTTTTAAATAGATTTCAGACATCGGTCGCCAACTTCAATATGATGATCTCAGTTAAGAAAACAAAAAACATGACATTCTCAAAAAACCCTTAGGATGCAGGTTATCCTTAAATGACAGAATGCTGGAACAGGTTGCAATGTTCAGATATCTGGGAGTGGATCTGCTCAGTCAAAATGATATGGTCAGTGAAATAACAGGACAAGTCAACAAGCCTTCGGCGGTATCAGGTTGTCTCAAGGATATAATATGGAAAAACAAGTATATGAGAACTTACAGTAAGGTCAGAATATGTAAAACCTGCATAAGGCCTATACTGACATGTACCATTGAGGCCAGAGCGGATACCGCAAGAACAAAGGCTAAAGTACGGGTGGCAGAGATGAGGACGCTGAGGATGAAAGCAGGAAGGACTATTCGAGATAGGGTGAGGAACACGGCTATCCGCGAGATCTGCAAGGTGGAAGATGTCGTAAGATGGGGCAGACAACGCAGAAGATACTGGAATGCGCACGTGCAGAGGATGAATCGCACCAGAATCCCACACGCTGTGGCGCATCAGATTCCTGCCGGCTGCCGTCCCCCCGGAAGACCGCCGAAGATATGGAGAGATAGTTGGGAGTCAACCTCCCAAGAGAGGCCAGCCTGATTTCAGGAACAGACCAAAGTTCTATAAGGAGAAGAAGAAGAAGAAGACTTAAATAGATGGCTAAGTTAGAAAAATCGACTAGCGTGCGTGACTCTATGTATGAGGATAGAAGAAACTGGATTGGAATTTCAATGGAAAAAATATGTTACGTCTATCCTCTCTGCCTATTCCTCTGAAGAAACTGTGTGATGATTAGGTAGTTGATATATTTTTAGAGTTTAAATTTACTTTCTATATGTTGTTCCTGAGCTCATCCTGTTTTGCCACATGCCCCGCCCACTGCCATTTTAGATTTGCTGGTCTTTCTGCGATATCGGTAACCTTTGTTCAACGTCTTGCCCTCTTATTTATAATTTTATCACGGAGACTGACGCCCGACATCTGTCTTTCCATTGCTCGCTGAACACACTTAGGGTACGGCCACACCGGAGTGCCAGGGTAGGAGTCAAGATGAACACCCGGCGAACCAACGTATGGCGTACTATGGGACCGGCCACACTATACGCTTCGCGCTACAGTGCGTTAACACAAGCCACCTGTGTCTTAACCACCCTACGTATTTACAACGAACCATACAACCAACCTGCCTCTGGTGACACCGGTGGAAAGAAGAATTAGTCAGCTGAACACGGTCTCCTCAAAGATCGACGTCTTTCATATTAGTGAAAGTAAATACGTTCAGAAGATAAACACTCTTGACTTTAGAGAGTTTATTGTCTTCTAAATGTCTCATGCGTTCCTGGTATTATCAAAAAATTTTACCTATTCAAATTTTTTTTTTGTAATGTCTTTTTTGGAATTTTTGTAATGTCTGTTGAGAAAATAAACTGATTTGATTGAATTTGATTAGAGATTGTTAATATAATTACTTCAATAATATTTATGTTAATTATTTATGAATTGTTAATCATATACAATTATAATATTATATAATTTGAAAATCATTAATGTATTTTTAAAATTAAAATCCAGATCAATTTTTTTTTTTAACTAACAAATTTCGGAGATCGGGCTTTCGCAGTGGCAGGTCCAGTGGCCTGGAATATGCTCCCTGCACGCCTCAGCTAAAAACCCACCTTTTCAAAATATCGCATTAAATATAAACAACGGTTATCTGATTGCTGGTGTCGGATGCAACTCTCATGACTAAAAACATTGTTAAAGCGCCCTTGAGGTGAGCTATTCACGAAAATGGCGCTATATAAATTAGCCAAATTATTATTATATTGACAAATAATGACATATGGACCTTTAATGACATATGGAATAGAATAGTTTTAAAGTTTTTATAAAGAATTTTGACAGATGTAAAAATAAATTTTTCATTTGTTCCAATGACAATTTGAATAATTTCTTCAATATTATTTCAAAGTTCTTGCTGGTTAAGTGCCTACTTACAGCTAATTTAAAAAACGGTGGATACGTGTAACATAAATTAAATAAACACAAAAGTCCGGATCGTCCATGTCAACATGTGCAACATCGAAAAAACATTATGTGTTATTACATTATGTGCTAAATTAAAAAAACGGTGGATTCGTGGAACATAAATTAAATAGACAATATGTGCACCATCTAAAAAGAACATTTTGTGTTAAATTATTTTTATTTTGTTATTTTATTTTATATCATTGTATTTTATATTATTTGTTTTGGATTTATTTTGTGGGTGTTGCACGATCGAAGTGTGCGCGGGAGATGCCTATTGGTGGCGGTGAGGTTCGCAACCCATCACACCGCGTCTCCCGCGGAGCGAAAAGAGAAGGATGGAGTGCCGCATCAGTAAAAGTGTGACAGTCCATTCTTTCTGCCTACCCTTTCAGGGAGATGGCGTGATAGTTAGTTAGTTAGTTTTGGAATAGAAACGAGAGCTGACACCATCAAAACAAAAAGTCTCCTAAGAACCACAGAAATGAAGACTCTCCGATCAGTTGCGGGAACGACACTCCGAGACAGAATAAGAAATTCTGAAATAAGAAAGATGTGCAATGTAGAAGATGTCGGGCGATGGGGAAGACTGAGAAGACGCTACTGGAGAGCTCAGAAGAGCATGTTCTGAAAGAGTGATAAATACAGCCGAAAATAAAGTACCAACAGGAAATAGACCACCTAAAATATTGCGAGACAGTTGGACATCTGCATCCCAGGAACAGGCTCCGAGAAATAACAGGACACAGTCCTAAATAAAATAGAAGAAGAAGAAGATTATTATGTTTATTACTCACTTTCTACTATCAGTTTTAACCAAACGAACTTTAATATTCCTTTTCTTCATATCTTGCACAAAGCTCTCGGAATTGCTTTTCTGAACTTTTACATCAACAGCCTTTTTGGGAAATTTGAATTTAGAATATCCTTCCACTATCCGCAGGTAGTTCACATCCTCCTGCGTTTCAGGGGTGACACGAAACACCTGGTAATCATTGTGTGAATGGTCCACCACTTTTAACTGACCCTCCAGGAAACACAGCGACAAGAAAAACAAAAATCTGACATGCATTTTAAATGCACCCAGAGCGACTAGTAATGACTTCTGGATATACGGAGTATTGTGTGAGTTTATATAGGAAGTGATTTAAAAATATTAATTTATTGATAAATTGATATGTTTTATCGTTTCCATAACAATTTTACTAGAGTGAACTGAATTAAAAATTTACCTTTGTTGAATAACAAGTATAATATCAAGAATGAAAAGGGGTTAAATAAGTGTATTTAATATATCTTACAAACAAACAACCCATCACGCCGTTTCCCCGCATGGGTAGGCAGAGAGGATGGACCGCCACACTACTCTATCCTGGCAAACCTCTCTAGCTACCTCCACATTAATACATCGAGTCATACAAATGAAATTCTTGAGAGCCCTCTACATGAGAGAGTACGGGGTATATCCTTGGCTCTATCCAACGGCATTTCTCTTGGGTATGCTGGGTATAACTCCCTCGAACTGAGGAGGGAAGGATTGCTGTCAACACATTTTTTCAAACTGATTCGGGTCTCTATTGATAACCCCTATGTTCTGGAGCAAATAGGTATTTTTGTTCCTGATAACTACCTGCGACAGCGCCGAACATCAATTGTTCTTTGCTCCTTCACTCAGAACCAACCTGCCTTTGGTGATGCCAGTAGGAAGAGCAATTCGGACGCTGAATCTAATCATTTCGGATTTGGACATTATCAGTGTCAGTAAGGCAGTATTCATAAAAACATATTACAAATTCTGGAAAGAGTACTGTCTCACTGACGTCGACATATTTGGATTCCTTCTGATATGTATGATTTTTTGGTCTCATGTTGTTTTATCTTATCTTTGTAACACCGTTTTGTGTCCAAATGAGTCGCCTAAATGTTTTTCGTTTGTAATATCTCATTTGTGTATCATGTATAAATAAATAAATAAATAAAAAATACATGCACGTCGATTCTTCCAGCTTCTGACATGACCAACCTTTAAAATTTGATTATTTTGGTCATGCCACGTTTTCCTCGGTCTGCCTCGACTCCGTACTCATTTTACATCAATAGCGTATACTTTCTTAACCATTATTTTTCCATCCATGCGTTCCATATGTCCGAACCATCGCAGCGATCCTTTCATAATTTTGTTCATAATACCTTCTTCCGCTCTACATTTCTTTCTTATATCAGCATTTAAGATTCTGACGTATATCGTTCTGCACACATACGTCATAGGGACCTCATCTCTACCGCATTTATTCTGCTTTCATCCTCCTTTTGCTAGTTCCATGCTTCGCTTCCATACATTAGGGATGGGACCAGAACTTCATTGTGAATGGCCGTTTTCGCTTTCTTTCTTAATATATCTTACACTTGTTAATATATTTTTATAACATGAAAATCACGCCGTTTAACAAAAGGGCTCCAAGAAACGTCTCCATCCCGTCCTATCTTTGGCTGCCACCTCCCAGTCTTGGACTGGGAGGTGGCAGCCAAAGATAGGACGCTCCAGGACCCAGGTCTGCTCCAGGACCCGACAATCTGCCACGGCACCATCCAGCGATCGCAGTCTCGGCCTACCGATGCTTCTTCGCCCTACTGGATTGTCATACAACACTCTTTTGGGGAGCTCCAGATCTCCCATGCGGTGCAAGTGCCCTAGCCAGCGCAGTCTGTTAATCTTTATAAACTTGACCACACTGACATCCTGGTATAGATCGTAGAGCTCTGTGTTGTATCTCCTTCTCCACGTCTGACCATCCTTAATGGGTCCGAAGATTCTGCGGAGGATCTTTCTTTCGAAGCAGTTTATTTTGTTTTCATCCCGTTTAGTGAGCGTCCAAGTCTCCGAGGCATATGTTAGGACTGGTCTAATCAGCGTTTTATATACTGTGGCCTTTGTCTTTCTAGACAGTAGACAGTGCTTATTGAGGCCAAAGTAGCATCTGTTTGCTTCGAATATCCTTTTTCTAATCTCTTTACTGACATGATTTATTTTTTCAGCCTGGTTTGATATTAACAAAGGAGTCAACGGGGTTGCTTATTGTTCCCTTGGTTGTTTGATCCTTTAATGGATAGGTACATGAAAGCGCTGAAAGGGTTGTATGCAGGTGCTAAAATAAGTAAAGTTAGTAAGATGTCATTGTTTATGAACGACGCTGTCATACTTGCGGACAACGAGTTTGAACTACTAGTCCTGGTATCCGAAAATGGAGACTTGTAGTTCATGCACACCACTGACTTAAAAGACAATGTGGCAGTTCATTATTTTTGCCTACATCTTCGAGGCAATGGCGTGATGGTTATTTACACTTAGTTTATTACTTCATTTCATTTTTACCAATAAAAACTAGAAGTAATACGAGACAAACCGACACTGAGCATCGCAGCGAGTTCGGCTGGGTGGGGATATGGAGAGGGAAGACCAAGCTACGATCCAGTATTGCCGGATCGCACGTAACAGCGATCCGCGCGCCCGTGTCAAACAAGGAAATTTATTTTACGGACAATCATCGTATATTACTGGTATTATTACAGTCTATTGTATTATATAA
This sequence comes from Lepidostoma basale, assembly GCA_022606425.2. Lineage (NCBI taxonomy): Eukaryota > Metazoa > Arthropoda > Insecta > Trichoptera > Lepidostomatidae > Lepidostoma > Lepidostoma basale. The sequence continues at coordinate 18,580 of JAHDVF020000451.1, read as the reverse complement.
TCAATGAAACTGTTTAATATTCTGGCTTTGTTATGTGTATTATCGATGTTTATGGTTTGATCAAAATCAAACACTGGCATTAAGCGTGTAAACGATAGTTCTCTCAGTTTTCTTGGATTACTTGGATTGGATTACTATTACTTAATAACCCCAGAATCTTCTTATTCTTCTTCTTCTACTGTATTTAGGACTGCTCCTCTTATTTCTCGAAGCCTGTTCCTGGGATGTAGATATCCAACTGCCTCGTCATCTTTTGGGTGGTCTTCCTGGAGATCGATTTCGTGTTGATACTTTATTTGCGGCTATATTTATCACTTTTTCAGAACATGCTTTTTGCACATTATCTCTCCAGGAGCGTATTCTAAGTCTTCCCCAACGCACGACATCTTCCACATTGCGATCTTTCTTATTTCAGAATATCTAACTCCGTCTCGGATTGTCGTTCCCTTAACGGATCGGAGAATCTTCATTTCTGGGATTCTTAGGAGACTTTTTGTTCTGATGGCGTCAGCCCTCGTTTCTATTCCATATGTGACGTTTCTTTCCATATGTCATTATAGGACGTACGCATGTCTTGTAGAATCGTATTTTGCTCTCCTTTATCATATTTTTGTTTTTCCAAACAGCATTTTTCAAGCAGCCACACAGTGGTCCGGATTTAATAAAGAAATAATTGTGCATCATAACCACCAAACCAAATCTTCTGACAGAAATATTTGTAGTGTTGTGAAACAAAAATAAAAATTTTGAAAGTTCAACTGCAATTTAACGCCAAGGTTGCAAGTGTATAGGAGAGAAAAATCTTGGACATAATGAATGGACACATGGAAAGAATGAGTGAAGACAGAATGATGAAGAAGGTATATGTTAACGAAGTGAACGAAGCTAGAAATAGAGGAAGGCCGAGGAAAGCTTGGCACGATCAAATCAATGAAATTTTAAATTTCGATCACGTGAGGAGGCCGAGAAATCGACGTGGGTGCATGACAAGATGTATGAATGTAGAGAAAGCGAGAGAAGTATGTCAGGACATAACAGTGTGGCGGTTCATTATTTCTGCCTACCCATCCGGGGAGACGGCGTGATGGTTAGTTTGTTAGTTCATATTTATTTTCTAACTGTTCTTAAATTTATAAATTGTAATTTAAGTACCATATACTTGTTTAAAAAAAATTCTGTAGGTTTTAACGAATTGGAAGATTTTGTTATGCTTATGATTTTTAATAAATAAATTGAAAATATTTTTTTTTTAAATCTTCAAATACGTTTCCCCGCAGGGGTAGGCAGAGAGAATGGACCGCCACACTACTCCATCCTGACATACCTCTCTAGCTTCCTCCACGTTCATACAGCGAGTCATCCACGCACGTCGATTCTTCCGGCCTCTGACATGACCAACCTTTAAAATTTGATTAATTTGGTCATGCCATGTTTTCCTCGGTCTACCTTGACTCCTTACTCTATTTACATCTTTAACGTATACTTTTTTAACCATTCTTTCTTCTCCCTTGCGCTCCATATGTCCGAACCAACGCAGCGATCCTTTCACAATTTTGTTCAGAATACCTTCTTTCGATCTACATTTCTTTCTAATATCAGCATTTGAGATTCTGTCGTACATAGTTCTACCACACATACGTCTTAGGGACCTCATCTCTACCTCATTTATTCTGCTCTCATCTTTCTTCTGCCAGTTCCATGCTTCGCTTCCATACATAAGTGTTGGGACCAGAACTCCATTGTGAACGGCCATTTTCGCTTTCATTGAGAAATTCGTGTTTCCAATAACTTTTTTTAAAGCTCCATTCACTTTGTTCATGCGTATATACGCATGTCATCATCATTGGCTGTCCCTCGTGTCCGAGGAAGACTGTCCTTCACGGTTGTGGGTCTGCATGTGACTCAAGAGCCCGATCTTGGACTCACATATTCTGGGGCATCTGGGGCAGGGGAAGACGCTTGCAATGGAGCCATCACCGTCTCCCAGTGGTCTCTCCTTTCTCCTTCTCCTCTCTGCGACGTCGTCTCTGCGCTGTGCTCCAAAGTCTTGCGTGCCTTTATGTACTGTTGTTCTCCACCTGGTCTGTCTTCTGCAGTCTTTTCCCAGCAATCACAGTCGATGTTAGTCTTTTATAGGTTTCCTTTAAGGGAGTCCTTGAAGCGTTTCCTCTGACTACCGTGTGAACGTTTCTCTTGGCTAAGCTGAGAGTACATAATCTTCCTTGGGAGTCTTGTCTCAGGCATTCTGATGATGTGACCAGCCCTGTCTCTGAATAATGGCAGCCTCAATACTTGTCATATTGACCTCAGCAAGTATGCTGTCATTAGTCCGTTTGTCCTGCCATTTCACATTTAGGATTCTACATAGACAGCGTTGGTGGCTCTAGGGCTTTTATGTGTCTTCTGTATGGGGTCCATATTTCCGAGGTATACAAATTTAAGAAGTGAATGCGGTGCGAATATTCTCTTCAAGGACTTCACTTCTCTTCAACTTCACTACCAAACGGACCCTTCGGTGTCAATTTTCAATTTCATTTCATTAAACATGGACGCGGAAAAAGTGGTTATGATCGATTTCTTTTAATGTTGGAAGATAAAAATTACTCAAATAGAGACAGGAGGAATAAGTGTTACAGTGTTTTACGGAAATTCATAAAAAAAAGTAAACACCCGATGCTACAGTTGAAGTTATAAAAAATAATTGGATAACATGCGAACCGCTTACAAAAGAGAAGTGAAGAAGGTCTGGTGGTCGCTTCCCCTTGTTTGGTCGCATAGAGCAGTCGTGTCGGGAAGTGTGTAGGAGGATCCCGACACGACGCGACGGTCGGGACACTATGGTCGAGTCGACAGTCGTGTCGGGACGTGTTATTAAAGGGCGAGCCAAATCGATGTAAAGGGCATAGCTATCATATTGATTCTCGTGACATGTGACAGGTAGCTAATCTATCGCCATTTCATTGGCACGTGAATTCTGCACCAGACCAACGACAACGACCGACGTGTGTAGGAAAGGCCTCGACACGGCGGTCGGGAACAATTGGTCGGGTAGGGCAATCGTGTCAGGACGTGTAGGGCCTTTAAGGTCAATTTGACGACAACAACAACAAACCAACACGCCGTTTCCCCGCAGGGGTAGGCAGAGAGAATGGACCGCCACACTACTCTATCCTGACATACCTCTCTAGCTTCCTCCACGTCCATACAGCGAGTCATACACGCACGTCGATTCTTCCGGCCTCTGACATGACCAACCTTTAAAATTTGATTAATTTGGTCATGCCATGTTTTCCTCGGTCTACCTCGACTCCTCACTCCATTTACATCGTTAACGTATACTTTTTTAACCATTCTTTCTTCACCCTTGCGCTCCATATGTCCGAACCAACGCAGCGATCCTTTCATAATTTTGTTCATAATACCTTCTTTCGATCTACATTTCTTTCTTATATCAGCATTTGAGATTCTTTCGTACATCGTTCTACCACACATACGTCTTAGGGATCTCATCTCTACCGCATTTATTCTGCTCTCATCTTTCTTCTGCCAGTTCCATGCTTCGCTTCCATACATAAGTGTTGGGACCAGAACTCCATTGTGAACGGCCATTTTCGCTTTCATTGAGAATTTCCTGTTTCCAATAACTTTTTTTAAAGCTCCATTCACTTTGTTACCCGCACCAACCCTTCTTTCAACATCACTGTCCGTTCGGCCATCCGCTGTGAACATGCTACCTAAATACACAAATTCCCTCACCTGTTCCAAGTTCTCGTCATTCACACTTATATTTCAAACTGTCATTTGCTCTTCCCTTTCATAAACTAACACCTTTGACTTTCCGACATTCATCATTAAATCTTTCTACTTGCATACCTCAATTCGACGAAGTTTTATTAAAATAATTTTGTGATCAACTTCGTCAAAAGATTTTTTAACAGTATTTTAAGAGCCATTTCATATTTATTGCATATACTAGAATACAAAATCGAATGGCAATTTTTGTAAGTTGCAATAAAAAATGGGTAAGTGTAAACCCATCCCTTCTTATCTGCAAACGATTAATCCCCAGTATGCCCAAAAGGAATGCTGTGGAATAAAGCCACGGATGGATACCAAACTCTCTGCCTCGCTTATCCTTCTCCAGTCCAGTGCGCCCTGGATGTTTCAGATAGAATTCTGGCCCAGGGTGTGACCAAACCAAAACTCTTTTCGTCTATTGAATAATCCCTGACTGTGCTTCCACAGCCATGGCTCAGAGTGCAGCGTCGGATTCAGGTTCTTTAGTTCAGAAATCCGGAACATTAGTTTAGTTTTATTTGACAGTTTTTATCTATATTGATAAGCCCACGAGGTTGAGTACATCGTTATAGTTGCACACTAAGTTCTACAAACTTCTCATTTTACCGAACCAAGGTATTTTAACCTACAACTTACTCATATTTTTGTGAATGTATACTTATACTTGTATACGAATTCTGGATTTTCTACCATGGTGGGTGGTTAATTCAAATTTTATTGTATCTCAATAGAGACGATTCGACTCGTCTCTATTGAGATACAATTAAATTTGAATTAACCACCCACCATGGGTGAAAATCCAGGATTCGTATACAAGTATAAGTATACATTCACAAAAATATTTGTAATCATTCTGGTCAATTATTTGGCATATAAATAGGAATAATACTCCAGGCGGCTTCTAAAACAATACGCTAATAGGCGATAGCCTTCGCATTGTGTTGATAAGGTAGTTTGCTAAATGCTAAAAATCATTCTCCATAGATGGCGTTAGTGGGTGGATTATATACGTTAATCTTAAAAAGATTGACGTGTGTAATCAAATCTGCATAGATGGCCAATTGAAACTGACACGTGAAGATAAGTATAGATTTGGAGCATATATACAACTTCCAAAAATTTATCATGCATGATCATAAAAAAACAAATGTGGAATGGGGAATGTTGTAATTGCATAAAGCGTACGCTTAACCCAACCAATGACAGGTCATAAGTCCTGTAAACACCTTGATCATCCATATTCAGTTTCCAGTTTGCGTCTTCGTCTCTATTGAGATACAATTAAATACAACTTACTCGTTTGGAAAGTTTTTGATCTCTCTCGGTGGCGAAGCGCGCACTTCTAGAATTTAAGAAGATTCCCGTGTTGCCGTATATACAGGGTGTCCCAGATCTCGACGTCAACTCGAAAAAGATAATAGGGCAAATCATGCTGGTTATGAGGAAAATGTAAAAAAAAATCTTAGTTTTGTATTTTTGAAATTATAGGCATTTAAAAATAGTCGAGAAAAACAACACCTTGTGGTGGTCTTTTAACTCCCATTTCTAAAAATCTTTACTTTTTATAAATTTTATTTTAATTATGTAATTCTGAATAATGCTTCTGTAAATTTTGGCGTAAAATTTAAGGTAACTGCTCCAGCTTGGAAGAAAATGTTACTTTTTGCCCAACCCAGTATTCAAAATTAAAATTACGCCCTATTTTAACTGACTATTTTGAATAAAATGTACAACGCTGTTTTAGTAGGTTACTTTAAAAGTTGGAGCATTTAACGAGGATTCCAAAATGTCATGACACTAGCTTGATTATTTTTTAAATTAGCTGTGTCAATTTTTTTTGTAATGAAATCCAGTTTTAAATTTTTTTTTCCGAGAGACTAAAAGTCATTTTTCAAAGTGTGAGCGAGACAGATAGTGACGCCACTTTTACTAATGTCTAAGACGGATAGATACACACCTGTAGTATACAAGAAAAAAAAAAGGTTCCAAAATGAAGGATGACCGTTGATTGGTTTTTGATGATTTTTTTCTTCAATATTCGCCATAACTTTCCGGATTGAACAATGTTTTATTTTCAAACCTTTGTATACAGCACGACCTTTGTTTAAAAATTGTAATAAAATACAATCATGTTTTTTTTTTTGTTTTACTCGCATGCTCATGCTATATTTTCTTCTATCGCTGTAGATATTATTTCCAATCACACTGCTTGCATTAAGTTTAACAAAACATTCATGGCATTTTTTAAAAATTTACATAATGCAATGCTCCAGCAAGGCGAATCATGCCACTCCCATAAAATATAACGTTAATAAGAACGTTTCATAAATATCAAATATAGGAACAGAAATCAGTAATAACCTTCACGTTTTTCAAAGTGCCTTTAATTTGATCAAATACATATTTGAATACAAACAAAAATATTATAATATAACAAACAAATACTTTGTGAAAAAAACATTAGTGTAATGATAAATACGAGTATATATTTATATATAGTCCATCATCTGGCCTAGAATATAGAAGCAAGCTGCTGAAACCGGTCGGGAAGAATATTGCCTTAAGTATATAAAAACAAATATTCATAATTTGCATTTAACTTGTGCAATAACCAACATTAATAAGATTCCTTAAGTTATTTAACTTATCTTTTTAAAAGAACACCAATTGATATGAGTTTCGGTCCATTTTACTCTGTTACATCGTGTTTATCAAGTCTACGCGTCGTCACCCCATTTAAGCTTTACTTTACCCTCCTCTATGACTTTCAGTAAAGCTTCTAAGACTTCCTCGCCGTTGGGAATAATTTCTTCTTTTGGTAAGATGTAGCCGTCGCCCCCCGTGCCTCTCATCTTGAAAGTGTACACCAGCTCAGTATCCAAGGTACGCTTCACCCAGTCGGTACTCCTTCCAGAAGCGATGCCTGAAAAGATCAGTCTCTATAATATAGATTCGTCTGGATTATAAAAGACACTAAATGTAAAATTAGAGAACAACACAATATATTACATAATAATATAAAATGGGGTAGGGCAAGTCATGAAGTTCAGATATCTTGAGGTGGAGATAGCTAGTTGCAGGCAGTGGCGGTACTCCTATAGAAGCCCAGAAGCTCGGCTTGCGTAAGAAATTTCGAATCAAAACACCCAAATCTAAGTAACCATTCCCCCGCATAAATCAAAAACCCACCAAATCACCTTCCAACAATGTTCCCATCAGGAAATATATCCACAAGAGCTGAACCTCTGTAAGCCAGAAGGGGTTTTGATTTAAAATTTCTTACGCAAGCCGGGCTTTTGGGCTTCTATGGGAGTACCGCCACTGGTTGCAGGGATCTATATAATGAAGTTAAAAAACAGACTGATATAGCAGCAGTTATCTCCGGATGCCTGAGGGACACTGTTTGGTATAATAAGAATATAAGAATATGTAGAATTTATAAAACATGCATCAGACCCATAATGATTTACGGAATCGAAGCAAGAACAGGCACTGTCAGAAACAAACATCTCCTAATCGTGGGGAGAACCCTTAGAGATAGGATACCCAATGAAGAAATTCGCAGATCCTGCAAAATTAATGACAAAATGAGATGGTGTAGGCAGAGAAGACGTTTCTGGAGGGACCAAATCGAGAGGATTCCGTCCAACGACCACCAAAGAGATGGAGAGAAGACTGGTCGTCTTTATCACATGTAGAAAGTTGATATCCTGCATAAACTGATCGCAAGACCTACAATAAGATGATGAAGAATAAGATATTTCCCTTGCAATGACAAGTACATCCTTGGTGAATCAAGCTTTTTTATGTGATGAACATAGGAATAAACTTAATATCCAATATAAACAGATCGCAAGCTCTACAATAAGGAGAAGAAGAAAAGGGGGGAGAGGGATAAAAGAGAGTATGCAAGAGGTCAATTCGTATGATAGAGCTTCAAAGAGATGGGCATCTCGTAACCCATTTATTTTAACTCAGGGGATATTTCGAGAACTTGCCGTGCTGAAGTGTGTTCGGCTTTTTGTCCCTGATAGATATCTTCAAGAGTGACAGCATAGATTGTTTTTCCTACCGGCCACCAGAACCAGCTTGCCTCCGGAGACATCGGTGGGAAGAGCAATTAATCTGCTGAACGCGGTCTCCTCGGAGATCGGCGTCTTTCATATTAGTAAAAGAACGTTCAGTCTTGTCTTCCTAATGTCGAACCATCTCTCATGCGTTTTTGGTAGTATACTATATTTGATATATTATTTTATCTGTTCTCAATAGATGCCACCTTAAACTGATTTGATTGATTGATTGATTATATAACAGATGTTTACGTTCGTATTAATTATGTAATCTGTTGATTTTAATACACTTGAATACGCTGATGTCCTAGTACAGATTATAGAGTTCCATATTGAATATTTTACACGTGATTTGTCAAGATGCCTTGTAGTGAGTGTACAACTTTAGCGTCAGAGGTCTGCGCCTGATCTATTGAGTTTTATCCCTTATTTATTTTACAAAATAAATTTGAATAATCACCGTCAAGTTCTCCTGCACTTCCTACTGTGTAAGCGGTCCCATGCACTGACTTCAATGCCTCCACCGCGACACTGCCAATCTCACTCTGTAATGTTACCATGTATTATATTATAATAGATAAATTTATAATTGTCGAAAATAATAGAATCAAATAATATAGACCTAAAACTGAGAATACTCCTCATCAAGACCTATGTATGGAGTATCTTGATGTACGGCTGCGAGACATGGTGCCTATCCGAAAGAGATAAGCGGAGACTAGAGGCTTTTGAGATGTGGTCTTATTAGAAGACTATTAGGAATTTCCTGGAGAGACCACATCACGAATGAGGAAGTTCTTCAAGGAATCGAAGGAGGAAGGCACCTGCTCAGGACCTTGTCCGAAAGGCGTGCAAGATGGTTGGCCATGTAATACGTCAAGAAGGTCTCTTGCATGCCATAATGGAGGATATGACCGAGGGGACAAACTCTAGGGGACGCCCACGCCGAGAGTACCTGAAGGGCCTGTTGGTGGACGTGCGCTGCTCATCATATGCAGATTTCAAAAGAGCCGCACAAGACAGGGAAGAAAGAAGAGAAGAATAGAAGAAATTGCTGCAAACCAATCCCAGGATTGAAACTTTCTAACTAACTAACTTAAAATGTAGGACTAGTTGGACTCGTGTATGTAATCCTCAAGTGGAATCATGATAATAATAATAATGCGTCGTTTTTTGTGATGTAATCACCTCAAGGTCGCATTAAGACGTATTTAAAGCTAAATATCTAAATATGAACGCTGCATCAGATATTCGCGATCGGTTAGAAAGTGTAATTGAACAAAATATACAAGTTTAAAATTGGGTATCAAATATGAACAAGATATGTTTTCAGCTTAGATCTGAAATCTGTCGAATCGTTAATGCCTCTAAGGTATGAATTGGGATTGTTCTAAGCTAATGGACCGGCTACCGCAAAGGTTCGATCCCCGAAATTTGTACTAGTGCAACGCTTCTGCTCGAGTTCGCCGAGCGAAGTATAGATTTCCTTTAATTTAGGCTGCACGTTATACAGAGTTTGGATATATAACTTGGTGCCATTCCATGTAGAGCTTTGAAGACTATCCAGTAGAGTTTATCCTGGATTCTAGACTTTTAAGCCAGTGAGGTAGTTGATGACCTTCTTGAATATCCTAGCGAAGAAATGAAATACCATTACTCACGGCAATTGCGAAATTATCTTTAGCTTCAACAGTGTCTCCATAAGGCAGAAGCAACTGCTGGGAGTTGCCCTGGAAGCTGAAGTAACCTGCCAAGTTGGCAACCTCCTTGATGGTTTCGGAGAATGTACGGGACTCTGGCTCAGAGAAGGCGGCGGGCCCACAATAATCAACACTTCGCATAGAATCGCTGGCACCGACTACAAGAAACAAAAAAACAAGTTTAAACCAACGCAGTGATTCTTTCATAATGTTGTTCATACTTTTTTTCTTTCTGTATTCATTCCTTATATCAACATTTACAATTCTACCGTAAATCGTTTTACCACACTAACGTCTTAGGGATCTCATCTCTGCCGCGTTAATTCAGCTCTCATCCTGTCAAGTCTATGCTTCACTTCCATGTATCAGTGTTAAGTCATATATCGGTTTATATCATATATCGTTTTCCCGCTCAATTTTTTCAGTGATCTCATTTCTAAAGCATTTATCATACTTTCATAATTTTTTACCAGCTCCAAGCTCCACTTCTATATATAAGGGTTGGCACTAGAACTCCATTATGCACTGGTGCTATAAATGGAGACCTCAAATGTATTTTATAATAGAATTTGAGATAACTAGTCGGTGAGATTGAAGGCTACATCGGTATCGGTTACGGCACTGTCCAGTGTAAAAAGACCTTTAGAGGTCGCCGCCGGAACGTTCTTGGTTCATACACTGCTGGTGGTATGTACAGTTTGGATGAAGTTAAGCATAATTCTCCAGAGACTCCAACGATCACGGACACCACGATCCACGGCCATAACGAATATGACAAGTATTAAATAATATACGAATACCTACCTCCAAAGTTGTAATCCCAGTTTCTATTCAAGTCTACTCCGATTCCCAAAAAATCGATTTCATCGTCTCCATGCCATGACCTTGTTTTTCTCCACTTAGGGTCCTAAAAAAATATGTATTATGTATAAAAAATATAATTCAATACCTCAAAAGATAACTAACTAACGTATAATACCAGAATTATGAGATTTTATGCGCAAGCGCAATGAAAATGCTGTATTATTTTACTGCGCATGTCCACGTCTTCATCGAATAGTAGTAGATTCTACCGCCAGGATACTTACTTGCGCTCCTACTTTTATTTTTTTTACATTCTACTACGAGTTTCTTTCTTTTCGAAAACGGGACATTGTTTTTTTTTTTGTACTATAGGTCTTTAGAACTCAATTACTGTATACAATTTACAAAATAAAACAATTGTGGTATGTACAAAATATTAGCAATTATGGTATGTACCTATACGATCCTTAAAGGACGTATAGGTCATTTGGAGAATGTCCACATCGACTGACACCTTATTCAAGAGCACCATACCCCGGGTCATTGTATGCTGCGCCAAGACATTTGTCCTGCTATGCGGTATGCACAACAGATCGTGTCTTCTAGCGCGAGCATACCTGTCCGGTGCATTGAGGCCATAACACTCTAAGAGGTATCAATGAGGTTACGGAGTATTTTAAATCCTAAGATCATCAATGTACCTTTTCTGACATCTCGAAGCTGTTTTCGGGAAACCGGGACACGCTGCTTAAAAACGGGACGCCTGGTCACTTTAGCGATTCAACAAAATGATAATTATAATAACGTAAGAAATTTGACGTAAAGAACTTACTTGAAATGAATGTACGTAGCCATCTGGGTTGATGACAGGGAAGACATACCAATTGTAAGCATTGACTATATCTTGTATCCTTTTATCCTCACCCAGTAAGAGTTTGTTTAGTATGTAAGTCACCGTGGCTGGGCTGATCCAGTCATTCCCGTAGATCCCTCCTTCAAGGACAAACGAGTGCTTCTTGTCTCCTCCAATCTTGACTCCTATGATCGTGTCATTTGAAGAAGTTACTCCGCCCTTGAGGAGTGACACATTTGGAAACTCTGCGGCCTTTTCGTTCAGCCACAATTCAATTTCTGCGAGATACATATATTCAGTCCAAGTCATTTCTCTTGGCTTGGATTGTTTTTCCATGCAACTACTGGAAGTTCAAATCATTATGATGAGCAGCACAATTAAAATCTTTTTTGTATTTACTATTTTAACCAACCATCGTATCCTTTTTTATTCTTTCTCTAACATATTTATCTATCAATTGTGTATTTTCTAAAACTAACTAACTAACTAACCATCACGCCGTCTCCCCGAAGGGGTAGGTAGAAAGAATGGACTGCCATACTTTTCTTTCCTGACATATTTCTCTCGCTTCTTCAACATTCATACATCGTGTCATGCACGCGCGTCGATTTCTCTGACTAAACACGTTTTCCTCGGTCTTCCTCTATTTCTGGTTCCATTTACATCATTAACATATAAGTTTTTTACCATTCTTTCTTCATTCATTCTTTCCATATGTCCAAACCATCTTAATGATCCTTTCGTTATTGTGTTCATGACACCATCATTCGCACCGCATTCACTTCTTATATTTTTATTCGACACTCTATCATACACAGAGTATCCACACATTCGTCTAAGAGATCTCACTTCTACTACATTTATTCAACTTTCATCCTTCTTTTGCCAGTTACATGCTTCGCTTCCATACATAAGAGTAGTGTGTATTTTCTTTTTCTGTTAAATTGCTTTGTGTGTATTGCGGGACAACGAGGGAGGGTAGCGTAGCTTAAATGTGGTCTGGGTCCCCCTTGGTTGCAAATATACATATATATTTTTTTTTAACGTAAGTCTCGCATGGACGGGGGACGGGCCTAGGGAGTGCACGAGTGAAGCATTAAAAGAAAGAATGGTAAAGACTGTACATGTTTAAGATGTAAACGGAATTATAATAGATATAGAGGATGACCAAGGAAAACGTGGCATGATCAAATAAATCAACTAATGAATAGCCTTTCACATTGCGTTAATAAAAAGATCTTCTGCTTAATGCTTAAAATCCAAACTTCATATATGGCGCTAGTGTGTAGATTAAAACTAACATGCGAAGTTTGGTGTTACATATAAACATAAATACAACATTCCAAAAATTGTCAGACATGGTGGTCGCAAGAAGGTTGGAATGGGGAATGTTGTATTACATAAAGCGTGCGCTTAACCCAACCAATGACAGGTCATAAGTCCTGTAAACACCTCGATCACCATATTCTGTTTACAATTTGCATCTTCGTCTGTATTGAGATACAATTAATCCTCAAATAATGAATGTTGGCCTCGACAAGAGTCGGAGAAATCGACGTACGCGCTAGATACAATGCATGAATGCTGAGGAAGCGAGAGAAATATGACGAAAAGAACAACAACTTTGGGGAGAAGACGTGATGAAGTGAAGTATATTAAATACTAACTAACTAACTAACCATCACGCCGTCTCCCCGAAGGGGTAGGCAGAAAGAATGGACTGCCACACTTTTCTTTCCTGACATATTTCTATTGCTTCCTCAACATTTATACATCGTGTCATGCACGCGCGTCGATTTCTCTGACTCCTCACATGGCCGACATTCAATATTTGATTATGTATGGAAGCGAAGCATGGAACTGGCAAAAGAAGGATGAAAGTAGAATAAATGCAGTAGAAATAAGATCTCTTAGACGAATGTGTGGATACTCTGTGTATGATAGAGTGTCGAATGAAAATATAAGAAGTGAATGCGGTGCGAATGATGGTGTCATGAACAAAATAGTGAAAGGATCATTAAGATGGTTTGGACATATGGAAAGAATGAATGAAGAAAGAATGGTAAAAAAATTATAAATTAATGATGTAAATGGAACCAGAAATAGAGGAAGACCGAGGAAAACGTGGCACGATCAAATAAATATTAAATACTAATACAATATTATTGCATACTTACTTTCCAATATCACTGATAAACAAACTAACGTCAACATTCCTTTTCTCCATATCCTTGACGAAGCTCCCGGAGAGGCTTTGTCGAACTATGACATCAGCTACCTTTTCGGGTTCAGACGCTGGTTTACTGAAGCTGAACTCTCCTTCCAGACTCTTCAGGTAGTCCACATCCTCCTGCGTTTTAGGAATGACCCGATACACCTGGTAACCATTGTGCGACTCGTCCACCACTACGAACTGACCCTCCAGCAAGCACAAAGACAATAAAAACAACAATCTTGTATCCATTTCAAATGGATTCAGATCAACTAGTAATGATTTCTGGATATACGCGGTCTTATTTAAGCTTATATGAGTATTAGGAAAGCTACGAAAATATTTATTTTAACATTAATTTATATGTTTTATCGTTTCTATAACAACTCTATTGTGCTTAACTGAATTATCAACAATTAACCCGTTATTAATAACAAGTAAAAGGCTAAGAATAAAAAGGGTTCAAAAAAGGATATTCAAATCAAATCAAATCAAATCAGTTTATTAACTCAAAAGACATTACAAACAGGAAAATGTTTAAGGCATCTATTGAGTACAGATAAAATATTATAAAAATACAACATAGTACCAGGAACGCATTAGAGATGGTTCGACATTAGGAAGACAAGATACTTTCTAAAGTCAAGAGTATTTGTCCCCTGAACGTACCTTCACTAATATAAAAGACGGCGCACTCAAAGTCATGACCGCAAATAGAAATATATCGACTGAAGCAAAGATGGCAGCGCACAATGGAGTTCATAAGGGTGTATGAAAGTGAAGCTTGGATTTGTCAGAACAAGGGTGAAAGTAGGATAAATGCCGTAGAAATGAGGTCACTAAGAAGATTGGGCGGAAAAACAATGTATGATAGAATATCTAATAATGACGTAAGAAAGGAATATAAGGCGGATGAATGTGTGATAAATTAAGTAAGGGTCACTGAGATGTTTTAGACATATGGAACGAATGGATGAAGGAAGAATAGTTAAAAAGATATATGCAAGTAGTGTGAATGGGAAAAGAAGTCGAGAAAAGCCAAGGAATACATGGCATGACCAAATTAATCAATTACTGAAAGGCGGCCATGTTCGAAGTAAGAACAATCGACGAACGTTTATGTCACGATGTGTGAATGTAGAAGATGCGCGAGAATTAGCCCAGAATAGAAAAATGTGGCGATCCATCCTCACTGTCTCCCCCAACTTAAATTTTTTGTGGTATGTCCGACTTGAAGATGAGGGTTCAGAAAAAAATTCTGAGGTATCTCTACATCAAGGAGTATGGTAGCTATCCATGGCTCTATCCCACAGCGTTTCTTTTGGGAATGTTGGAGCTTAATTCCCTGCAGCTTTGAAGAGACGGGTTTCTTATAACCCATTTCTTTAGATTAATTAGGGGATATTTTGAAAACTCAGCAGTGCTGGAGGGTGTAGGTCTTTTTGTTCCCGACAGATATCTCCGACAGCGCCAGCATAGATTGTTCTTTCTTCCGCCCGCTCGAACCAACCTGCCTCTAATAATGTCGGTGGGAAGAGCAATCAGTTTGCTGAACAAGATTACCTCGGAGATTGACGTCTTTCATATTAGTGAAAGTACGTTCAGAAGAAACAAACTCTTAACTTTAGAGAGTATATTTTCTTCCTAAAGTTGAACCATCTCTCATGCGTTCCTGATTGTAATGTTATTATGTTTGTAATATCTTTTGAGTGAATTAATAAACTGATAAACTGAAAGATGTTGCCCAACCCCAATGCAGACCAACCGAGCTGTATTCTCCTATCAATCTCATTGACTTGACCTCCTCTTCCAATAGCCAACAGATTACCAAGGTATACATATTCATTCACCTTCTTACACTTAGTTTATTTTCCAGTTTTATGAAATAACTCTTATTATAGTTTACTCGTACTGATTTGTATTACAGCGTGTATAATTAATCAAACTGTTTTAAACACTCGTTTTATTATGTGTATTATCAATGTTTATAGTCCAATCTAAATCAAAAACTACCTGTTTGAAATTTGATAACGTGTACAAGTACTGATTTTAATATGAAAACTCCTCGTTATTTAACAATAACATACTCACTTCTTCTAGTGCCGTGTCAGATCTGCTCAACGTTGGCAATCACTGCAGTGAAAGCATCTCTGTCCTGCGCCACTTGGAACAGGTTCTCCACTCTGCTAATTCCTGTCCATTCTAATATATATTACAGCCAGGACAACTGCCTTCTGCCAACTTCCCGCCATCCCTCTATTTTTACCATGATATTCAGCCGATTTTACCTTCATACTCGACAACAACTCTCTATTTTTATTTTTTATTTTTTTTATTTAGACATGCAATAGTAAAACTGTATACCCATGAGTATAATACTCATAATGGGACAAAATGACAATACATATTTAATAATTACAAACAGATACACAAAAATTGTAATACTTTCGGGAAATATCGAAATTAAAACATCTTACAAAATTTACAGAAATACAGAAACATTAAGGAAATATCAGACACATACATAGAAACTTAAACATCTTACACATTTTATGGAATTACAAAAACATTCAGGAAATATCAAAAGCACAGTCTTAGAAACTAAAGCAACACAAAATTTATGAAACTACAAAAGTTCTTCAGGAAATATCGAAGCATAGACTTAACAACTAAAACATATTGACTCTGGCTCTCTGCTGTACGTCTACCGTGGACTGATCATTATCAGTCCACGGTATCCGGAGCATTATGCGGTATATCCACATTTTAAACGCCTCCAATATATAATATTTAACCATTATTTGTCAGAGTTTCAGGTTAAGATTATCGTCGATTATACACACAATAAAACATCGTAATGATGAAAAAATTTTAGTGAATTTTATTAAGATGAGATATTAACCATTTGGATCCTTGATCTCTCCATGGAAATCCAACCTTAAAACAAAGGCTGAAAATGTGATCAATATAGTCTCGGCAAAGTTTTTCTCCGGAGATTTCCCATTTAAACTTTTTTCCTCAAAGTTCCGATATGGTTTCTGTACATTCGTCCCGTTTATTAAAAGGTGAATTGGTTAGGAGTCTTACCTAACTTGATAATGTAAAACGTGATTAAACCAACTTTTCTATTTAATTTAATGTTTTTCTGTTTTTCAACTTTTCCTCTGCTAAAGCTTATATTTTTTTCATCTTAACAAAGGTTATTGACACGTGAAGTCCTGTGGTTGAAGCAAACGACGACATAAAATACTATGTATAAAAATTGGCGAGACAGTGTTATAAAAAATCTTCTTCTTCTTCTTCCTGGCGCTATCCCAACTAATTTTTGTGTTGACTGTTGGGGTCGGGTCTCCTCGATCTCAGACTGCACTTTTTTTATGTACATAACAGGTAGTTTGAACCCAATTACTGTATACAATATATTTTTTTAGCTATTATATTGATTCTTGTGACATGTGATAGGTAGCCAATCTATCGCCATTTTATTGTCACATGAATTCTACACCAGACCAAAGACAGTGTGACAATCACACTGCCATCGCCGGGAATCGAACCCGGGTAAAGAAGTCAGAGCTCTTACCACTCTGCCAGGAACTTCTTACGGTTCTGTAGTATCGCCTTCACTCAAGCCATTTCTCTTCAATACGCCATTGCACTGAATCATCCACGTGTTCCCATATGAAGAAAAAAAAAGTGTTATATTATAAAAAATAAAAATAAAATTGGTTTTAACTTACTAACTAACCATCACGCCGTCTCCCAGTAGGGGTAGGCAGAAAGAATAGACCGCCGCACTGTTCTGTCCTGACATCCTTCTCTCGCTTCCTCTACATTCATACATCTTGTCATGCAAGCACGTCGATTTCTCCGACTCCTCACGTGACCGATATTCAATGTTTGGTTGATTTAATCGTGCCACGTTTGCCTCGGCCTTCCTCTATTTTTAGCTCCGTTTATGTCGTTTACATATACCTTCATCACCATTCTGTCTTCACTCATTCTTTCCATGTGTCCAAACCATCTTATCGACCCTTTCATTATTTTGTTCATAACACTTTCATTCGCACCGCATTCACTTCTTATACTTGCATTTGACACTCTATCATATACAGATTTGCCACACATTCGTTTTAGATATCTCATTTCTACTGCATTTATTCTACCTTCATCATTCTTTTGCCAGTTCCATGCTTCACTTCCATTCCTTCAGGAGCTGAACAAGATCACAAAAAATGATTTTTTGAAGTGCCATAATTTTTTTAAAAACACAAAATAGTGAAGGCGAATATAGAAGAAATGATTTGATTTGATTTGATAATGCAAGATAGTATTTAGCATACACTTTTATTATCAATCTTTTTAGTTTAAAACACACGTCGAACTGTTAGAGTGGAGATAATAATAAATAAATTTTGAAACAACTCGTTTCCTAACCAAGGTAAGCATTGCGATTCCCAAAGCAAAGCGTCCTTAAAACACATAATGTAGCTATGAACCCTGTTCTACCTAACTAATAGAAAGGACGTAACGCGGGGAGAAAACATATTTACCCGCTTAGCCTGCCCGGCATAGAACCCTCGTGTCTCCGAGAAGAAAGATTCAAAGCATACATTTTACATCCCTCTCGCGTTTCGCATATTTTATTTTCATTACTCCTGTAAGATCATCCACATTTTAGCGGGAATACTTTAAGCGTGTAAATATCCCGTTTGATGTATTCAGGTAGATTTCGGAAGCTTAGAATATCTTTACTGCATGGTAATATTAACGGATGTGCATACAAAATATACGTTCTTTTTATTTGTTTTGTTTCGTAAATCATACAAACAGTTTTGCTTTGACATCCC
Source organism: Lepidostoma basale (assembly GCA_022606425.2). Classification (NCBI taxonomy): domain Eukaryota; kingdom Metazoa; phylum Arthropoda; class Insecta; order Trichoptera; family Lepidostomatidae; genus Lepidostoma; species Lepidostoma basale. Next base: position 296 of record JAHDVF020000451.1, on the reverse strand, counting down.
TATAAGATTTTAAAAAAACTGATAAGCGCAATCGACTTTCTGTTATCTCCTTCGCTAGTTTTAATCCAAGGAATTGGTTTGCAGCAATTTAGCTGGTTCCTGGAATGCCTCTTAGGATTTTTAATGTGGTATTTATGGCCGAGCCATAGATGGCTCCCTCCGCTTACCCGAAGCTGTTTTAGGCGCAGAGCGGCGCCTTTCGTCAGCTTCACTCGTGCACTCCCTAGGCCCGTCCCCCGTCCATGCGGGACTTACGTTAAAAAATATATATATATATATGTATATTTGCAACCAAG
>JAHDVF020000450.1:147500-493252 GCA_022606425.2 Lepidostoma basale | reverse complement strand
TATACGAGTATTCCTTGGTCTCTCTCTAAAATAGGCGACCAATTAACGATATGATGTTGCTTCACAAAATTATACACTTCAAAATAGGCAACTTCGAACTTCTTAGCTAATTATTACTGAATGCTTCGCAAAAGACACACTGCGAACTAAATATTCCACCTTCCTGCTTATCGGACCAACTACGCTCAGAGTGCGGCAGTGTACCGGATATGCGACATGAACGGTAAGTGTTTAATAACATCGATGTGTTCCATCTTAATGAAAGTGATTTTAATAAAATGGTTGGAGCATCTTTCGGCGCGAATAAAACTACGAGTATGGTACAAAAAATAACATTTTTTTTACATTTTTATGGTATATTTCATCTTTAATTATTCATTATTATTAGTATTACTATTATTATCTTTTATCATCAGCCGTCTGTCATCCACTGCTGAACGTAGGCCTCTCCCAAAGCACGCCACCACCCCTTATCCATTGCCGCTCCCATCCATCCATGTCCAGCAATTCTCTTCAGATCGTCGGTCCAGCGGGCAGGGGGACGTCCAACTCTGCGGAATCCTGTACGCGGTTTCCACTCCAGAACCCGTCTCCCCCATTGGCCGTCGGTTCTCCGACAAATATGGCTAGCCTATCGCCACTTCAGCCTGCCCATCCTCAAATTCATTTCTAAATCTGTCCCTCAAGGTTATTCCAAGCATGGCTCTTTCCATGCCGCGTTGGGCGACATTGGATCTGTAGACTAGAACTTTTGTCAGTGTCCACGTCTCGGCTCCGTACGTCATGACTGGTAAGACGCATTGGTTGAAGACTTTAGTCTCGAGTCTTTATTATTCTCTTTGACTCACTAAAATATAATGTTACTTTATTTTATTTATATATTTATATACATATGTCATTTGCTGTACAATATTTGTGGTAGCATGTAATTGGCCTTGTTCTTTTGTTTCTATGTGTTTGAATACGTATATTGAATCGCTGTTAGTTACCCTCAATAAAAATAAAATAAAGTAAAATTGTAAAATATGATGATTAAGTTTAACTATTTGTATACTTCGACATGTGATAAAACCATATCACGAAACTGGTTTGCAAAATAATATTCTCAATAATAACGAGTCCGCAAAATGGGCTTTTACAAATATTAAAAATGAGCTCTTAATAATATGTGTAACTTTTGTATTTTTTTATCGTCATGATGGGGCGGACGCATGCCTTGTATATTTTGACTTTACTTTCAGTTAGCATGTATTTTTTCCTCCATATGGTGTCGCGCAAGCAGCCAGCCAAGGCTGTCGCTTTGTTGGTTTGTGCTCGCACTTTGTCATATAGGTCACTCTAGTTGCAAATCTGTATACATGGGTAAGTGAATCGCATGACTTGCTCAATATGTGTGTTATCGATGATCAGTTTAAATCTGACCTCTCTAATTGTACATCTTAATATGCACACTTGTCGATTTTTACGATTTCGAATGCGGTCGCCATTTAATAATTGATTAAATTGGTCTTGTGGTGTTATTCTCGGCTTCTTTTACTACTCACACGGTTTTCATCATCATTGTAACGGACCGGATTCTCCTCCACGTTTTAAATAGGAATAATATGTTGTATGATTTATATGTTTGTAAAATAATAAAGACTTATATGTCCTAAAGATAATAGAGAATTGTTTAATATTTAAGTTTATATTATATTTCATTTATATTTCATTATTGATGTTGTTCTTTGTGTATTGTATGATTTTGTATTGTGAAATAAATGAGTGTAGCAGCGTACGAAGTCTCGCAGGAGTCAAATAGAAATTACGGATTTTACCGAGGAAACATTTTGAGTACATCTGCCAGACGGACGGTGTAGCAAGCAAACAGAGCCGAGTACCCGGCCGGCACGTAAATATGCCGCGAGGCCTCGCGGCGGCGACCAATCACAGACGCCGTTCAATAGCCAATCACCGAGCCCGCTTTCAGCGACTAATTACAAGTGATCATAATTAACACTGATCGTCGACAACACGGTATCGCTGGCGGGTACTTAAGCGTCTCGGTTTTCTCGGTCAAGTCACCTCTCTGCTCCACTACTACCTGAAGACTTCTACCTGCTACTACTACTACGAAACGTATCTCTGCCTTTCTCTTCGAATATAAAACGTATCTCTTCGAAATTAAAAGTATCACTACGCTCCGGAGCCTGCAGGGACCTGCGACCTATAGAAAAGTCAATACAGTCCACTTACGTACGCAACATTTGGTCCTTCGACGGCGGATAAGGCCCCTGCACCCCGGAGAACTACAGTCTTCAAACCTACAGCAGAGAGGCCGGTGTGCAGACCGCACATCGTCAGGACTGCTGCTTACTCGTCACGCTGCGTCGCCGGACCGGAACGCGAACGACTTCGCCCTCCACCGGGACTACAGCCACCGAGAACTAGCCGCAGTATAAACGCTGCATCGCCGGACCGGAACGCGAACGGCTTCGCCTCCACCGGGATAACAGCTATCAACGACAGACGTCGTATCAAAGAGTTTCCGATGTCTCAATCATCGGAAAAGGGAAAAATGCCGATGGGAACGCGTCAACGAAAGGCGGCCGAGGAGGAACGAGCTACGCCAGCAGAGATGGAGTCTACTTCCAGTGAAGCTTCTGGCAGCTCGGACTACAATTCCATGAAGGAGCTGGCACGCACAACAAGGGAAGGAAATTCCAAAATACTGGAGCTATTGCAGAACCAGCAATCACAGATGGCAGCCAGAGATGAACGGATTGCAGCCAAAGATGAACTGATGCTTGAACTGCTAACACAACTGGTAAGAAAACAAATTCCAGTGACCGCATCTCCAGTGATAACTACAACTCCAGAGACCGCATCCCTGATGGCCGCAACTCCAGTGACCGCATCCCTGATGGCTACAACTCCAGTTACCGCATCATCAGTGACCGCATCCCTGATGACCGCAACTCCAGTGACCGCATCCCTGATGGCTACAACTCCAGTGACCGCATCATCAGTGACCGCATCCCTCAGATGACCGCATCTCAGATGACCGCGTCTCCAGTGACCGCATCTTCGATAACCGAATCTCCAGTGACCGCATCTCAGATGACCACATCACCGATGACTGCTGCATATGTTCCCGTATCACAATGGTCTGAACGTGGACATCCAATCCCACCAGTGCAAGGACAGCTTCCAACAAATCCAATCCAGCAGTTCGCCCAGCCATCATGGGCTGGTCCTAGCCGCCCTGCACAGGAAGGAAGCACCCACTCAACTGCAACCCCGTGGTCGGTAGGAGCTGGCTTCGCAGCTCAAACCGATCAAATGCGAGATTGGATTGGCGCATATTCTGGACATGCTCCATCATACCCGTATCAGAGGAGTGCCCCACCATCACCCCTGCCTGAGTTCAACGGAGATCCAGCGATGTGGCCTCTGTTTAAGAATGCTTTCTACGCTTCAACCGAAGCAGAGAGATTATCAGAGGCTGATAACTTGGCTCGCCTACAACGAGCATTAAAGGGAGAAGCTCTCAAGATGGTACGAGGAGTGATGCTGGAACCTAGAGATGTCAACGCAGCAATGATGGGCCTGGACATGCTGTTCGGGGACCAGACTCAAGTGGTGCGGCAACTACTCCAGGAGGCAGCAAAATTGCAACCACTCTCCATTGAGTGCACGCGGAAAGAGGCGGTGTCCCTAGCCCTCCGCATCCGATCCATTGTAACGACTTCGGACCGGCTCAACGGAACCACACTCAGCACAACAGACCTGCGGATGCTGAGCGAGAAGATGCCACCCACTTGGAGACATGAGTGGTGGCGACTGATACGAGAAGGGTCGGTCAGCGAGTCAGGGGCGAAGCTCGCCGACTTTGCTTTATGGCGCGCGGGGGATATAAAGGGCTCCGCGTCGGCAACGCACCCCGCTAGGAGCGAGGTTAGAAAAAGTACAAAGCAGCAGGTGCACGCCGTAGCGACAACGAACCCGCGAAAAGTGAAAAAGTGCGCGATCTGCCCGGCAGACCACAAACTTGCGTCGTGTGGATTATTCATCCAAAAAAGTGTAGATGAAAGGTGGGAAGTTGTTCGCAAAAACAATTTGTGCTTCGTATGCTTAACGCACGGACATAGGGCACCCGATTGCAGAAGTAAACAGGAATGTTCTAAGTGTAATCGCCGCCACCACGAAACGCTGCATAAAGAACCGGCAAACAGCAGCACTCGGAGGGAAGCCAACCATACAGAAGAGTACGTAATGTATACGTACGACGGCCGCAATCCCGTTCTACTAAAAGTGGTTCCGGTCACAGTGAAGGGCCCGCTCGGGACATTGGACGTATATGCGCTGCTTGATGAAGGGTCCACCATCACGCTTATCGACGCGAAACTCGCGGAACATATAGGCGTGCAGGGACCGGAACAACCACTGCGGATTCATGGAGCGAACGACATGTGCACCAAAGAGAGGGCCTCACAGCGAGTCTCCCTAGTCTTACACAGCGATAATCGCCGATTTTCTATTACCGCCAACACGGTGCACGGGTTTCGCCTCCCCAGCCAGATGTGCGGATCTAAACAACAGGTCACTCCGTGTATCCTAATTGGTCAAGATCACGGCCACTTAATAGTGACCCGGGAGATTAAGAATGACACGAAAGGCTACTTGCGCTCTCGCACAGCGCTAGGATGGACAACGCACGGCGCCCCCAGAGGAACACCATCTACCACCCGTGCCACCACTCTCACCATTCACGCGGAACGCGAATCGGAAGACTCGCGTCTGGACCTGCTTATGAAGGAGAGTTATGCTGTTGACGCCCTCGGAATTAGGGTTACGGAGAGAACCCACAGCAACGACGCCCGCGCTTCAAGCACCATGAAGGAGACAACCCGTCAACTAGAAAACGGGCAGTGGGAGACCGGCCTGCTATGGCGAGAAGAGGGCTCTAGCCTTCCCGATGGCCGTCCTTGCGCTCTTAACAGATTAAAGAGCGTAGAATCGAGAATGAAAGCCGACCCACAGTTTTCGGTCGCGTACAAAGAAAAAATGCGCAGTTACGTAACTAAAGGTTACGCGCGCGAATTGGTCGGACACGACTCACAAGTTGACGGGAGCCGAAAATGGTACCTACCGCACTTTGCAGTGATACATCCCCAGAAACCGGGCAAATTACGGATCGTGTTCGACGCGGCGAGCAAGTGCCGCGGCGTCAGCCTAAACGATAGGTTGCTCCCGGGTCCCGACCTACTGTCATCATTAATGGGAAATATCATCCGATTCCGGGAGGGCAAGATTGCTATGGCGGCAGACATCCGAGAGATGTTCCTGCAGATAAAGATCAGGGAAGAGGATCAGGACTCTCAGCGGTTCTTATGGAGAGAAAACCCGGGCGACGAAATCAAAGAGTACGTAATGACGTCGATGATTTTCGGAGCGACGTGCTCGCCCAGCTCGGCGCAGTACGTAAGGAATCTGATCGCCGATAACCACAGACATACTCACCCAGCCGCAGCAGACGCCATCACGAGGAAGTTTTATATGGATGATTTCCTGGATGCCACGGATTCACTCACGGAGGCTATAGAGATTGCAAAGGACATAACCGAGGTCCTTAGCAGCGGAGGATTCTACTTAACAAATTGGACCTCAAACGACAGGAGAATCCTCGACTCAACTACGACGCGCAAAGATCTCATAACTATGTCGCAAGGCACGGCGACCGAGCGAGTCCTCGGACTCTCGTGGAACCCCACGAGCGACACGTTTGCATTCGACCTCGGCTCACTCAAAGAAATCGAGGAAGAGGTGCCGACAAAGAGGCGAGTGCTAAGCACAGTGATGCGGATCTTTGATCCTCTCGGATTCCTGACATGCCTACTAGTACGTGGAAAGATCCTACTGCAGGAAATATGGCGCCTACGAATCGACTGGGACGAAGAGATACCCGCGGCCCAACAAACTAAATGGGAGGAGTGGCTGCAGCTGATGACCACCACCCCTTTCACAATTCCACGGTGTGTCACACTCAAAAAGGACGAGAACGCTACGCTGCACGTATTCTGTGACGCTTCGGAGTTAGCGTATTGCGCCGTAGCGTACCTCGTGCAAGACGGGGGGAGGCACGTGAGACTCGTCGCCAGCAAAGCCCGAGTGGCACCACTGCGAGCTACGTCGATTCCAAGGCTGGAGCTGCAAGCGGCACTCATCGCGGCAAGACTGGCCGCCACCATCCGGAATGAAACGACATGTCGGATAAACCGCTCTGTCTACTGGACGGACTCCACCACTGTTCTGTGCTGGCTCCGTTCGGATCCCCGCACCTACTCCACCTTCGTGGCTAACAGACTCGGTGAAATCGACGAGACAACCACCCCGGCGGACTGGAGATGGGTGCCCTCTAAATTAAATCCAGCCGACTTGGGAACGCGAGATGGCAGCCTTCCCGACGTGACACCGGAGGGAAGATGGTTCAAGGGACCACCATTCTTAAAAAATAAAGAAGAAGGATGGCCAACAGAACGAGCCGCCCTACCCAAGGATGAAGACCTCGAGAGGAAACGCTTTGTTGGGACCACCGTGACCACAGTGACCACGGCCAACAGCCTGCCTGACATCTCCCGTTTCTCATCCTGGTCAAGGCTGATACGAGCCACTGGATGGGTACGCAGGTTCATAGGAAGATGCAGATCCCCTGCGTACATGCCTGGACGAACGGAACTGACCGCAGGGGAGATATCTCTGGCCGAGATATCTTGGATAAAGCACTCGCAACTAGAGTCCTTTACCGAAGAAGTCATCAACATTAAAGCGCAGAAAACGATCCCGAGGAACAGTCGCCTCAGTCAGTTAAACATATTCGCCGATTGCCACGGAATATTGCGAATGGGATCGCGCCTAATAAACCCGGACCTACCCGTCGGTCAGCAAAGTCCGATAATACTAGATGGAAGGCATCCTTACACGCGCCTTGTGATCCGGCACTACCACGAGCGAGCGGGGCACGGGAGCGCAGAACGCACGCTCAGCGACACATTGGCACAATTCTACATATTGGGGCAACGATCGGCAATCCGCCAAATCACAAGACAATGCGTGGTTTGCCGATTGAAAAGAGGTACACCCACCGCCCCGCAAATGGCCCCTCTCCCGATTGACAGGACGACAGCAAGGGAGGCTCCCTTCACCCGAAGCGGAATGGACTTCTTCGGGCCAATCTCCGTCACAGTAGGGCGAAGACACGAAAAGCGATACGGTGTGTTATTCACATGTCTTGCCACACGCGCAGTACACCTCGAGATTGCGCATTCGCTAACTAGCGACTCGGCCATCCAGGCGATCCGAAGACTGGCAGCCAGAAGGGGTCATCCGACCACCATCTACTCGGATAACGGGACGAACCTACGAGGAGCTGCCGCGGAGATGAGGATGGCTATAAAAGAATTCACCGCAAGCGACGACTTTCAAGCCGCACTCGCTAACCGCGGCGTTGAGTGGAAGTTTATTCCCCCGGCAGCACCACACATGGGAGGCTGCTGGGAGCGACTCATTCGATCAGTTAAAATCGGCCTAGAAACAATGCTAAAAGATCGACATCCCCACGAAGAAACATTGAAAACTGCACTGGCGGAAGTAGAATTTACAGTGAACAACCGGCCTTTAACCCACATCTCCGTGGACCATAGGGACGAGGCACCGCTCACCCCTAACCACTTCTTAATAGGCACAGCGGGGCTGATGCCCCACCTGGCGCATTACCAAAGAGCAGACGAGAAAATATGTCTTAAAAAAGAGTGGCAGAAAGCTCAACGTTTCGCCGACATGTTTTGGCGTAGGTGGATGAAAGAATACTTGCCCACTCTAGCGCGCCGCTCGAAGTGGCACACACGACAGGACCCCGCCCGCGTAGGAGACCTGGCGGTAATCATCGACCCAGGACTCCCGCGCAACCGCTGGCCCCGCGGGATCATCACGGCAGTTCACACGGCAGCCGACGGACAAGTCCGCACGGCAACTATCAAGACGACACAGGCGGAGTACACTCGCCCCGTGATCAAGCTGGTCATCATCCACAGGGAAGAACCAGAATCCGATCATGCTGAGGGTGAAGGCTAGCGCTCCACGGGGGGAGTGTAACGGACCGGATTCTCCTCCACGTTTTAAATAGGAATAATATGTTGTATGATTTATATGTTTGTAAAATAATAAAGACTTATATGTCCTAAAGATAATAGAGAATTGTTTAATATTTAAGTTTATATTATATTTCATTATTGATGTTGTTCTTTGTGTATTGTATGATTTTGTATTGTGAAATAAATGAGTGTAGCAGCGTACGAAGTCTCGCAGGAGTCAAATAGAAATTACGGATTTTACCGAGGAAACATTTTGAGTACATCTGCCAGACGGACGGTGTAGCAAGCAAACAGAGCCGAGTACCCGGCCGGCACGTAAATATGCCGCGAGGCCTCGCGGCGGCGACCAATCACAGACGCCGTTCAATAGCCAATCACCGAGCCCGCTTTCAGCGACTAATTACAAGTGATCATAATTAACACTGATCGTCGACAACACGGTATCGCTGGCGGGTACTTAAGCGTCTCGGTTTTCTCGGTCAAGTCACCTCTCTGCTCACTACTACCTGAAGACTTCTACCTGCTACGAAACGTATCTCTGCCTTTCTCTTCGAATATAAAACGTATCTCTACCTTTCTCTTCGAAATCAAAAGTATCACTACGCTCCGGAGCCTGCAGGGACCTGCGACCTATAGAAAAGTCAATACAGTCCACTTACGTACGCAACAAAATTCATACTACCTTAATAGTAAAGCTTCAAGACGTCTCTTCGAGATTTTTACTTATTTCGTTATACGCTCTCTCAATTTATTTTTAGTAAAGAATTCAACAAATGAATTGATAAAGAATTTGTGCTATCATTTGCTTATATTCATTTGATTAAAAAAAAACATGTACTTAAATATATTCTAAGGTATTTTTTAATATTAATTTGGTGGTGTTGGTGTAGCTTTGGTAATTGGTATAATGCAATTGAAAATATGTATTTTTTTCCTAATATTGATTTAACAATTATATAAAACATAATAAATTTTAAAAAAATATGTATTTTTATTTATTTCAAACGTTACAAATAGTTTTAGCTAGGTAAAGTTTTAACATTAGAAAGTAAAATTTTTAGAAATTATACAATTTTGTCTATGGTTTTAATTTTAAGAGTGGACCATGATTTAATTACATATTATGTGATAACACCCTTATGTCTCACAGGGGACCGGGCGTCTTAGGTGGTTGAAACCCTTATCATATATCGCACCGTGATTGTAAAACCGAAACAAGTGCAAATATACAGTTTGGAGATATGGGAGTTTAAAGACTTCATATTGCTTGGAAAAACTGTTTTTTTTTTAATAAACCAATGATTTTCGGTTTATAGGTATATTACTTTAAACTGAAAATCATTGGTTTATTAAAAAAAACAGTTTTTCCAAGCAATATGAAGTCTTTAAACTCCCATATCTCCAAACTGTATATTTGCACTTGTTTCGGTTTTACACTCACGGTGCAATATATACATAGTTATCTATTCAAAAGTATTAGATTATTATGAAAGCTATAATTGCATTTTTTCTTTGAGTTCCCCATAGCATATAAATCTACTGAATTTGTTGCATGGTAGAATATATATTGAAAATCTTTTATATCTGCATTATATCCTATTTAGATAATATAAAGTAAAATTTGAAAACTCATTTACAGTGGTAAAACTCCGATTTTCATTGTTCAAAATCTAGTGGTACTTCTAAATGTGAGTGGGATTCTATATATATTATTATTTATACATGATCTATTATAGAAAAAGAAGAAATCATGACAGTCTGCAACATTAGCGTGAATGGTGAAAAATTTGGAGCAAGTAGATGAGTTTGTGTATTTAGGTAGTAAGTTTACAAAAGTGGAGAGGGTTATTGAAAGAATGGTTGGAGCAGGCAACGAAGTGAATGGTGCACTTAAAGTTGTCTCAGGGTGTGACCGATACATAGTCATGTGCATCTTGCGACTTGTTCTCTGATAATTCTTTCATTTGCCATGACCCAGAAAACGGGATTTACAACTGTCTCAGGCCAAAAGATCTTGAATATTAAGCGGAGACACCTATCTATAAACACCTACGTCTGTGATAGATTTTAAAGTGTCTCGGTTTTATAGAGGTTTTTATGGGAGCGTTTCGCCTTTCTAGGGTATTCTAAAATGTTTTTTATTCATTATCAATATTATATTTGATAGTGTCCAGGCAAACTAAAACGTGTCACTCTCATAAAATATAATAAAACTTCTAGAGAAGTAAAACAAAGTGTCGACCTTCGTGGCAGAGTGGTAAGAGTTTTGACTTCCATACTGAAGGTCCCGGGTTCGATTCCCGGCGATGGCAGTGTGATTGTCACACTGTCTTTGGTCTGGTGTAGAATTCACGTGACAATAAAATGGCGATAGATTGGCTACCTATCACATGTCACGAGAATCAATATAATAGTTAAAAAATATATAAAAGATTGTAATACAGTAATTGGGTTCAAACGACCTGTTGTATACATAAAAAAAAAACTACCATGCTAGAAGTCAATCGAATTGACGTGCGTATAACTCGCTGTATGAATGTGGAGGATGCTAGCGTGGTGTGTCAGGATAGAGTAGAGTGGCGGTTCTTTCTTTTTGCCTACCCCTGTTTTGTTGTTGCCAACCGAGCTGTATAAGTCATATTCATATAATAAAATATTGCAACGTAGCTCAGACATATGAAATCACCTCCCTTTGGAAAGTACCGCTAGTTTTGGAACACCTTGTATTTGTAGAGCTGTTTAATTACCGGTTTTATGTGGCAAATGATTAACATTGTTTTTTTTCTGTTGGTGAATCCCACCCCCCACTTTTCACCCCTTCTCCTCACGTTCTGTAACTTCCATCTCCCTCTACACTTGGTTACGGACATCATCTGCGATTGTTACAATATTTGTCTCCATTTTAATGAAATTGTAAGTAGAAGTATTTGAAAATCGAATTACCCGTGCCTATTTTTTCCTTTTCGTTTTTGCATGGTGATGGTTTCGTTTATTATAATTTTATAATTTCATCGCAATTTCACCGTTTATATAATTTCCATTATTGTGGATTTACAATTCTCGTTTAATTTTTAATGCTTTTTGTGTTTTTGTTTGTTCCTAACCGAATCTGGCTTCTGGTGTTTAATTTTATAAGTCTATAAATATTTATAAAATATTGCTAAGATATATCATATTGCAGTTTTATTGTACTTTTAAAGTTACCTTCCAAAATTGCGTAGTATATTTTATTTTCAATACAGTCAGTTAAAATAGAGCCTAGTTTTAATTTTGAATACTTGGTTGGGCAAAAAGTAACATTTTCTTCCAAGCTTGAGCAGTTAGCTTTAAATTTTAGGCAACAATTTACAAAAGCATTATTCAGGATTACATAATAAAAATAAAATTTATAAAAATGGGAGTTAAAAGACCATCATAGGGTTTGATTTTCTCGATTTATTTTAAATGCCTATAATTTCAAAAATACAAAACTTTTTTTTACATTTTTGTGTGAGTTGATTTACATTGTGGGGTCTGATCCTATTGTGCACAAAAAGTTTGTTAATTTTCAACAACAAAATTTTTTTTTTCGCCGATTCAACTATCACCAGAAGTGAAACTTTTCCTTAGAATGTTAATTATTTTTTCAGCTCATTTTGAACACATTTATTTTTTATATTTTCTATATATAGGGTGATTTTTTAGAGGTTTGGTTTAAACTGGCAACATTGTTTCTACAGACTGTCGATTTGACAGTTGACAGTTGATTTGTAGTCAGTATGTTTTACCATTTCACCATGAATAGGCTGATGTCAGAACAGCGCTTGCAAATTGTGCAAAATTATTTTGAAAATCATGGTTCGGTTAGCCAAACTTATCGTGCACTACGTCCATTTTATGGTCGACATAATCGTCCATCCGAGCAAGTTATTCGGAAGACCATGGATCGTTTTCGCACCACGTACACTCTAGTGGAGAATACGTATCCACAAAGACGACAATTGCCAAAAATTGGACTTCACGATTGCGCTTCATTCGAGCTAGCCGTGGCGCTCATATGCCCGAAATCATATTTAAACAATAATGGCATAAAATTATCTATTAAATAAAGCCAATATCACAGATATTAACATTATTTTAATGTGTTTTTTTTATTATTTTGAATATGTATTGTATACCTCAAAAAAAAAACAGCCTATATATTTAACGTGTTTTATTTATTTGGTTTTAATTTATGTAATTTTTCACACTCTGCAATTGAATGTATACATTTTATAAAATTTTATGCCTTACAAATAATTTAATTTAGTAATTTTTTGTCATATTAATAAATAAAATAAAAACTGACAATGTAAAATATAAATAAATTTAAAAAAGTCTTAAAAGAAGTGTTTGCAATAACTATTGGAAGCAAATTATACTAAAAAACATTTTTACTCTTTTTCCTATTGAAATATTATCATACATCGTAAATAATCTATTCATATAAAAAAAAGATCAACATACCACGGTTATTCTAAATGGTATGCAGTAGTGAATAATTGTAAAATTTAATATATGCATTTTTTTTTAATTAATGTAAAATTTTCGCTACAGAATCACCCGTGTCCTGCTTTTACATACCATTAAAAGTTATCATGTACATAAAGTCTAGTTTTGCATGCGTCGCTTTTATACATTTTATATTTTGCCGCCTAAACTGTTTCATTTTGTATTCCCCCCCACGCTTACCGACACGCTAACATTTGTCCTTTGGACGGACAGAAGCTATTGGAGGCCTGTAACTCCATTAAGGTATGACCTTCGCTTATCGCTTATGGCCGCCGTACTCCTAGTTGTTACGTAGACTTAACCAAATCTTACTTAAAAAAACAGCCGGAAACAAAAATGTGATCAAATGGAGTCCTGTAAAGTTGAGGTTACTGGATATGTGCTACTTCTGAAAAACACGATTCATTTATGTTATCATATCATATATTTTTTTAAATGGACAAGTGACAAAAGGTTTTCGTCTCGAAAGTTAATTGTGTCTCATTTCTGATCACATTTTTGACTTGCTGCTTTTTCGATAACATTACTATATTTGGTTGTGTGTTATGCACAGATCATAGAAACAATGAGGTATGTCACATTGTATCATCGTGTGTTGATACAATGATACAGTGTTGTATCATTGTATCATGTATATAACGGAACGATACTACACCTTTGAAAATATATGTTTTTTAAATTCTGATTATCGTCATCTGAGAGTAAGAAGTTTCCAACTGTCAAAAGTAAAAAGCTGAGAAAAATTAAGTCAAAGTTTTGTTGGTTTCGGGTGCATCTTGGAATAAAAGGGTTCCATTTGAAGCAGATGAAACTCTTTTACCGAGAAGCGTGTAAATTTTCTCTGGCGACAGTTGGAATAATAAAGTTCTAAGTTTAAATGAATCCTTCTTCAGTGAATCGTGTGTTTTGAATGATCAGATGGAACTTGATTCTTTTCGTAACATCAAAATGACGATACTATTACATGTTTTTTTTAATTGTACGTATAGATAAGGTTAGTAAGAACCCTTCTTACGATAAAAAGGCAAATGTGAAATTTTGTTAGTTAGAACCCTCTTACTCTCAGGTGACGTTATGCTAATGGAATATTTCATTATTTCTATGATCTTGTGGTTTTAGTTTTTAAACTAATTGCATTTGGACTCTGATGATAACAAAATGAACTATGACTGAAATTTTTTTTTACACATAAAATTGGTTTTAATTAACTAATGTTATTAAATATATTATCTTTCTTTGTGGATGTGTTTTAACATTTAATATTGTAGTGAAGCTGTAGTTAAATATATTTAAATATATAAATTAATAGTGAATTTAATAATTTTTGTAATAATCTTTTGTTGACACGTGGATGTGACAATGTTTTTGACAATGGAAAAAAGTTTAAATTATTTTATTCTGTTATGTATAGTAAGAACCTCCTTTCTCCTAGTAAGTAAGATTAAATTATTTTATTCTGTTATGTATAGTAAGAACCTCCTTTAACCTCGTAAAACACCCAAAGTTATGAAAATTTCAAGAAATTCGTTTCTTGGAGCAGGCTGAGACCCACCAAGGGTTGTAGCGCCAGAGAAAAAAATATGTATAGTAAGAACAATGAATCAAATGTGTACCATAACCCATTTTTAACCCCTTAACCACCCTACCTATTTGAACGTACGTGATACGTTCACTTTGACTGTACCATTCTACGATATCCCGTATCACGTACGGGCTTGAGAAAAAGTAATGTACCTAAAATGTACAAAGTTTTAGGGATACGCGCGTGTGCCATCAAAACTTGAGCACAAGTCTTCATAAATATGATAGTTTTACAAGGGGCAGGCCAAGTGTGCGGCCGAGTATTTGACGTTTCGTAATTTAAAAAAATAAAATTAGTATATAATTAAATATCATTAATAAAAAACCTGCTTGTTTTTTGCACGTTTCTCAGAAAATAACCCAAAGGCAGGGCGGTTAAGCAGGAACTAAATAAATAAATAAAATCTTGTCAAATAATTGTAAGATTGTATTATATATATTTTTAAATATTTATGAATCAATATGACGACCTTTATGACAGAGTGGCAAGAGCTACAACTGTCACACTGAAGGTCCCGGGTTCTATTCCCCGGCGATGGCAGTGAGATTGTCACACTGTCTCTAGTCTGGTGCAGAATTCACGTGACAGAAAAAATGGCGATAGATTAACTACCTATCACATGTCACGAGAATCAATATGATAGCTATACCCTTTACATGGATTTAGCTCGCGCTGTAATGATGTAAAGAGCGATTCAACAAAATAATAATAATTGGATATCCACCTCTCAACAAATATTATTTATATTTTTGTGAATGTATACTTATACTTGTATACGAAATTCTGGATTTTCACCAAAGGGTGGTCAATTCAAATTTAATTGTATCTCAATAGAGACGAAGACGCAAACTGAATATGGATGATCAAGGTGTTTACAGGACTTATGACCTGTCATTGGTTGGGTTAAGCGCACGCTATATGTAATTACAACATTCCCCATTCCACCTTTGTTATGATCATGCATGACAAATTTTTGGAAGATGTATATATACTTCAAAATCCATACCTATCTTCACGTGTCAGTTTCAATTATCCATCTATGTAGATTTGGTTGCACTTGTGAATACATTCAAGATTAACTTATACAACCGACCCACTAACGCCATCTATGGAGAATGATCATAACAAAGGTGGAATGGGGAATGTTGTAATTACATAAAGCGTGCGCTTAACCCAACCAATGACAGGTCATAAGTCCTGTAAACACCTTGATCATCCATATTCAGTTTGCGTCTTCGTCTCTATTGAGATACAATTAAATATTATTTACTTCATACAAAATGTAATTATATAATAATATTATAATTTAAGTAGTTTTGTAATGTCTTGTGAGATATGGTAATAATTCCTTATTTATTTCAAGGTTGTGATTTTTTTTTCATTTATGTTTTTTTAACGAATGGACGTTAGTATAATATAACATTTGCATGCGTTTAACATGTGCGTTATTTCCCGCAGAACAATATCTCCATGGACGGAAAGGAGGACTATGGAGATCTGCCGCCCAATCAGCGGCGGAAAAAGCTGGTAGCAAAAGTGCAAGAATTAAAAAGACAGGTAGGTGACCATTTCAACATTCTTATCATTCTCAGGTCATTCTATTCTTGACTTCAAATTAATTTAACAAGTATTTTGCTATAATAATGTCATACCTATTGTTTTCTCATTAAAATAATAAAAAAATGTTGATGTTCCATAAATATAACTTTTAAAATTAATATTTATACACTTTTATTGGTTTCCAACACTTTATTTGGTTACAACCAACCGGTTTCGTCAGAGTTACAAGAGACAGTGTCTGAGGGTTCGGCCACACCGAAGTGCTAGGGTCGGTGGCTAGGTCGGCGGCTTAATTTGACCTGCCACACTATAACGCCCGGCGATTTTAGCGCCGCGGTGTTCTTTTATGGTACTAACCCCAATTGTCTATGAAAGTTTGATTTCTGAACTGTCAAATTTTGACGTATATTGCAAACTAGCTCGAGACAAAGAATGCCACTGACTAAAGTAATAAAAAGCTAATTTTATCAGAATGTATTAATTTAAAATTTCGAAAATCACAAATTCGAACATGCTGGGTGCATAAAATAGATATGTCAAGAAATAGTAATGGAGAATTTCAACTATTATATAAAGAACTTCGCAAATGTGATCAATTTTTTTTAAAGTATTTAAAAAGGAAGCAGGACACATTCGATTTACTGTTAGGGAGTCACTGCAAAAGCAGGATACACATTTCCGGTGTTCTATAACACCAGAGGAACAACTTGTTGTAACATTGAGGTTAATTGAAACTAATTTATTTACTGTGTATTATTTTAATTTTGATAATTTTACAAAACCTGTAAATAAAAACAATGTATACAAAAAAAAATACAAAATTTGGAAATTATTATCGCTTTTAAACTGCGGACGATACGTGTAATCCCGAAAATCAGTCGATGACAGGAGCAAAAGAGCACGAGATTGATAATTGCGTAGATGATTGCATAGATAATTGTGATTAGTACCATAAAGCTCGGCAAGTGTTTCGGAAAGCAGGCGGCCTGTGATCGCCCGCTTGCGCGAGCCTTATAGTGTGGCAGGTCCCATAGTACGCCATACGTTGGTTCGGCAGGCGTCCCCCTAGCCACCGACCTAGGCACTTCGGTGTGGCCGAACCCTAAAGAAAACCGGTTGGTTGTAACAAAATATAGTAGTGGAAACATTAATGAAAGTGTATCCATATTATTTTTAATAATACCACATCAGGGCAGGGGCAGTCAAAGGTATGATAAAACAAGTATTTTAAATAATAATGAAATAAATCTATGTTTTTTTAACTAATTCCAATTTTGTCTGTATGTCGACAGCGACCGGTTTCGCCAGGCTTGCTGGCATCGACAGACTGATGAACAGTTTGTCGATGCCAGCGAACCTGGCGAAACCGGTCGCTGTCGAAATAAAGACAAAAGTGGAAGTAGTTAAAAAAACATCATATTATTTCAAATGAACTTCCATCAAGAGATTTCAATAAAATCATTTGATTATCTTAATTTATTTTATAAAACCAACAATACGAAATTATTATATAATGATTGACCCAAATTTGAAAGAAAAAAAATGTATATATGACATTATCGCCATATCTGTTGGACCCTGTTCCGTAATACGGTGACCATTATAACTATAGCTGTAGTAAAATTTAGTAAGTAAGTAATACCAATATTTAAATTCAGTAAAATTTACATAAATATTTGAAGATTATTTTTGTATAGAATCATGTTTACCACCCCTGATCTGTATGTATATAAAGGACTCGGTTTGCAATAGTGTCACCAGTCTGTCGATGCCAGCGAGTCTGGCGAAACCGGTCGCTGTCGAAATAAAGACAAAAGTGGAAGGAGTTAAAAAACATCGTTTAATTTTATTATTATTAAATAAATTTAATTACTGACAATTTATTTTTATTTAAAATACTAGTTTTTTTCAAACCTCTGACTGCCCCTAACCCCTTAAGTGCTTCGTACGAAATTATATTATATTATTATGTATATATTTTTTATAGTTTCATCAAGAGCAAGCAGCCATGGACGGACTGATGAAGATGAAGGGAGTGTATGAGGCCAATCCGGCATTGGGAGACCCCATGACTATTGAAGGTGAGACACATTTTTTGATCACCTATCATTTTAGACCTGACAACCTACTTGGCAGAGTGGCAACTAGTGTAACTGCCACACTAAAGGTCCCGGGTTTGATTCCTGGTGATGACAGTATGATTCTCACACGTTTGGTGTTACACTGGCTTAAAAGTCCAGAAAGAATCCAGTATAAACTCTGCTGGACAGTTTGCATGGAATGGCTCCAAGGTATATATCCGAACTCTGTATAACGGACAGTCTAAATACAAAGAAATCCACACTTCACTCGGCGAACTCCTTAATGTTATTGTAAATGCAAGCCTAGCCTGATGTATACGGCTGTCGACCTCGCTCTTAGACCGACCGTCCCATGTTATTTTGCTCCCGAGGTAGACAAACTCCTTGGTGTTCTTTAGTGGAACTCCTGACAATCACAACTCTTATCTGATGTTGCGTTCGGCCTACAGTCAGCATCTTTGTTTTGTCTTTATTTATCTTCATGTTGTAGTTATTTTGAAGAATGCTTTGCATAGTTGTTAAGGCCTCTTGCAGTTCTTCTTCACTTTCAGCAACCATTGTGTTTGTTGTAGAATCATTGTGTTTCTAAAATTGAATGATTTTCCTATTCCAGGTCAGCTGAATGAATGCGGCCACAAGTTGGAGAAGCTGAGGGCCGAGCTGGTTAGGTACACCGCGTGGCTGGAGGCCGCTTCAGGGGAGGCAGCGGCCCCCAACTCTCACGCCGGCCTCAATGGCGGGGGACACAGGTCAGTGATGACTCTTTCAAACATATTTTCTTACCACCATCAAAGTATTTATTTTTTCTGTAATAATGATGTAAAACTCCGTGTTAACCGCCCTACCTTCAGGTAATGTTCCTAGAAACATGCAAAAAAAAGCTGTTTTTTTATTAATGAAATTTAATTATCTATTAATTATTTTTTTTTAAATTATGAAATGTCAAATACTCAGCCGCACACTTCACCTGCCCCTTGTAAAACTATCATATTTATGAAGACTTGTACTCGAGTGTTGTTGGCACACGCGTGTATCCCTAACAGTTTGTACATTTTAGGTACATTACTTTTTCTCAAGCGCGTACGTGATACGGGATAGCGCAGAATGGCACAGTGAAAGTGAACGTATCACGTACGTTCAAATACCTAGGGTGGTTAAAGGGTCCTCTTCTTCTTCTATTCTTTGAACTCAATGGACTCGGCAACCAATCGACAGATCTTCGTGATATTTTTACTGTTCATTAATATTACTTCGGTGAAGGAACAAAATTCTTGCTTTGTACGTCAGAGTTTTAATTAATAAATAATATGAGTCCGATCCTTAACCACTTCAATACTGTAAGGCCACTGGTGGCCGCTACGTAGGCACACCATCAATACCGTAAGGCCACTTTGCATTAAAAATGATTCCAGTAGAAATTTTCACAATTTTTTTTTGTGTGGCTAGTGACATCTATACACTATCTCTGCAAGAAAAATGAACCTTCTGACGTTGGTCCATCTTATTGAAATAGGAATTTTTGTAGAAGTCGAGCACTAGGGTTACCACTTATGGCGAGATTGATATAACGGATCAATAGGATATCACTTGAAAAAATTAAATTTCAAGTGATAATAGGCAAGAACTGATGCAACATACTTTGATTTTTAATGTTTGCTTTTAATAAATATAATTTTTATTAAAATGTAAAAATTATATTTTTTTATGCTTGTGACAACCCTGAAAGAAAAATCAAAGTTAAGAAATTTTGAAAATGCAACTTTAAAAATTTTAACTTGATATATCATTTTATAGGTAAACTTTAAACATAATGCATTAAATCCATTAGCCCTATTTTTTTTAAATAATTAAAAACATGCGGTATGTGAGTGTTCCTAAGCTTAAAACATCACGGTACTAAAACGGCTAAGGTTCATTACCGCTTGGCAATGACGCTTCTTTATCTTTCTCGAGATATCTATGGAAAAATCTATGGATATCATCGGTTTGAAGTTTTTGACATTTCGCTCAGTATTTAAAAGTGGTGTCATTCCAGTAAAATATTAATAAAACTTCTAGAAAAGATGTTTTCATTCATATTAATTAATTAATCAGTGTATTAAATATTGATGTGTATAATATGTTTGTTAGAATTGTATAGTGACAAATTTTACCTTGCTAAGAGAAGTGTTACTCCCATAAAATATAATTAAACTCTACATTATATTATAATTATGTTAATCTTTATGTGTTAACACCGTAGAATTACCGTTAACAATGTGAAATTTTTTATGAATTAAAACACTGTTTTTTCCACTTATTCCTTTATTTTTCTCGACATGTTTCGAAGTTTTACACTTTGACCATTAGGAGAGAATATAAAGTTTATTCGCTATTCTATAATACATTGTTTTTTCGCACATTCTTCTTAAAGATTTCTATGGCATTTTTCCTACTTTCATCCTTCTCCCAACTTCAATCATCACTAGAACTCCATTCGACGTTCGTGGCCGATTGGTAAGTGCTTTGACTGCCACCCTGAAGTTTCCGGGTTCAATTCTCAGCAATGGCAATGTGATTGTCGCACTGTCTTTGATCTGGTGCAGAATTCGCGTAACAATAAAATGCCGATAGACTTTCTTCCTATCACATGTCATGAGAATCAATATGATAGCTATACCCTTTACATCGAAAGAGCGATTCGAAAAAAAAAAATATTATGCACATTCCATATTCTTCTTCTTTCGATGTCATGTCAGGTCCACCCGACGTTGACTATCACCTCATCTCTATCCCTGGCAGCTCGAAACTGTTCTCAACGCTCTTTAAGTTCCTCAACTTTCCACATTAGAATGATGTTAACATCTTTGCAGACATTCCATTGGCAGCAACGAGGAGTCCCTGTCCAGATCAGCCAGCGACAGCAGCGTGGGCCATGCCAAGCACTCCGCACCGCACACACCTCAACCACACCACGGGTGAGTCTATAATAATATTATTAAATCTTTTATGTCTTATGTCTGAAAACGACATATGGTAGAATACCGAACGAAGAAAAGGAAGAAATGATTAGCGTGTTGTTTTTTGTCTTTTTAGACTATATTTTTTTATCTGCCCCTGCTCTCTATTTTTTCTGGATCTTCTACTGCCCCCCTAACTCTCAAATGCCCACAAGGGGGCGTTATCACCCACTTTGAGAACCTAGGGTCTAAATCATAACAAGAACAATATTCAAAAGCCCAATCTTCAGTGATATAAATGTTATTGAATGATTAGGCCTTAAAAATTCTAATAATATGCAACCCATTTGTATAATTTTATGATGGTACGTGCATAAGCGTAAGCTATCCCTTGTCCATTGTTATGTTATCTCACTTTTCGCCCAAGTATAACCAAACGGCAAAGCAGGACAGATCTGCACACAACGGGACAGCACAATGATCGTAAAATTTCTCCCGTCGCTGCCGTTTGTACGGTGGCAGAAAGAGTAATAATTGACTTTCAAGGGCAGTAATTTGGGTATCTCCACAAAAAAGTAAGTCATTCTTGTACCCCTTTGAGCAGAATTTAGTGTGTTTTTGTTGATATATCAATACACTTAGAAGACATGAAGATAAAAGGATAAGAAAAACATGGAACAGGGTTTTGCAATCGAATACATATACTTTGAACCTTTACAAAGAGATTTGTGTACAAAACTACTAACTAACTAACCATCACGCCATTTCTCCGGAGGAGTAGGCAGAGAGGATGGATTGCCACAATGGCCTGTTCTGGCATACCTCTCGGGCTTATTCCGACTTCGAATGTGGCCGCCTTTTAGTAATTGATTAATTTGGTCATGCCATGTTTTCCTCGGTCGTCCTCGGCTTCTTTTCCCACTCACGCTGCTTGTGTACAACTTTTTAACCATTCTACTCTCATTCATTCGTTCCGTATGTCCAAACCATCTCAGGGATCCTTTTTTAATTTTATTCGTGATGCAGTCATCTGCCTTACATTTCTTTCTTATTTCATCGTTCGGTATTCTATCGTACAACGTTTTCCGCACATTCTTCTTAGTGATCTCAGTGTTCATACAAAATATTCGAAAACGATACTTGTTTCGATCCCAAGTCGAAACGGCCCAACGGCTAGAACTACCCTTCCAGCTGTTAAGCACCACTCGACTGAACTGGTAGATCTACCTTTCCCGCATATAGTGTGTTAAGTTAATTAGTTTTTATTTCAAATGAAGTATGTCTAGAAAGAATATTGTAGCAGTCCATTCTTTCTGCCTCCACATTCCGTTGTTACGATTTCATTTAAATTGTTTGATTCCAGTTCCGGTGGCAGCCCCGAGTCCGGTCTGGGCACCTCCCACAACAGCCTGGGGGCCGGCGGGAGCAACGGGGCGGTGGGCCCCGAGAGGGACGCGCGCGGGGGCAGCGCCGGGGCGGGGGAGGTCGCAGACTCAGAGGGGGCGGATGTAGACGAATTCTACGAGGCTGAACCCCTGCAGCCGCTTGGCACGTGCAAAGCTCTTTATCCCTTCGAAGGTAGTAAAAACATATTTAATTATTAATATGCATATTACAATATATTATCCTTATCATATAACTGTATGTATGTATGTACCTTATGTATGGAAGCATGGAACTGGCAAAAGAAGGATGAAAGTAGAATAAATGCAATAGAAGTGAGATCTCTTAGACGAATGTGTGGATACTCTGTGTATGATAGAGTGTCGGATGAAAATATAAGAAGTGAATGCGGTGCGAATGATAGTGTCATGAACAAAATAATGAAAG
Source organism: Lepidostoma basale (assembly GCA_022606425.2). NCBI lineage: Eukaryota > Metazoa > Arthropoda > Insecta > Trichoptera > Lepidostomatidae > Lepidostoma > Lepidostoma basale. The sequence continues at coordinate 470,598 of JAHDVF020000450.1, read as the reverse complement.
GATCATTAAGATGGTTTGGAGATATGGAAAGAATGAATGAAGAAAGAATGGTAAAAAAATTGTATGTTAACGATGTAAATGGAACCAGAAATAGAGGAAGACCGAGGAAAACGTGGCACGATCAAATAAATCAAATATTGAATGTTGGCCATGTGAGGAGTCGGCGAAATCGACGCGCGTGCATGACACGATGTATGAATGTTGAGGAAGCGAGAGAAATATGTCAGGAAAGAAAAGTGTGGCAGTCCATTCTTTCTGCCTACCCTTTCCGAGAGACGGCGTGATGGTTAGTTAGTTATAACTGTATGGAAGCGTAGCATGGAACTGGCTGAAGAAGGATGAGAGCAGAATAAATGCGGTAGAAGGATATACGACAGAATCTCAAATGCTGTTATAAAAAAGGAATGTAGAGCGGAAGAAGGTATTATGAACAAAATTATGAAAGGGTCGCTGTGTTGGTTCGGACATATGGAGCGCGTGGATGGAATAATAATGTTTAAGACAGTATACTTTAATGATGTAAATGGAGTACGGAGTCGAGGCAGACCAAAGGAAAACATGGCATGACCATATTAATTAAATTTTAAAGGTTGGTCATGGTAAGTTGAAAGAATCGACGTGCGTGTATGACTCGCTGTATGAATGTGGAGGAAGCTAAGGAAGGAAGAGAGGTGTGTCAGAATAGAGAAGTGTGGCGGTCCATTCTCTCTGCCTACCCCTGCGTAGAAACGGTGTGATGATTTGTTTGTTTGTTTGTTTATATAACTCATTAAACTTTAAAAATAATATATAAAAAAATATTATACCTTTTTTTGTTTGCAAAAATATATTTTTGAATACCAGTGATAAATGCTACCATTCGTAATTTTCAATAAATGTATTATTATTATTTGATTATAAAATTTTAACATGGCATATTATTCTCATAAAAGTTATCCCTTTGGCTGCTATGAGGTTTTTCAAATTTTTATTGAGAAATGCAACCATTGTTAATTAATTATTTAAAAGGATCACACACTTCATTGTTCGTGTGTGCACACGTTATCTCCTTCTCTAAGCGAGGTGCACTATTTATCAAACAGAAATTATTTCAATTCAAACACCTATGAGTTATCTGTTTAAAATTTTATTTGTCTTAATTATTATATATAGCCGTTGACATTTCAATCCTAATCAGTAGTAAGATTTAATTTACTTATGATGGGAGAGATTTTGCAGCTCTGAGGTAGGTCAACCGCATACAGATTATAATAAAATCGAAAATATTGTTGTTTTTCTGTACTTCAATCCTTTGCAAATTCTTTAATCGTTTTTATAATATTATCTTTGCTGGTATTTATCTCAAGGATATTACGAATTATTACAATTTTTTTTTTCGCCGCAGCCACCTCGGAGGGGTCCATGGGCATGCGGGAGGGGGAGGAGCTGTTGCTAGTGGAGCTGGACCAGGGCGACGGCTGGACGAGGGTGCGGCGCGCTGACATGCGCCAAGAGGGCTTCGTGCCCACCACCTACATACACTGCACGCTCTACTCATAGTTGCTGTAAGTACAAATTTTCAAAACTGCCCCCCTGGTGGGGCGCGGAGTCACCCATTTATTTAGAATTTAAAGACTTAATTAAACGTTAACTGGTTTGTCATGTATATCTTACTCAAATACTTCTAACTCTTCTCCCCTTGTCTACTAACTCTACTGGGTTTTTTTCAAATCAAATCAGTTTATTTCATCAACAGACATTACAAAATTTATTTTTAAGGCGTCTATTGAGAACAGGTAAAATAATATTGTATTGTGTATAGTATACTACCAGATACGCATGAGAGATGGTTCAACATTAGGAAGACAGGTTACTCTTCAGAATTAAGAGTATTTGCCTTCTGAACGTACTTTCACTAACATGAAAGACGTCGATCTCCGAGGAGACCGCGTTCAGCAGACTAATTGCTCTTCCCACCGGTGTCACCAGACGCAGATTGGTTCTGGTGGCCGGTAGGTAAAACAATCTGTGCTGTCGGAGATATCTATCGGGGACAAAAAGCCGAACACCCTCCAGTACGGCCGAGTTCTCGAAGTATCTTCCGCTGTGCCCCGCCTTCCTTACACTATTAATTTTAAGATTTTTGCTTTATATGATTGTATTGCCTGTATATACCATGTGTTTGTGTTTGTAAGTGTGGGGCATAGCTTAAATGTGGCCTGGTGTCTCTTTGATTTTCGTAAATGAAATAACAATTAATGTCAGTCCCGGATGGACGGGGGACGGGCCTAGGAAGTGAATGAGCGAGGCTGACGAAAGGGCGTCGCTGCGCCCTATAACAGCCTGGGGTAAGCGGTGGGTACCCCTTCTATTCTATGCAAGTACAAATTAGAAGCCGCAATCACTTTTGCTCTTACACTTCTTAGGCCTGTACCCATCCGTTGACTGACGTTAACTTTTATTCATGAATGTAGCAAAGGAAGTGAATGGTACACTTAAATTTGTCATCGCAAATAGCTAATATATATTTTTTATTTGCACACATAACCCTACCTTCTTCTTTTGGTGCCGTGCCAGGTCCCCCCAACGTTGGCGATCACTACACCAAAGGTATTCGCCATAGTGATTCCTGGGAAAAGGTGACCAGAGTGGTTTCCCGTTGCCTTCTCTGGTGGATTTTTCTGTCGGGGTTACCTTCCCTTAGCTGGTTGGATCTGGTTTGGAGGCGCCAGAAACTCGCCTTTCATCCCCTCGTTATCTGGTGTGATCACACGGTTATGAGTGTGATCCCATTGCCCGGGGTTCGCGACAGGGACGCTAACGGGTTGGACTAGTCAGTAGTGTTGCCGGTGGAATGCAACTGGGCGTTTCGCAGCATTTTACAGAATCACACCCTCCAGCAAGATGTGACTCGCCGCGACCCTACTGTCAATTCGAACCCCATATGAAACATAACATAACCCTAAAACTTCTGTTAATCATATGAAAATATTGCACTGTTTTTGTTTATCATGCAACGTGGATTATTGTGGATAAATTTAATTAAACAAATATTTTCTTTTCAGGCACACGTATTGGCTGCCCTGCCATATTCTGTGAATAAATTTCCAATCAGCCAACCTCCGACAGATGTGAACACTCCTTCGCCGTTAGATCGTGGATTTAAAAAAAGAAAAAAACGTTGCAAATGCGTAGTACGCCGGCCGTCGAACGATAAGAAATAATACATGAATGTGATTTATTAGCAAGTGTTGTACGCGCGTGTATATATTCTCAAGGTGTATATCGAAGGATTTTTATACAAAAACCCGAAAACAGTGGCGGATGTAAATACTCGAAGCCTACAAGAAATATTATTATTTAAATCTTTACTTTGTGTGGTGTTGCCGCGTTGCTTTAACGGAATGTATTTTTTTCATCCGGCAACGTCACGTGGGACTGAATACTTCCGTGATTGTCGTTTTAGTGCAATTTGAATGCTCAACGTGTCTACATGTAATTGCTTGTGCTTTTTTTATTATAAGCCTAACCTAACCTAAGTGTATCCATACAAAATTGATTCTCATTGTTTTTTTTTCCTCATTATAATATCTGACAGGTATCATATTTTTCTTTATATATTTGTTTTCACGCAAGATGCAATTCGACACTAGATATTGTATATTTTTAAATAATTCTCTTCTCTGGTTTCAATCCTGGGATTGGTTTGCAGCAATTTCCTTTATTCTTCTCTTCCATTCTTCCCTGTCTTGTGCGGCTCTTTTGAAATCTGCATATGATGAGCAGCGCACGTCCACCAACAGGTCCTCCAGGTAATCTCGGCGCTGGCGTCCCCTAGAGTTTGTCCCCTCGGTCATACCCTCCATTATGGCATGCAAGAGGCCTTCTTGTCGTATTACATGGCCGATCCATCTTGCACGCCTTTCAGACAAGGTCCTGAGCAGGTGCCTTCCTCCTTCGATTCTTTGAAGAACCTCATTTGTGTTGTGGTCTCTCCAGGAAATTCCTAATAGTCTTCTATAGGACCACATCTCAAAAGCCTCAAGTCTCTGTTTATCTCTTTCGGATAGACACTATGTCTCGCAGCCGTACATCAAGATACTCCATACATAGGTCTTGATGAGGAGTATTCTCAGTTTTAGATCTATATTATTCAATTCTATTATTTTCAACCTTTTATTAAATGCAAGCCTAGCCTGATGTATACGGCTGTCGACCTCGCTCTTAGACCGACCGTCCCATGTTATTTTGCTCCCGAGGTAAACAAACTTGGTGTTCTTTAGTGAAACTCCTGACATCACTACTCTCATCTGATTAAATAATTATTAACCCCTATAGTGCAGCTGGCTGCATTTGAAGTAAATAAAAAAGGTTTTGAACTGCGGAAAACTACATTTGCAGTTCATATTTCAACAGGTCGTTTTATTTTATAGCTATTCTGTTGATTCTAATGACATGTGATAGGTAGATAATCTATCGTCATTTTATTGTCAAGTGAATTCTACACCAGATTAAAGACAGTGTGATAATCACACTGCCATCGCAGGCAATCGAACACGGCATCGAATTCGGTGTGACACTCATAGCTTTTGCCACTCTGCTGCGAAGGTCTTCGAGGATATGCTAAATAAAATTAAATAGTTTTATCATCCAAACAAAAAGCTGATGCTCTTTTTTTTTACTTTTGAGCAATATATCTAGTGTCGAATCGGCATTTCCATTTTTTATTAACACATTGTCTGTGTTAAGGGTGTTAACCGCTCTGCCTTCAGGTAATTTTCCGAGAAACATGTAAAAAAAAAAATGTTTTTATTAAATAAATATAATTGTATTTTTTTAAATTACGAAACGTCAAAAACTCGACTGCACACTTCGCCATCATATTTATGAAAAACTGTACTCGAGTGTTGTTGGCACATGCGCGTATCCCTAACAGTTTGCACATTTTAGGTACATTACTTTTTTTCAAGCGCGTACGTGATATGGGATAGCGCAGAATGGTACAGTCAAAATGTGCGTATCACGTATGTTCATATGACTAGGGTGTTTAACACCCATTTATTGGGTATAAATACCCTTTCTGCGAACTCATAATCTGTTGGAAATGTAGTTGAGTCATTTTTGTATTTTTATCACATGTCAAAGTAAACATATAGTTGAATGTTAATGTTATTTTTCAAAACCCACAGACAATGTGTTAATATCTCAATTTATACAAATATGGTATTCATTAATGAATAGAAAAACATATATTTAATGTGACGATTTGCAATGGAATCGCGATGATTGCATATTGTAGTTTTTATTCTCTTCTCTAAATGTGATCCATACGTTATTCATAGTTAAGATTAATAAAAAAAAAAGGTTTATTTACACGTTTAAAACTGCAGTCGAACTGGGTTATTACGATCACGGAAATAGTGAGATTCCGGATGTAACGAGGAAACATTCGTTGACATTATAGTTTATGATTTTTTCCGTACTTACATTTATTCACTTTTATAACGAGATACTTCTCTCTAATTGTGTATTTTTGTTTCAATTGCAACTTTTTGTGTTATGCGACCGCTTCAGACACTTTGTGTCTTCGTGTAATAACCAAGTTTGACTGTATATTCCATTTGAAGATTTAACCGTTGCGATAGTACTAGCCTATTTCTTTGTATAATTCTACAGAAATCTACTTATATAAACGCAACTTTATCCTTATAAATACTCTTGATATGTTTCGATTATATAATACATTATTTTGGATCTGCACACTATGATACTTTAACACTATTAACTGTATAATTTGATACACTGTTATTATATCACTGTGTATGATAGTGTCGAATGAAAATATAAAAAGTGAATGCAGTGCGAATGAAAGACGTCTTCTTCTGCTTTATTTAGGACTGTGTCCTGTTATTTCCCGGAGCCTGTTCCTGGGATGCAGATGTCCAACTGTCTCACCATCTTTTAGGTGGTCTTCCTGCAGGTCGATTTCCTGTTGGTACTTTATTTGCGGCTATATTTATCACTCTTTCAAAACATGTTCTTTCCAAATGATCTCTCAGTCTTCCCCATCGCACGACATCTTCTACGTTGCAGATCTTTCTTATTTCAAAATTTCTTATTCTGTCTCGTAGTGTCGTTCCCGCAACAGATCGGAGAGTGTTAATTTCTGCCAGCTCTCGTTTCTTGAATGAAAGCGAATGAAAGGATCATTTGATGGTTTGTACACATGTGAAGAATGAATGAATGAAGAAAGAATGGTCAAAATAGTAAACAATGTAAACGGAACTAGAAATTTAGGAAGACCGAGGAAAATGTGGCACGATCAAGTCGGCCACGCGAGGAGTCGGAGAAACAGACCCTTTGGAAAGACAGCGTGATTAGTTAGTTAGTGTTATGTATTTATTGATACACCAGCCAATTGATTGTAACATCTGACGATGCCAGAATACAGCTGTCGCGACAATTTCATAGAAATTAGATTAATTAATTAATTAATTAAATTAATTAATTGTGATATTACAACAGTGTTTCAAATTAAACATAATTAATGCGTTTTATTTTTGATGCCTATAATACCCTAGCAAGGCTAATCGTGTGCTCATTAAACTAAAATAAAATTTCTAGGAAATATATATGTATCCTGAATATTGATTACTCTTGCATCTATTAGAAATGTGAATTTATTACAGAACAGTAAAACCTCGATAAAACGGACTACTTGGGTGGAGGGAGTTTCCGTTTAAGCCGAAAGTCCGTTATATAAAAATAGGTTTAAAATAACCGGGTGGTGGTCTAGGGGATAGAACGCTTGGCTCCTGATCTAGGGGACTTGGGTTCGAGCCTGGACACGACCAGATTCCTTCTTCATAATAATGAGCTATTTTCTGCTCACATTGAAGATTGTAAAATAAATTCTAATATCATTGATTTAAATCTTTGATGTTAGTGTTTTTTAAAAAAAAAAAAAAAAATTTTTTAAAATGTACACTGTATTTAGATATAAATAAACACTTCTTCAGACACTCGTCGTGAAGTGACGTTACTGTTTGATATCAACGCCCTTGCTTTCGGTAATCCTGCTTTGGAAAAGGAAACAAGTTTTGTTTGCACTTTTGAAGTTTGCCATTTTTTTATAATCAACTCTCTAAAATAACGAAAATGCGTATAATATAGATGAACTTCGTTATCTGACGAATAGCCAATAAATGTTATTAGATCGTCGAGATGTGATCTTACTACTGATACTTCATTTTTACTACTGATACGTCATCTTCTTCGCTATCTTCACTCCCATCCTCGGCATTATGTCTCAAACTCCAGTGCTAGACGTATGACGTGATTATCATGGCCGCTAAAAGTTGTTTACATGCGGCGACACTTGAATTTAAGCATGTATAATATTAACAGGACGTTTTTAATTTTTTTCATTTGACCGGATTTTTTGTCCGTTATATCCGAAGTTCGTTAAATAGAGGTCCGTTATATTGAGGTTTTACTGAACATATAAAATGAAATAGAAAATAAAATTATGCAAAGAGTAGGCTAGAATATAGTGATAAACCAATGCACATAACAATGTGACCCAGGATTATTGAAAATTAAATGTAACCTACAGTTGATTCAATTATGTTATAAGTTATATAAAACATTACAAATTTAAAATAGATATTTATTGTTTCATGAACAATGGTGTAAAACTCCATATTAAATAATTAATATGAATAATAACATCTGTTTTATACATCTTTATTACATTATATGTTGCAATCTAAGACATTATCAAATGTTTTCACTTTTTTTTTCAACATTTGATAATGCTTTACTAAAGTACCTTCTTCTTTCTCAGCCTATTCCCGTCTACTCCTGGACAAAGGCCTCCTCCATTCGCTTCCATGTCATTCTGTCCTGTGCAGACTGCATCCAGGTTATTCCGACGTGTCTATTCAGATCATCATTCCTTCGTAGTTGCGGTCGCCCTGCACTTCTCTTCACCGTCCACGGCCTCCAAGTCATCAGTCTTCTTGTTCACTTTTCATCTGAGTTGGCTACGTGACCTGCCCATTGCCATTTTAGAGTCGCCACCCGGTGGATGATGTCAGTGACCTTTGTTTTTTCTCTCACTGTTTCATTTCTGACTTTGTCTCTTAGGCTTATTCCTAACATGGCTCTTTGGGTCACTCGTAGTTTCTCGGCACTTTGTTTGGACAATGTAACAGTTTCAAGACCATAAGTACCAACTGGCAGAACGCAGGCTTCATAGACTTTTCGTTTCGGGTTGATAGAAAACAGATGTTTTCATTCGTATTAATTATTACAACTGCATAATAAATAAAACAAATCTTTTCTGTAACTGTATTTCTCTAATATTGTATGTATTTTATATGTAAGTATGAAAAGTGAATTGATTATCTCCAGAGACAAATGTAATCTGCTATTCTCCGCGAGGGACTTGGTTAATATTAATATTAAGGAGTTGTATTGTCATATTGATACATGCCATTTAATTATTATAAGATTAGATTAATTGTAAATATAATCTCAAATAATAGTAATATTTATTAATTATTGTACAGCCACATTATATCCTATGTAATATTATAACTATAATCCCTAGAACACTGTCCCCCGAGCATACCTAACCTAACATAACCTAGTTAAAATAATAGATATGCAAATACATGCGTCTGCATACATTTTATTAGTTCACTTCATTTCAATCTGTTTCCGGAAACAACCATTCCTATAACAGGCGGGAGTATAACTTATTTATTGTTTCTTGAACAATGATGTAATACTACATCTACATCTACATATAAATAAAACTCAATCTGTGCTTTGTGTGTCGACTTCTTCCTCGGTTATTCCTGAACAGATCCTCGGGAAACTTTCAGAATTGATTATATGGAACCCAGCGGTGGTTACAGGCATACTTTTGTTACGAATTGAGCTCTAATTAACTTTATAAATAGATAATTTTCGTAGTACAGGCGAATATAGATCTTAATAATCGAGCTCTGAGTCTAATATTAAATAAACAATACGAATGAAAACGTCTGTTTTCTAGAAGTTTCATTGGGTGTTTTGGAAATTTCGGTGCGTTTTTTTGTATGAAAATAGCATTTATTTGAAAGGTAAAATAAAAAAAACACATCGACCAAAAATTTGTCTATCGTTAGCCATTACTTTTCCCATCTTTCTGGCAATAGATGGATCCATCGTCGAAAAAACGCCTCATCTTTTGAGGTAATCAAGGCATTGACCCAATTCTTGACATCTGCATATGAATGGCATGCGTTATGGATCCGAACAAGTGGTAGTCCGATGGTGTCACGTCTGGTGAATAAGGCGGGTGCGATATAATTTCGGTGCGATTGCGATGTGAGGTCGAGTGTTGAAGAATCATCTTGCTGTGCCTGTTGCCCCATTCCGGTTGTTTTTCAGCCAGTGCCTGATTTAATTGCATTAGTTGTTGACCATAGACTGCCCCAAGACATTTTTCAGTCGGTTGAAGGAGCCAAAGCCCTCTGTTATAAAACGGACCGAACTTTCAGAAACCCCTAATGTTATAATTTATAGGAGTTCTTTGAGTTCCTAATTCTATAATGTAGTGTCTTGCCAGATATGTTTCTAAGCATCTTAATTTCTGACACTCTGAGCGCTCTTTTTGTGATTGTAGTGTCCGCCCTTAAAATAAAAATAAACTCAAATGTGGAAAAAACAGTTTTAATTCATAAATTTTTTTTTATCAAAATTAATATTAATGGTAAATTCTGCACCAAAATATACCTCGTTCAATCCATAAAGCACTGATGTCTTGCTTATTAAATGAATGTTGACGCATAGAATAAACATTAAATAAAAAAAACATGTTATTTTTGTAATTTTAGGTTAGGTTGAGTATGCTTCAGGCGGCGAATTGTCGCTTTTGTAAATATTTATATTATTAAGTCGTTCGCCGTGTTAATTAAGCGATACCGCAGTCAACTATTGGCGTGTAAGCCTTTTAACGTTTGTACTTATAACGACACCGTTGCATCGGCGTTCAAATGATTTCTAGCATTTCCTCCTAGTAAAATTATTAAGCGCGTCAATTATCTATGTGCCAAAACATACGCACCTTCGATAACTCATTATCCAAGTTTCGATATCCAAACATTTCACGTCAACGTATAAAGTTTTTGCTCGAATTTTAATTATATTAATATGACATACGTAACATTGGTTCTTATTCTTCTTCTTCCTCAGCTTATTCCCGTCCACTCCTGGACAAAGGCCTCCTCCATTCGCTTCCATGTCACTCTGTCCTGTGCATACTGCATCCAGGTTATTCCGATGTGTCTGTTCAGATCATCCTTCCACAGTCTCCAAGTCAGCAGCCTTCTCGTCCACTTTTCATCTGAGCTTCTGGCTACGTGACCTGCCCATTGCCATTTTAGAGTCGCCACCCGTTGGATGATGTCAGTGACCTTTGTTTTTTCTCTCACCGTATCGTTTCTGACTCTGTCTCTTAGGCTTATTCCTAACATGGCTCTTTGGGTCACTCGTAGTTTCTCGGCACTTTGTTTGGACAATGTAACAGTTTCAAGACCATAAGTACCAACTGGCAGAACGCAGGCTTCATAGACTTTTGTTGATCGGTATTTTCCGGTTTTTAAGGATGTAACTCATGTTTCCGAAAGCTGCCCAGCTTAGTCCAATTCTTCTTTTAAGCTCTGCGGTTTGGTTATCTCGGCCCAATCGAATATTTTGTCCCAGGTATGTATATTCTTGGACATTGAACCTGGCAAAGACCAAGGTGATGGGCACGGAACATTGGTTACGATGCGTATAATGCTTGTTTCCAATTTTGTATTCAATACTTTATTTTTTAATACATATTTGACGTAAAACATCGCCGATATAAGACGTAAATCTTCCTATAAAAATAACCTAATTGTTTATAAACAAACTATTTTCATTTCTTTTAAGTTTAATAATTGACTTTTCTTCTCTTCTACTTCTTTTTCAGCCTATTCCCGTCCACTCCTGGGCTGAAGCCTTCTTCATTTGCTTCCACGCTACTCTGTCATGTTCAGACTGATCATTCTTCTACCGTAGTTGCGGTCGCCTTCTCTTTGCGGTCCACGATCTTCTTGTCCATTTTTCGTCTGATTTTCTGACTACGTGACCTGCCCGTTGCCATTTTAGAGTCACTACGCAGTCGATGATGTTAGTGAACTTTGTTTTTTCTTATCGTTTCTGACTCTGTCTCTAAAGCTTATTCCTAACAAGACTCTTTCCATGGCCCTTTGGGTCACTCGTAGTTTCTCGGCATTTTGTTTGGAAAATGTTACAAGTTCAAAGTCATAAGCTTCATAACCTTTTCTCTTTTTGCATTATTATGACAAAGTTAAAACTATCAATGAATATAAGGAAATGGTGATATTTCGTTAATTTTTATATTAGTAAGTTATAATGTTTGTCAAAATCACACACATTTACATACGGACTTATTCCAAACACTGTTATAACCGCATGGAGGGAATTTAATTGTTATAATTTAACTAATATTCTTTTTCTGATATTTTCGTATCAAGAATGTAGTGCAAATTTCTATTTTGCTTAATTAAAAAAAAAAACAGATGAAGAAATTGCCGAAAAAAATGTTTGTAAAAAAGTTACTTCTGAATAATATTATGTTGGTATATTATATTGTACTGCACTTTCAGTATTCATCAGACTTCAGCTCTATGTGCCTAAGTCATTTAGTTTTCGTGCGTACGTGGCCTTCTCAGCAAAATGACGTATATATCCGATTCCGCATAATAAAATTATATTAAAATGTATTTCCATATTTCTAATAGCTTTGTTTTCATATTTAATGGGAATGATATGTTTCTCCTTGATAATTCATTGTTAAATACGACCTAGGAATCAGAAATTTCTCTCATCAGCATATACAGTAGACTCCCGATTTTCCGGGATGGATGGTGAGAAAAATCCCGTATAATCAATTTCCCGGTTACCGAAAACAAGAAAAAATGAAAACAATGAAATTTAAAACTGCGCTATATGCGCTTATGCGTGTTGACAGCGTCACACTTTTTGACTGGCGGAAACGCCGGTCATAGTATTTCTACCGATGTTCCCGCAAAATCTATTGATTTTCTCTTTTTATTAATGATGTCCCGTATAGTTTGATCACCAACATTATATTGATTCAATAAATATTTAACGGTTGCACCATTTTCAAAACATTGAATTATTTCGAGTTTTTGTTAAATTAAAAGTACGACTTGTTTGCGTTTATCCATTATTATAGACTCCTTTTCATAGTAAAATAAAATTAACGGCAATGTTTTATGAGTATGAACTATGCTGCGGGTGCTTTATTGCAAACTCAAAATGACTATAGAGCCACAAACGTACGTTGGCGGTGGCGCAAATGTGAACTAAACGCCCAATGTCATTGTGACAGATTATAAGTACTATTGTGAAATATTTTTGTTTTCATAAAACATTTTTTCAATGACTCAAGTGTCCCGGATACCCGACCCCGGAAAATTAGGAGTGTACTGTAATAAAATCTTCTTCCTTGTTGTAGACCTATGTGGTCTGTTCTCCAGAGTGTTTCTCCTCCTGTGAGGTACATTCCCAGCTGTCCTTCCATCTTTTAAGAGGTCTTCCACGAGGACGAGTCCCATGAGGCTGATTATGCAATGCAATATAGGGGAGTCCGGTGGTGTCCATTCTTTTAACATGTCCGTACCAGTCCCTTTTTCGCTGTCTGCTCCATCTTATAATATCCTCAACCTCACATATCTCTCTTATTCTGGTGTTCCTCACGCGATCTCTCAGTGTCTGCTATCTGCTGCTACAATACTCAACTTCCAGCAGTTGAAAGTCTGAAATATTAAACAAATTTTGGTACGTCAAATATAAAACAACGAATCAAGTATTTAATGAACAATGCAACTGCTATTGTTAGACCCTTGTAATATTTTTTATTTTGTTTATAAATGTTACTTTATGATTTTGCTGTGAAATGCCAGCATTTTATTTTATTTACAAATCTCACAAAACCGCGTTGGTGTACTTGGTGCATGCGATGAATAATTTTATTGGTTAATTTTATATTTGGTTAATTTTCTATGTGGAAATCTGTCTTTCACGCCATAAAGTTTAGTTCTAAGGTAATGTGGTATACCGAGAGCTGTAGGGGAAGCTATTCTAGTAGCTTAAATATAATTATACTATTTAATAACTAAAGTCATTTAAATACATTGGAAATTGTTAGATTATTTTAGCATTTATTATTTAACATATACGCGGAATATTTTCCTTTCCCTCTGCTCTGGGTACGTCGCTGTAATGTCCCATTAAGGATTCAAAATATTTAGTGTGATAAAAATGTATATATTTTATATTATAACTGTGCTAAAATATAGACAAATGTGAATTGTTTCATTTTAATTATTTTGTTTTTATTTTCATATTAAAATTATTTCTTTTATTTTTTTGTTTTATTTTATTTTTACAGTTTGTTTTTGTTTGCAGAACAGATGCGCACACTCTCACATGCTCAGATTTGACTATAAAATAGTGTAAATTGAAACTAAACTACAGACATTATACAAGGTATCTCAAAAGAAAGTTTATATTTATTGGATCTATTAAAAAAAAATTAAGCCGTTTATTGAAAAAAAAATTATTAACCACCCTACGTATTTGAACGTACGTGTTAGTTCACTTTGACTGTACCATTCTGCGCTATCCCATATCACGTACGTGCTTGAGAAAAAGTAATGTACCTAAAATGTACAACTATTAGGGATACGCGCGTGTGCCAACAGCACTTGAATACAAGTCTTCATAAATATGATAGTTTTACAAGGGGCAGGCGAAGTGTGCGGCTGAGTATTTAACGTTTCGTAATTAAAAAAAATATATATAATTAAATTTCATTAATAAAAAACCTGTTTTTTTTCCCGCTTTTCTCAGAAAATTACCTTAAAGTACACAATTTGGGAATTTATTTCTTAAAAATAATATCATCCAAATGTAAACCCTAGTGTTCGTGACACTCATTTAATCGAACAGTAAAATTTCTTACAACAGCTCGGCAGGTAGACTCCGTGATGGCTGCCATTTCGTGACGAATATTTTCGTTCAAATGCACCAGGGTAGTCAGTTTATTGGCGTAAACTTTAGATTTGAGATAACCGCACAGGAAAAAGTCTATAGGGGTTAAATCAGGACTGCGTGGAGGCCAATTTATGTCACCTCTCCTGGAGATCAATTTGCCAGGGAAAATTTCACAAACTAATGGCAGAGACGTGTTGGATGTGTGTGACGTTGCTCCGTCCTGCCGGAACCATATTATTTGGTTATAGACAGGAAACTTTTGCAATTCAGGTACCATGAAGTCGTCTAACATCTCCACAAAAAGCTCTGAATTCGATCATAAACTTTCTTTTGAGACACTTTGTAGACATTAACCCCTATAGTGCCACTGGCTTTGCAGTCCAAAAAAATGATTTCAAACTGCAGCATACTACATTTGCAGCTCATATTTAAATCATAAATGTAGTCAGCCGAAGTTCAAGGCCATTTTTTTTTACTACAAACAGCCAATCGCACAATACAGGTTAAATAATATTAACTCTTTAGTAACACATGTTGAAGAATTGTCTATAATGTTGCCCTCACAAAAAAAGCAAAACTCATAACTGAAAGAGTTTCAAAATTCTTCTTCTTCTTCTTCGTCAGCCCTTATCGGTCCACTGCTGGGCATAGGCCTCCTCCCTTCCCTTCCACTCGTCTCTATCTCCTGCCAGCCGTAGCCACATTTTCCCCCCCACGGCAGCAATGTCAGGCCAACCTTTTTTGTGGCCTGCCGACGTTTCTCCTATTCTCCCATGGTCTCCACCTTATTATTTTCTGGGTCCATCTATCCTCACTCTGTCTCGCCACATGACCCGCCCATTGCCACTTCAGTCTCGCTAGTCGTTCCATGATGTCCGTTATTTTTGTTCGGCGTCTAATCTCCTCATTTCTGATTCTATCTCGGAGACTGAGCATATGTCTTTCCATGGAACGCTGCGTGACTCTCAATCTTTCAACATTTCTCTTGGTGAGGGTCACAGTTTCCATCCCATACGTCATCACCGGCAGTATGCATGAATCATAAAGTTTAAATCATAAAGTTAAAGTTTCAGAATTACAACACCATAATTCGATATTCAAACAATAGAAAAATCAAATATTTACATTGCTTTTGTTTTGAAACAAGCATGTATACGATGTCTGAATACAATTATATGTTATTCTTCATTGAAATTCTGTCTCTTGCGTCCATGGGGATGTCTTCCATAATACATGTTTGTGGGTCGTAGATAGTTAGCTAAATAAATATTTTTCCCTCGAGGAAATGCAATATATTTTATATAATCAATTATCTTTAGATTTTTTCTTTAAAAACAATGAAAAACATGACAGTTGACGAAAATGGTTCCCTTATCTATACGGTAGTTAATAATCTAGATATATTTATGTTTTTATTATTATATTTTTACGGTATCATATTCTTTTCACAACATATTAATTAATTATCATTTTATTGAACTCTAAGGCATTAACACTGTGGAATTCCATAGTTATATACTTAGGAAATTGAAAAACTTTGTTTAATCCACTATTGATTTATCCTAAAATGACACAAAATTTCTACACACAGTTAACAATAGCCATAAATTTTGTTTACAGCACATTTAATTTTAACCGTCAAATGCCAAAAGCTTTAATCGTACGGTCATAAATTGACGTGGCAGATTGGCAACGCTATGACTGCCAAACTGAAGGTTCCGGATTCGATTCCCAGCGATAACAGTTTGATTCTCGCACTGTCTTCAGTCTGGTGTAAAATTCACAATAAAATGACGATAGATTAGCTACCTATCACATGTCATATGAATCACTATGATAGCTATACCCTTTACATCGATTTGGCTCATGCTGTCATGATGTAAAGAGCTATTCAATTAAATAATAATACTAAATGACTCCTATTAATAATCAGTGCTTTTAGAAAATAATAATAATTATTATTATTATTATTTTGTTTCATCGCTCTTTACACCATGACATGAGCCAAATCGATGTAAAGGGAATTATAGCTATCGTAGTGATTCTCATGACATGTGATAGGTAGCTAATCTATCGCTATTTTATTGTCACGAGAATTCTACACCAGACCAAAGACAGTGTGACAATCACACTGCCCTCGCCGGGAATCGAACCCGGAACCTTCGGGGTGGCAGTCAATGCACTTACCACTCGGCCACGAAGGTCATCATAATGGTGCCAGAGCTTTCTTATCAAACTTTTTGATAAAGAAAATCATATTCCAATCACATTTAAATGACAATTATAGTAGATGCCACAAAGATTGTATTTTTTTATGATAGACACGTCAAATAAAAAAATTGTCTAATAGTTGTAAACATTGCCATAAAAACTGATGGAGCTCCTCTCCGCTATGCTCCGCTGCAAAAAAACAATGTTATTAATGTTTACTACAAACAAGATAAGGGAATATTTTTTTGTTAACTCTCTCCAACATGAAGAGTTTATTTTATGTTTTATTTATTAATTCTGTATCCCTATTATAGCCTGTACCTCAGCTTCACGCAGCGAGTTTATTACACATATCTTGTTTCGTGCTATTATATTTAAGTAGCTAATTACCGTTGTAAAGTATAATCACTGTTGTCTATTAACCAATATTCCTAGTAACAATTTTAGCTTAATTTACAAAGTATCTTTGCTCGTTAAAGCCATGTATACATTAAGTATCTTTTCTACTGTATGTATTATTTGTTTTCTTTTTCAGAATAATGAAATAATTTGTTTAAATTAAATTACTGGTAATAAAAATCTTTTTGAAATGATTGTATTTTTATTGTTCTCCTTTAGATATACTTATTTCTTTAAAAAATGTTTTATGTGAGTAAAATTTCTAACTAATTAACCATCACACCGTCTCCCCAAGGGGTACAAAGAATGAATCGCCACACTGTTCATTCCTGACATATTTCTCTTAGGGATAAAACTATTGATTAAAAAAATATATTTTGACTCTTTTTCTTGTTAATAATTCTGCTAATTTTTCAAAATTAAGTTAGTTTTTCGGGCGTCTCTTTCGTGTAAATGTTTAACGTGCTAATGGAAATGGGATGGCAGTATCAATACCCTCTCGACGTTATAACAACCTGCAATGTTCCATTGATATTGTTTATGGTTTTATTTTGAGGAGGCCTTCCAGTTATTCGTTATTCCCTAGAGACGCGTGTCGGCCGTGCCAGTTTATCGAGTTTATTTTAATAAATTTTTGGGTTTTCTTTTATAATTTCTGGTATAATCTTTATGAGAATTCATGAAATAAATATTTAGATATATTTGATGTATTTGATGTGTCCGTGTCAAATTTTTCCCTGTTTTCAGTATCGGGTGTGATTTGACATTTACAAGTGAGTGCTTTTTTGTTTTTTTTTTTAATTTAAACATATAAATTTTTGAGATAAAACCATTATTTAATTAAATCAACACGTGTTATTAAAAACAAATTATATTAAGATGTAATCCAAACAAAATATTTATATTTCATTAGAATAACCTCAAATTTTCCTTTGTTGTTGTTCTTTCAATATAGATTTTTTTATATAGAAAATTTTAAGTTCTCTAGGAATGTCATGAAGAATCATTTTCATTCTTAAAATTGATCAAATACAATAAAAAACATCCATTTGTCGTAACAAATCTGCATGACCAAATTAATCAAATACTGAATGGCGGCCACATTTGAAGTCGGAAAAATCGAAGAATGTGGAGGAAGCAAGAGAGGTATGTCAGGACAGAACGGTATGACGGTCCATTATCTTTGCCTACCCCTCGACCAAATGACAGCTGAAAAGAAGACCTCCTCGGTCGGCCATATTGAATCGAACACGTCGGTTTGTTATAACGTCAATGCGATATTGGCAGTATCAATGCCATCTTGAAAGTATTTACCAGGCCGTAATCACATAGACAATATTTACAACATGGAGCTATTGTAGGCCGTCAGTATGTGTCTTGTGCCTTGATCTCGTATTTTATTTCCATTATAAATGTGAAATAAATGTAAAATACGATTACGATCATATTATTATTCCTTACATACGTGTTAAAAATATTTTAATATACTACATTTGTGTTTCTGCAGTGCCGGTATGTCAATTTTACTTTCTCCTCGTGCGGGCCATTTGTAAAGTATTTATATGTATTTTCTTCAGTGTGTTTACTTTATAAAAGTACTAGTAATATATTGAACACACATTGAATTGTATAATATAGCTTATGTACAACTTTGCTATGTAAAATGGTCAAAATAATCTTTCGATTTAACCTCAAAATTCATAATATATTAACTTCAAAATATGTAGCACAGAAAGCTCAAATTTCATAATAATAATGCCTAATGCAATAATATCGTTAAAAATGTTTATGTTTGTAAGTAAGATGCTTTCCGACACAGGGTGAAACATGACGATTAGTCGTATCTCACTCCATATCTCGAAGCACTTCCTCACAACGTATTGCCCAGTGTTTATTCGCTAATGTGATTATTATTCGATCTCTAATATGCTCCGGGAGGTATAGTGATATGAGATTGAAACCAATATTTGCTATTTACACTTATATTTAAACACAAACATACAAAACAAATAAACAAGATCACTTATAAACTAAAGATGACTTACTTCTATTCGTTGGCCAACGACTTAAAGCTACTCCGTCACTGAATTAACACTACTTGATCTGATCTGCGAAGTCGTCGATCCAGCCGGCACGTGGCGTCCACACCCGAGGGATGAGCGAGGCGGGCGCGAAGACGGGCGAGGAGCGGTCTGGTCTCATTCGCTGAGACAGCCGTGGCCAGCATCAGGTCCCAATGATGATGAGCGGACGCCTTGGTTGCGGATGCCATGCGGCGATATCGCGATCTTTTTCAGAATCACTTCCCGGCGTTCGGTATAACACTTCGCGATCTTTTTAGACTATCTCCCCTTCGGCGCGCGTCGGCGCGAGGGGGAGATGATCCTTTCCCGGAGGCCGGTGATAGACTGGGGGCGAGAGCTGACCGGAACTCTCCAGGGCGGAGGGTTGGATCGTCCCCTCTCAAGTGCGGCCACTCTCGAAAATTGGGCCCGGCAGTACCTAACTGCTTTGCGATACCGGGGCAGAACGCTATTTATTTTCACTCACAGAATTGTCATTATCACGATTAGTGTTTTAAAATGTCTTTCATAATCTTATCACTAATTAAAATTAAACTTAACTAATATCAAACAAGCCTCCAGAGAGAAAACGCCTTTTCGGTCGTGTAAAACTTGTCTAGTGCAACCTCACCTATTATGCCATGAAACATGGCTATATCAATCCCCACTACTCAAAATGAGATTGCACTAGACTAAGAAAAAAACATTGGAAAAAAAAGCTTTAAAAGAAAATTTATTGAATTGAAATTTCGAAATTGCGCAATCCAACTAGATTTTTCGCGTAAGGCGATCACTAATGGAACCCCTATCTTGTGCTGAACGCTGTCCCTCCTACTCCACTTATAGGAAAGCTCGCGATTCACGCGAGGCAGCATAAAACATGTAACAGGTAGATTCGATTACGAATTGAAAAAATATTGCGGTATGTGAATAGAATTACATTCTTCATTAGCACCTCTATACATTTGATTCGACTTACCTCCCCTCGTCATTTACACAAAAACCGTTTTTCTAAACGCTATCTATCTTATAACTAATTGCCGGGTATTTCTCTTCCGGAACTGAGAAACTCATTTTTCTCTCATTACATGGTAGGAGATTCCATCCTCCCATATCGTACCATCTCTTTCTCGCCGATCAAAGGCCATTCGGGAATTCCGTCATCCGATGCCTGGTCGGGGAGCTTCCGCTTCTTCGCACTGTCTTCGACTCTCATAGAGTACTATCTCCCTCTCGCCGATTGAAGGCCGCCCGGGAATTGCGTCATCCGGGGAACTAATCAGAAAGCCTGGAGCTATCGTTTTTTTTCGCACTGTCTTATCTCTACATCGTGTTCTTTCTTGCATCGCCTTACACTACTGTCTAAAACAAAACTAAATTATCGACACTTAATTCGTGCGAATTGGTGGTGATATGAATCGAATTTAAAAAAAATTCAAAACAAAATCTCGTGTCGGCAAGTTTAGGATTGAACTTGTTTTTCTTAAAATTTTGAAAGCGGCAGTCTCATCGCATGTAACGTCTTCCTTTTCTCAAAAGCCAATGTTGGGATCTAGTCTGCTATGTCGCTTAGTCATCTTAATTTAATGGTTATTAAATTAAGTGTTAGACTGGTGGAAGGATAAAAATATCACATGGCACGACATACAAGTAGATTACTTTACAAATGTACATCCGATACATCCAACCCCTATTGCTTTGAACTACAAACAAGACGCTTCCTTAATACCTAATCCATTCACATACTAATTATAACTCACGGAGAACTAATTTAAATTTTTCTCCCTGGATGGCTGTTTAAAATTATTATAAAAATGTAGTTGCATTCGTGAAAACTTGATATTATTACAGATATTATTGGGCGCCAGCAAATTTTTGTTTCTTTGTTAAAAAAAATTGCAAAAAAATACACATATTTGTCAAAGGCTCACTCAGAACAATAAAACGGCCGAATTCTAAAGAACAATTAAAGGATTAAAATTTGAAATTTTAACGTTGGTCGGCCGCTAGACCCTTAATATTTACGACGTTTGTCTAAACGTATACCTGGTCAATCCGCCGCAAGCTTATCTAGCCAGGGAACAAAAGAAATTCGGCTGGGGAATTTCCTTTAAAACTTTCTCTCTTATCAGTTGACTTTACAACGGTATGAGATTATAATCTGTATTTGCTTACTCGTTTGAAATTCGAAATTCAAAATTAACCGACGTACGAGTGAATAAACAAAATGGCATATCGGTTTTCACAAATGCTTACAAATAAAATATAAAATTATGAATTGGTTTCAATCTCGACATCACACCATCTCGGAACAATCAGAAAAACAAATATCAACATCAGCGAATCTACAATATTTATTGCTAGCTCAGATTTTAGCATTCAACTCTTCTCTAGGTCGCGTGTTCGTCTGATCTCACTTAACCAGACAGCGTCTGAATTATTAATTATATTTAATTAAAATTCAAATACGCCGAGTCCCACGCTAGGGCGCCATTTGTAAGTAAGATGCTTTCCGACACAGGGTGAAACATGACGATTAGTCGTATCTCACTCCATATCTCGAAGCACTTCCTCACAACGTATTGCCCAGTGTTTATTCGCTAATGTGATTATTATTCGATCTCTAATATGCTCCGGGAGGTATAGTGATATGAGATTGAAACCAATATTTGCTATTTACACTTATATTTAAACACAAACATACAAAACAAATAAACAAGATCACTTATAAACTAAAGATGACTTACTTCTATTCGTTGGCCAACGACTTAAAGCTACTCCGTCACTGAATTAACACTACTTGATCTGATCTGCGAAGTCGTCGATCCAGCCGGCACGTGGCGTCCACACCACGAGGGATGTGCGAGGCGGGCGCGAGGACGGGCGAGGAGCGGTCTGGTCTCATTCGCTGAGACAGCCGTGGCCAGCATCAGGTCCCAATGATGATGAGCTGACGCCATGGTTGCTGATGCCATGCGGCGATATCGCGATCTTTTTCAGAATCACTTCCCGGCGTTCGGTATAACACTTCGCGATCTTTTTAGACTATCTCCCCTTCGGCGCGCGTCGGCGCGAGGGGGAGATGATCCTTTCCCGGAGGCCGGTGATAGACTGGGGGCGAGAGCTGACCGGAACTCTCCAGGGCGGAGGGTTGGATCGTCCCCTCTCAAGTGCGGCCACTCTCGAAAATTGGGCCCGGCAGTACCTAACTGCTTTGCGATACCGGGGCAGAACGCTATTTATTTTCACTCACAGAATTGTCATTATCACGATTAGTGTTTTTAAATGTCTTTCATAATCTTATCACTAATTAAAATTAAACTTAACTAATATCAAACAAGCCTCCAGAGAGAAAACGCCTTTTCGGTCGTGTAAAACTTGTCTAGTGCAACCTCACCTATTATGCCATGAAACATGGCTATATCATGTTTATTAATAGTTTTGAAAAATTCGCAGTATTTTTACCAAAATTGTCTGACATTTGACAGCTGTCAGATCCATGGACCCAGATGTATAAACTTAACATTGCGGCTTGATAACATAGATTCGAGACGGCATTGGACTCGGCTCCGGGAGTGGATGGTATCCCATACAGCTTCATGAAAAATTCTAGCGACGTAATTCTCTCCTATTTTCTATCCATTCTCAATAAAATGTTTGAATCTGGAAATATTCCCCCCTCCTGGAAAACTCAAATTATTTTGCCCATCCTTAAAACCCACAAAAATCCCAATTCCTGTAACTCCTACCGACCGATCGCTCTCTCATCATCGATGCTTAAAATTACAGAACATATGATAAAAAGCCGTCTAGACTGGTTCATTGAAAACTCACGAGCACTACCCCATTCCCAATTCGGATTTAGGAAACGTAAAAGCACAATCGAAAGTATATCGGTCCTGACTTCAGAAATTAGAATCGCTCTTTCAAAGGACGAACATCTCATGGGAGTCTGCCTTGATATCGAGGGGGCATTTGACAACGTCGTCATTAATATATTAAATTCCAAATTATTAGAAATGAGCATTCCACGCAGACTCAGCAGTTTCATAATCAACTTAATTCTTTCAAGGAAGGTTGAAATCCACGTGAGAGGTACTCCTACTACTCAACGAATATTGAGTCGAGGCCTTCCACAAGGTTCTGTCCTTAGCCCCATCTTATTTAATATATACACCCAAGATTTAAACCTCTCCGTCCCAGAGCCCTCTAAAATTTTACAATACGCGGACGATTTATTTTTATATGTTACCGGTCCGAGTGTTTGCTCCCTAGAGAAACTTCTTAATTCAAACCTGAAGAGACTTGCAGCTTGGTTTGGCCGGCGAGGGTTGGAACTCTCCCCGGGCAAATGCAAGGCCATTGTGTTCTCTAGGAAAAGGAAAATTCCCACAATTAAAATCATGTATAACCAATTTCACATCCCCGTTTTTAACCAAATAAAATTCTTGGGCGTTATCCTAGACAGTAACCTCTCCTGGAATGCATATGTCAACCACGTGGTCAATAAATGTCAAGCAGGGCTCAATACCCTACGAGCAGTTTCACGTGTCTGGTGGGGTTCACACCCTACTATTCAAAGACTTTTTTACTGTGCCTTCATACGTAGCCATTTGGATTATGCGTCTTTCCTCATCGAGCCTACTTCCAAAAAGAATCTTCAACGATTAGATCGGATCCAATCCCAAAGCCTTAGACTTATCATCGGAGCCATGCGTTCTTCTCCAATAAATACTTTGCAGGTGGAATCTGCAGACCCCCCACTCCATATGAGGCGACAATATCTAGCAGATAAATTTCTTCTAAAATGTTTTATTATATCCGACCATCCCCTTTTGACAATTCTATATAAGCTAAATTTCCAAGTCACTACTTCCCCATACTGGAGAAACAAAGCCCCTCCCTTATTAGTCAACAGCTTCCAAACCTATCAATATTACAAGCCAAGCTTAATCTCCCAAGATTTATTACCCCTATACAGATCCCCTTATAAGATTAATACGTTTATGCCAACAGTCTTACTTTCATTTGGTATTCACTCTGGTATCCAAGCTCAACGGGACTATTCCCGAATCATGAGATCTCAATGGCCCAACTGGAGACCTATCTTTACCGATGGTTCCAAAATAAATTCCGAATTTTATACTGGGGCTGCATTTTTTTGTGAATTTAACAACCACGAAAGACTTTTCAGACTACACAAATTGGCCTCCGTTTTCACAGCCGAATGTGTGGCCATCCTGGAGAGTCTTAAGTATGTAATCTCTCAAAACTTAACAAAAATTATTATTTTATCAGATTCCCTGAGCGCCCTGCAAAAAATCCGTGAACCTCCTTCCCAGTATCCCGAAGATGAATTCTGCATCGAGATTCGTCATGCGCTATGCTTGTTGCAAGACTCAGACAGAGAGATCGCCTTGGCTTGGATCCCGAGTCACAGCGGGATCTCTGGAAATGAAAGAGCAGACAATATAGCTAAACAGGCAATTCATTCTGGTGATGACAAATATATCACTCACATCCCCATCAATGATCTTATCCCTGTAATGCGCGAAAAATTGCAGCTCACATGGCAGAATGATTGGAACATCTCCAGTCAGTCCAAAGGAAAAATGTATTCGGAACTTCAGCCCGATGTCCTGTCGACACCCTGGTATAACAAACTAAAATTAAATAAATTTGAAACCAGCTCGATCTGTAGAATGCGCATCGGTCACTGTTGTCACAGAGCGCATCTTACCAAAATCCATATTCTAGACTCTGCCATATGTGAATGCGGCATCGAAGATGAAAATCTCGACCACATATTCTTCAACTGCCCGTTTAATGTACAATACCCAAATTTTATTCCAGACCTTATAGACCTTAATATACCCTTACCTACTAACATGTCCACTCTCATCTCCTCATCTAACAAAAATCTGTATAAAATACTAACAAAATTCCTGACTCTCAATAACATAAATCTGTAACATATTCCTTACTACTAACAAAAATTTATTAGATACTAACCCTAGATGTAATTTGTATATATAACAATCTTCCATAGATTAATCCCTTAACCCACTACTACTATTACACATCTACCCTTACTTGAGACTGGCCCAGAACACCCACAAGCGGTGAAAAGCCATAAAAAAAAAAGAAGAAGAAGAAGAGACGGCATTGGCAGTATATTTATTTGAAAATTTATCTATGTTATCTATGGTGTCCATATTTAGATTGTTATATCTGTCAGGATTCGAAATATTCGATTGAGTTTATAAACCTTATATTTAATTGAAGATTATTTGACAATAAATCCAAGATGCTAGCGGGATTAGGCGGGAATGCTGGTATTCCAGATAAAGCGTGGCAACCTCCAGTGGCAATTGTTGAAACAACGTAAGTATTTTTATAAAGCTAACCTAAAAAATATGTATTTTTTAAATAAAACTGTTACGCAAACTAACGTATTTGAATGCAATTGATTTATTTAAGCATGGGAGACATCAGTTTAGAAATGTATTGGAACCACGCTCCCAATACTTGCAGAAACTTCATGGAACTGATCCGAAGAGGATATTACAATAATACGAAGTTCCACCGGTATTGTATTATTTCGCCTACTTTAACTAAATAAAATTTAACATTTATTCAGAACTCTGAGATCAACGTCTTTCATATTAGTGAAAGTACTTGAATGTTACCAATATTTGTAGACAAATACTGGATTACCCCTTACGGGTTAATCATTTTCAAGGATTGATTGTATCTCAATAGAGACGAAGATGTAAATTGTTTTTTGGAAACAGAATATGGTGGTCGAGGCGTCTACAGGACTTACGACCTGTCATTGGTTGGGTTAAGCGATCGCTCTATGTTGCTAAAAAAACGGCAAAACATATCATTACCATAAAATATAATAAAACTGACGTTTTCATTTGTATTAATTTTTTACTATGGAGTTTTACAAGAAATTATTAATAATTTATAAAAACAGTAAAACTTCGATATAACGGACCTCTATTTAACGAACTTCGGATATAAAGACCAAAAAATCCAGTCAAATGTAAAAAATTAAAAACGTTCTGTTAATATTATGACTGAAAGTGAAATAGCAGATGAAGTTATGAACTTAAAAAATGTGGATGGAAGTGAAGATAGCGAAGAAGAAGAAACAACACTGCCAAAAATGAAGTTATCAGTGGTAAGATCACATCTCGACGATCTAATAACATTTATTGACTATTCGTCAGATAATGAAGTTCAACTATATTATACGCATTTTCGTAATTTTAGAGAGTTGATTATAAAAAAACAGCAATCTTCAAAAGTGCAAACAAAACTTGATTCCTTTTTCAAAGCAGGATTACCGAAAGCAAGCGCGTCGATATCAAACAGCAATGTCACTTCGTGACGAGTGTCTTGTGTTTGTATTGTTTAACTAACTAACTAACTAACTAACCATCACGCCGTCTCCCCGAAAGGGTAGGCAGAAAGAATGGATTGCCACACTTTAATCGATGCGGCACTCCATCCTTCTCTTTTCGCCATCGCGAGAGACGCGGTGTGATGGGTTGCGAACCTCATCGCCACCAACAGGCATCTCCCGCCCACAGTTCGATCGTTCAACGTCTACATAAAAAATCTAAAACAAATTATCTGAAATACAATGATATAAAATAAAATAACAAAGAAACATAATTTAACACATAATGTTCTTTTAGATGGTGCACTTGTCGTCAGCTGGACGATCCGGACATTTGTGTTTATTTAATTTTTATTCCACGTTATCCAGTTTTTATTTTATTTACTGTAATTAGGCACTTAAAACAATCCAACACCAGCAAGAACTTAAAAATATCATTGAAGAATTTATTCAAATTGTCATTGGAACAAATGAAAAACTTATTTTATACACCTGTCAAAATTATTTTTATAAACGAAAAAACTTATATAATTTTAACACCAAAACAGTAAAAACGTATTTTTTGGCACAAATAACTATCATAAAGAGCGGCAATAATCAAATTGACCAAAACAATCCACTTATACACGAAATATCTCCAAATTGACGGGAGCACCATATGAACCAAACCAAATTTTCAAAATCAGAACCAATCCCTTATATATATCTAAATACAGTATATACTTTTGGCTTTAACAGATACCCCCTCTCTCCTATTAGCCTGTTATATTGAGGTTTTACTGTACTGCCAAAATATTTATAGAATTGAAGCAGGGTTAATGAATGGGATAAAATAATTTGTTATTTATGTATTCAAGTGTGTGTACATATAAAAATATTTATTAAATTAAAGTGGATCAAGAACAGTGTCATTTTTATTGTTTATTGACGATCCATAAATTCTCCAATTGTTTGTTCTTTGCCTTCACTATAAGCTTTGGAAGATTGAGAAGAACATGATAATGAACTTCTACTCGTTGAAGCCGTCCTCATTTTCGAATGATGTGAAGTGGATTATCCATCATTGTAATTTCCCATTGATGCTTCGAAGAGTATATTGTTGATTAAATGTTTTACAATGTTCCTTGTTCTAGGCGGTAGATCGCGCAGTTCATTAGCTACATGTTCGCCATAAGTAGTGCATTCATCCTTCTTCATTGCTTGTTGTAGCACACTGTAAGATTCTTCTTCACATTTGGAATAGGGTGATCTGAGTTTACTTCTTTTCGCTTTCTTCTTTGGTGAAGGAAATTGCTTAAAACTTCCTTGTTTTCTGGACAAATTTGTTACTTCATCTGACTGTAACTGTTGGTTGGAAGTGCGACTTTCAGATGTATCGGATGCCAAATCGTCTTCTTCCTGAAAAAAGGCAAAAATACAAATAAGAGCTAATTCGTTTCCATAAAATAATAATGTGCTATCGTTTATTTATAATAGCTAATGATTTTGAGAAAACCTGGAACTACCCACACTGTATATCTGTAGGAACTGTGGATGGAAAACACATATTGATTCAGAGGCTACAGAACAGTGGGAGTTTGTTTTCTTTAATTATTATTAGTTTTTCAGTTTTTCGTGTGTTTCGAAAACCTTTAATGATAAATGTTGAAAACGCAGAAACTATCACATCTGTGTGTGTGTGTGTGTGTGTGTGTGTGTGTGTGTGTGTGTGTGTGTGTGTATCTAAACAATTTTTTAAGGAAAAGTAATACTCCAAGACCTCTTTATGCACATTATCAAATCAAATCAGTTTATATTCTCAAAAGATATTACAAACAAAATTAAAGTTTAAGGCATCTATTGAGAACAGGTAAACTATAATATATAATACCATGAATTCATGAGAGATAGTTCGACATTAGGAAGACAAGATACTCTTTAAAGTCAAGAGTATTTGTCTTTTGAATGAACCTTCACTAATATGAAAGACATCGATCTCCGAGGAGATCGTGTTCAGTAGACTGATTGCTCTTCCCACCAGTGTTACCAGAGGCAGGTTAGTTCTAGCAGCCGATAGGTAAAACAATCTATGCTGTCGCTGTCGGAGATATCTATCGGGAACAAAAATACTAACTTTCTCCAATACAACTGAGTTCTCGAAATATCCCCAGTTTAATACGTTTAGATCGTTAATGTATACTTTTTTAAATCATTCTTTCTTCACCCCTGCGCTCCATATGTTCGAACCAACGCAGCGATCCTTTAATAATTGTGTTCATAATACCTTCTTTTGCTCTATATTCCTTTCTAATATCAGCATTTGAGATTCTGTCGTACATCGTTCTACCGCACATACTCTTACGGACCTCATCTATACCATATTTATTCTGCTCTCAACTTTCTTCTGCCAGTTCTATACATAAATAAATATGTTTAGCTGCTTTACCGTTTTATGACTTTATTTTTCCCCGTCACACACAACTGTCAAAGTTTTAGGTTAATTTAAGAAAAGTTTTAAAAGTTTTTATTTAATCTAATCCACTTGTATAGCGAATATTTTAAAATCTCTAGTGGGAATAGGACGCTGTTCTTTTAAAAATAATAAATTAGAAATGTTAATGAACCTACCTCGGAGTTTTCTGCTGTCGAAGGAGTTCTTCTTGGAATGTCAACATCTAATAAAAATGTCAAGAGATTATACGCAAACCATTTCTCTTTTTTAGGAGACGCACCGCTCTTTCGTTTAGTAATTCTTTTATGTTCTCTGTGAAAAGCAGACCTCAAATTCTTGATTTTCTTTTTAATTGCATCTATCGTGCAATCGTACTTGACGGCAAGTTGTTTTAATTTGTCAACTTTAACATTTCTGTCTTTATATACATCACTTTTATTATTCCATAACTCCGGTAAAGCATGGTAATCTAAAATAAATAACGTTGTTTTTCGTATATTCCACTCCATGGCGCTCATCTTCCGCCGCGCTCGTCCGCTGCTATTTGGATACTGGCGACAGTGGCGACATCGTACGACACGCTGTATTCTTGTAGCACAGTGGCGCATGCGTCTGGCAACGCGGCCCGACATGTTGCAAACATCATCGTTAGATCTACTTGCCGTATGTCGCAGCGTGTTTCTTTGCTTGAAATATTCCTTGCCGCGTGCGTCAATTCCGCATGCCAAATGTTGCCTCAGTGCAAACTTATCACTAAATTTATAATCTTAAAGCCGTGCCACACTGTTTTAAACAAGCTCTCCACATCGGTCTCCACCGGCAGTTTAAAACTGTGTAGACACTTGTTTGAAACCAAAATTCGTTTGACCTTCAACAAACTTTGTGGACGGACGCGTATAGTATGCGTGTGGATCCACCGTTTAAACACGCATTCCATATGTGGAGAGCTTGTTTACAACAGTATGTGGACGCTACACCAACCGTGGGCTCCACAGCTCTCCACCAAGGTCACCCCTGTGGAGAGCTTGTTTCAAACAGTGTGGCACGGCCTTTAGCCTAGCTTCACACGGCATTGTACTACGCGTTTTTTTTAGGTATACGTTTTAACGGATGAGTTGGGGCGCATACATCTATATAAATAAACGCGAATGTGCGTTATTGTGTGTTGAGGTAACTCTGTAAATACGAACACAATCTTTACAATTTTTCAATATATATCAATTGTACCCCGGCGGTTGATCTGGTAATACTTTTGTTACGAATCGAGCTTTATTAACTTTAAAATTAATAAATTAATTGATAATTTTATGATAGATCTTAATGATCGGCCTCAGTGTCCTAAATTTAGAGTCTATATTTGCTTGCTGTCAGATTCTAATTGTCAATTATGTAGTCGAAAATTTTTCGTTTCGTCAAGTTATAGGTACATAGAACTGTTCACGCGTCCTTTATACTGCAAAAAATCGTACACCGCTAAATACGTTTGACGAATACTCACTGGACTTGACAAGGAAATTGAACGAACTTTAACGTATTCGGTTTACAGCAGAGGTTCCCAAACTTTTTTGTCCCGTAGACCCCTTGCCGATTTTTTCTATTTTGTGTAGACCCCCTGCTTTCCTAAAATAGTTTTTTTTTTCAGACTAAAAAAACCGTAATTTGTTGGCGTTTTTTTAGCTCGTTTGAGGAATGTCCGATCTTTGTCGAATGACCTAAAAAAAAGTCAGAGAAAGGTCACCAACGATTTCGACCAGCAAATTTTCTCCAAAATCGTCGCCAACGATTTAGATATTCGTTTTGCGTTTCAATATTCGGATTCAATTTAGTTTAACCATCTCGTGGACCCCATTTACATCTCATGGACCCCCATTTTTTTTTACAATTGTCGTAGACCCCTTGCAAGTTGTCGTGGACCCCTGGGGGTCTATATAGACCACTTTGGGAATCACTGGTTTACAGTAGCGCATAGTATAATATTACACTGTCTTTCACACGGCACGATGTCATAATTTTTTTTATCGAATATTTATCGTACAGCAACCGAACAAGCGTTCAGTACATGAGCATCTTTTATATATTTTGGCCAAATAATCCAAATAATCATATTTTAATTACATAATTAAAACTTAAACAATTTCAACCAGTATATTTTTATTAAATGTAATCGCCTTATACAAATAGCTAATTTCATTTTAGTATTACCAAACTTAAGGACCCGGGTGATTATGCGTTTAAAATCGAATACGGCAAAGAATGTGCATTACTATGCCGTATGAATATCCTGCTGATTGTGCATTTAAAATCGAATACGACAAAAACGTGTACAAAAATGCCGTATGAATAATACCCGCCTGATTGTGCGTTTAAAATCGAATACAACAAAAACGTGTAGAAAAATGCCGTATGAATAATACCCGCCTGATTGTGCGTTTAAAATCGAATACGACAAAAACGTGTAATATAATGCGGTAAAATATCCGGCTGATTGTGCGTTTAAAATCGAACACGACAAAAAACGTGCCGTACAATGCCACGTGAACCCAGGATTAGATGTTACATCTTACAAAAAGTCTTTCACGTTGTCTTAAATGTCAATCATTTATCTTGAAGTTTGAATATGTTTTATTTTTTTTAGGATTATCCGTGATTTCATGATACAAGGAGGAGATCCGACCGGAACGGGTCGCGGAGGAGCCTCCATATACGGTCAGAAATTTCCTGATGAAATCCACCCCGAGCTGAAGCACACAGGCGCGGGCATCTTGTCAATGGCCAATTCCGGGCCCGACACCAACGGCTCCCAATTCTTCATAACCCTCGCTCCGAGCCAGTGGCTCGACGGGAAGCACACCATCTTCGGCCGCGTCCAATCCGGCATGGCCGTTCTTAATAGAATAGGTCTCGTGGAGTGCGACAGTAACGATAGGCCGGTCGACGATGTTAAAATCATCAAAGCGGCTATCTCCAAGGTTTCAGGGTTTTGAATTTAATGTATTTTAATTTCCTGTGATTTGATGTACGAGGTCTGTCGAATAAATACGCGAACTGATTTTATTTTAAAAAAATTGGGGTAGATCAATCTTATCCCCTTAAAAATGCTCCACATTTGTATCAATGCACTTGTCCCACCTCCGTTTCCATTGTTCAAAACATTCCTGGAAGTCTTCAGGAGTCAGGTTCTTCAGCTGCTTTGTCGTTTCACGTTTAATCGTCTACACGTAGTCCCAGTGCCGCCCCCGCTTGACCTCATTTCTGGAACAAAAAGAAGTCGCCAGGGGCTAAATCTGATGAATAGGGAGGATGATCAATCACAGAGATCGCATTACGGGTCAGGAACCGGCGGACAATCAGTGATGAATGTGAAGGCGCATTGTCATGATTTTCTCAACTTCAAATGTTCTGTTAAAATCGGGTGCACAAACGATTTTCTTAAATTTAGTTCATCAGCAATCATCTGAACAGTTAATCGATTATTGGAAAGCATAACAAACCGAACACGTTCAATGTTTTCATTAACACATGAAGTCGACGGTCGTCCTGAAGTTGCATTGTCCTTGCAGTCATCACTGCCCTCACTAAAACCCTCGACCCACTTAAAAAATGCATTTTTCTTCAGTGTCCTAACTCCATAAACAGTGAAAATCTTTGTATAAGATATAGTCCTAAATCATTTTCTTCTTCTGGTGCCTTGTTAGGTCCCCCTACGTCGGCGACTACACATATTTTTATGGCGATAAAAGTAGACGACCTTCGTGGCATAGTGGTAAAAGGTCTGACTGCCACACCGAAGGTTCCGGATTCAATTCCCGGTGATGGCAGTGTGATTTTCACACTGTCGTTGGTCTGGGGTAGAATTCACGTGACAATAAAATGGCGATAGATAAGCTACCTATCACAAGTCATGAGAATCAAGATAATAGCTTCTTTTTCTTCTTCCGGTGTCGTGTCTCCCCAACGTCTGCGATCACTGCAGCGAAAGAATCTCTGTCCTGCGCCACTTGGAACAGGTTATCAATTCTGTTCATTCCTGTACAATCCCTTATATTTTGCAGCCAGGACAACTGTCTTTTACCAAATCCCCGACGTCTTTCTATGACCCAAATATGAGACCTTTTTGATACGAGTTATTATTTTCTTTCACATAACTAATCTGAAACATGAGCTGCAAATGAACTTAGACTTGGATCTTCTGGCTTACAGAGGTTCAGCTCATGTGGCTATTCCTCTTACGTCTGATGGGAACATTGTTGGAAGGTGATTTGGTGGGTTGTTAGTTTATGCGGGGGCATGATTTGTGTGGCCCGGAGTGTTCATCTGAAGGAGGATCGATTTTGGGCGCTTGTGGCGGCTGGAGGTGTTTGGGTCGTAATTTGAGAGGTCTTTTATTGTGGGGTTAGGATGTTGATGGGGTTAGGATGGAAGGTTTGATAAAGATTATACTAGATTGTTTTAAAGATGACCAGAAATATACACTTCTTGATTAGCTCTTGGGCTTGAGATTTGTGTCATAATAGAAGACTCAGATAATCCAATTTATTTATCCTATTAATAAATAAGGATTTTTTTATATTGACTAAATAAATATTATAGAAATATTTGTGTTCGTATTATTTATTTTTATTTCTTTAACCTATTTTATTTTAAAACAATTATTTGATTAAGGGGCAGAGGCAGTCAGAGATATGAAAGGAAAAAGTATTTTGAATATAAAAAATTGACAGTGATTTAATTTATTTAATAAAATCACCAAAATAAAATTATTCAATTATTAAATTTGAAAAAAAAATATAATTTATACAAACAAACCATCACGCCGTTTCCCCGCAGGGGTAGGCAAAGAGAATGGACCGCCACACATGTCTTCATTTCGAACAAAGTTTTTTTTATCTTTTCAACAGGTGGGGACGCTATAGCCTTCGGGTTGAGGTTGAAACCCCGAAAGACAAGACAAAGACACTACATGTAACATTCATCTGTGTGTATCTTTCCAAAAAGATCACGGACAAGCCGCAATACAATCTATTAACCGGTCATTTTGACTGCAGATGCGTTTCACTTTGGCAATTTCGATTTATGATATATCTTAAAATTATGCAACAGCTGCTAGCATGTTCTTGGCCAGTAATAAGGTAAAATATATTATAAACTATAGTAATAATTATGCTTGTAAACATTTTTTAAATATTTCACACTCTGTGACGAAATTAATTACACAAATCTTTACGTAAGTAGGTAACCCGACATCAAATTTCACGATTAGTTGTTTCTTGAACAATGATGTAAAATTCCATATTTAATAATTAATACGAATGAAAACGTCTGTTTTCTAGAAGTTTTAATGTATTTTATGGGAATGACGTGTTTCGCCTTTCTAAGGTATTATCAAATGTCCTTTATACCTACTAATTTTAAGGCATTATCAAATGTAATACCTTAGAGAGGCGAAACATACCATTACCATAAATTACCATAAACTATAATTAACTTCTAGAGATGTTTTGAATAGTATTAATTATTTAATCTGGAGTTTTACGCCATTGTTCCAGAAACAATAAATTATCATTTTTATTGTTTCTTGAACAATGATGCTAAACCCCATATTAAACAATTAATACGAATGAAAACGTCAGTTTTCTAGAAATTTTATTATATTTTATGGGAATGACTTGTTTCACCCTTCTAAGGCATTATCAAATGTGCGCTTTGATAATGCCTTAGAAGAGCGAAACATTTCATTCCCATAAAATATAATGAAACTTCTAAAAAACGGACGTTTTCATTCGTATTAATTATTAATAAATTAACATATCTCATTTTCGATACGATTAAAACTGCTAACTATATAAGCAATTACCTAATACGAATGAAAACGTCAGTTTTCTAGAAGTTTTATTATATTTTATGGGAATGACATGTTTCACCCTTCTAAGGCATTATCAAATGTTAAACATTTGATAATGTCTTAGAAGGGCGAAACATGTCATTCCCATAAAATATAATGAAACTTCTAGAAACCGACATTTCCATTCGTATTAATTATTTAAGATGGAGTTTTACATCATTGTTCAAGAAACAATATATAAAACTGTACAAATTAATAATGATTTCTAGCAGTTTTATCATAGTTTAAGGGAATGCCATCTTTCGCGTTTCTAAGACATTATTAAATTTCCTATTTACTATAAGGCATTATCAAATGTAATAAAAAGAAGAAAGACAAACATAAATTATAATAAAACAGACGTTTTCATTATCAGATATTCACGGCATTTAACAGACCTTCCAATAGGGTAGAGTCCGTTCATTTCAGGGAGATTGTTTGCAATAAATAGATATACTATCATCTTCACTTGTAATATTCACAAAAATGAAGTCCATTAATTTTTTTATGTTGTTTTTTGATCAACGAACGTGAACTACAGGGCTTGTAGTTCATGTTCGTTGTCTGCAAGTACACAGCGTCGTCAGCATACAACAAACAGCTTACTGACACACCGTTCATTTTTGCACCTGCATCTAAACCTTTCACGGTAGGAGGTGTTACTTACTCTATTGTAAATCATCTGCTTGAAGTGAATAATCTATATATCCCATCATGTCGCTTTCAGACATTCGAGTCCCGTTTGTTTTATAACAAGCGTAATTTTAAATTCCTTGCATCTTTTACAAATAAAATGAATAGTTTTAGGTCGCTTATATGACCAGCATGCAGATATTAATTTATCACAGTTTTACTAACCAACCACACAATGAACTTACGCAAAACATTCTAATGAGGTTGCTTAACAGAGGTATACCGTGAAGTTTTTTATTTTATTAAAAAGATTATTTAAAATAGGGGTCTCCAAAATTTACAGCCTTAGACCATAATGATTACTCCAGTAAGTTTTTTTTATCCAACTTATCACAACAACAACAACAGCAATAAGTCATTAGCTGTCACGAGCCTGATTGATGACACTGTTCTTAAGCTGTCGCGGGCCGGATTGATGACACTAGCTGGCTGGATTAGTAGTTACCCCTGATCTAGGGTTCGAAATCTTGTCTCTTGATTCGGGATACATGGTTTTTAAAACATTACAGTAATATCAATTTCATTCATTCAAATACTTAGTATTGTTAATCGAAACTTCTTGGTTCATTGTGAATAATGATAATAGAAAGAAAAAAATAATGAAGAAGAAGAATGGTGAAGAAAGTATATGTTAACGACGCAAACGGAACTAGATATAGAGGAAGACCGAGTAAGTAGTCGGAGAAATCAACGTGGGTGGATGACAAGATTTACGAATGTAGAGGAATTGAGAGAAGCATGACAGGACAGAACAATGTGGGGGTCCATTTTTTCTGCCTACTCTGTTAAGAAAATATAAAAATTTAATAAAAAATATTTTCTTTGGATTTATTTTGTCTTTCTTGGCCTCTAGCTTCATCTCTACTCTCGATTCATCAACATTAATACATCGTGTCATGCACGCACATCCCAAACATTGTCACTCGTCATCTTTCTTACTCTTTCTATTAAAATTCTGCCGTAGACTTTACCAACGACACTCAAAAGACTAATAGCTCTGTGGTTTCCACATTCCATACGCGACCCTTTTCATTTGTACAGAGGCTTAATTACTGCTCTCCTCCAGTCGAGCGGCGTACATCCCTTCTTCAAGCACTGGTTAAATAGTTTACATATCTATGCGGAAACTACTTCGCCACCGCTTTTAATAAAATCTATGGCGATACAATCAAACCCAACAGCTTTTCCACTTTTCATTGCTTTCATGAATCTTTCCATCTGATTCCTACTTATGTTATCAGTTTTATCATTTATAGGTTCTGCACTCGCACCGGTTGTAATACTTTCAATCACGCTTGTATCATCACCATACATTTCCTTATAATACTCGTACTCCATACATCTTTCTTGTACAATCTTTCTCTCTGTTAGCATTCTTCCCTCATTATCCAAAATTGCTTTCACACATCCGCCATCAGTTGCTTAGTTCTTTTGGTATTTAAATTTAATTTAACTTCAACCATTCAGTTGTTGGGTAAAAGCATTGTCGCCTGTACGAGTTAACTCGTAAAATAAAATAAACCTATTATACATTATGCGAAGTTGGTATTCCGAGATGAAACATCATAATACGTCATAAGTTATTAACATTGCCCAACTTGTCAACTTCTCTATTATTTTTTATTGACTATGGTTACTCAACAAAGGGATTCTATTTGCTAATTACCATTTTGTTCTGGTGAACAAAGATCAATATGCCAAACAATCAAATGAAATTAGATCTGTATTTGAATTGTTCAAATATAATATACCATAAGTGAATACATGGATAAAATAATGAAAGGGACTTTTTAAGATGATTTGGACACACGGAAAGAACGAATGAAGAAATAATTATATCTATATGGTCTTGAAACTGCCACTCTGACAAAGCACAGTGCAGAGAGACTAAGAGTCATGCAGCGAGTGATGGAGAGAGCCATGCCAGGCCTGTCCCTTAGAGAGAGTCAGGAACGAAACAGTGAGTGATAAAACAAGAGTCACAGACGTGGTCCACCGGGTGACGACTTTAAAATGGAAATGGGCAGGGCATGTCGCTAGAGCTGCAGACGAAATATGGACCAAACAAAATACTGCTGAATTGGAGACCGAGAGACAATAGAAGAAGAGTAGGAAGACCACGAATGAGGTGGAGGGATGACCTGGAACGATACGCTGGGGTGCTATGGATGCAGACTGCGCAGGATAGATCGACATGGAGGAACATGGAGGAGGCTTTCGTCCAGGAGTGGACGGCGATAAACTGAAGAAGAAGAAAGAAATTAGTTGTTTACGTTTTGTTTGGAACGAAACTGAGATTCAAGTTTAAATATAATGACGTAACTACAATGGTACGTAGACCTTGTCTCAGATCGAAAATTAATAATTATATGGCATAAGTCTTTTTTATACTTATGTAGTTAGCATAGATTATATTAATTATATGAGCTTCATATTTTCGTCACGTAAAGACCGCAGGGCCGGTAATACCAAACGTTTAAAAACAATTCACTGTTTTCTATATAATAATGTCTTCTTCTTTCTGTGTCCTGTCAGGTCTCCCCAACGTTGACTATCACCCTTGAGTAGGCTTCCCTCTCCTGGGCAGCTCGGAACAGCTCCTTCATGGTCCTCAGCCCTGTTCACTCTCGGATGTTCCTCAGCCAGGAAACCTGCCTTCTCCCAACACCTCGTCGACCCTCAATCTTACCCTTTAAGATCAGATGCAATAATGCGTATTTTTCGCCTCTCAGAGCATGGCCCAAGTAGGACACCTTACGGACTTTGATGTTGGTCAGCAGCTCTCTGTCAACCCTGGCTCTATGGAGAACGTTTGTGTTGCTGACCATGTCAGTCCAGGAGACGCGTTATAGCGATAGATATAATAATGTAAGACTCCGATTAACATGAGTCTTCAACTTCTTTTTCCTCGCCTCTTCCTGTTACTCGGGGTAGATTTTTTATTTCATTTGGAGCCAGGTGTTTCGCTGGTTTTGAACAAAATTTAAAAACTAAAGTGCTGGACCAGTGTGTGTTACCTGTGATGACCTATGGATGCCAGACATGAACGTTAACTAAAGAAGCAATGAACAAAATCAAAGTTGCACAGCGGGCCTTGGAAAGATCCATGTTGGGTATCTCGCTTAGAGACCATATACCCAACATGCAGATTAGAAGACGCCCTAGGGTCACCGATGTAGGGATACGCATTGCGAGGATGAAGTGGCAGTGGGCTGGTCATGTGTGTCGACGGGATGATGGAAGATGGAGCCAGAGGGTTACTGAATGGAGGCCAAGGTTGGGCCGGAGAAGTGTCGGGAGACAGCCAACCAGGTGGAGCGATGATATTGTGCAGACAGCGGGAAGGGCCTGGAGAACACTGTCGAGAGACCGAGAGAGATGGCGTGGGTGTGGAGAGGCCACGTCCAGCAGTGGATGGAGACAAGCTGACGAAGAACGTTTCGCTGGTAGACATCTTTCTCCTTAAAACCTAGGGTCTTCATATCCCTCGAGAAATTCTTCAGCCAGGTGGTTTGAGGTCTTATTTGATCGTGCCATGTTTTCCTCGGACTTCCTCTATTTCTAGTTCCATTTACATCGTTAATACATACTTTTTTTACCTTTATTTATTTCCTTCATTCTTTCCATGTGTCCAAATCATTTTAACGATCCTTTCATTCTTTGTTCATAATACTTTCGTTCGCACCGCATTCACTTCTGATATTTTCATTCGACATAGTTTTCATACATAGTTTTTTCACACAATCGTCTAAGATATCTAATTTCTACTGCATATATTATAATTGTTTCTGGACAATGACAGCGAAATCCGCAGAGCGACTAGATACTTTTGAGAGAAGGGTGCTGCGCAGAATTCTGGGACCTCTGAATGACGGTGAAGGCTGGAGAGTGCGGCATAATGACGAGCTGTACTATATTTACAAAAGCTCCCAGTCTCTCCACACAGGTCAGACTGAATAGACTGAGATGGGCCGGTCACGTGCAGAGGATGCCGTCATCGCGAACCCCAAAAGATTGCTGGAGTGGCACCCAGGTGGTAGAAGACCAATTGGACGTTCAGGGCTGCGATGGGAGGATGAAGTTGGGAGAGATGGGGCGAAATTGTTACGAGTGTCAGATTGGAGGGTCGAAGCGGAGGACAGGAGGAGTTGGAGGCGAAGAATACTGGAGGCTTAAGGCTCGATATGGGCTGTAGGGCCATCGAAGAAGAAGTATATTATAATTTCATCCTTATTTTTCCAGTTCCATGCTTCGCTTACATACACAAGGTTCGGTAAAAGAACACCAGTGTGCACTGCTATTTAGTTCAATATAGTTTTTAAATTCGGTGCCGAAACTTTTCGGTTCTGCCCTGTCCACTCTTATATTCGTGCGTGAGTGACTAGGATACGTGCTCATCAAGTGTGTAAAGTATACCTTTAAACTGCGTAGAAGGTTGGTGCTAATAACACTAATGATAGAGTTTGTCGGAATACAAGTACAGCAGGTGACAATCCATTTGTTACTCGTGACATTCGATTTACAAATAATTATATAGCGTTTTTCATTAAGAGCGCTTGAACTTTGAAATGAAATAAAACAACCTGTCTAAGTGATATTGCTACATTTTTTATTTTGTTTTAAAGTAAATTTAATGACATTATGCATGGAATATAATTTCGGTCAAATAACCGCCGTGGCTTTGCTGCAGGTGGTGGTCAAAGGGTTTTTCGATAGGGACGCTCAAACTTTGACAGCGTATAGCGGCCATTTTGTTTAAGCGATAGCTGTCTAATTTGACAAGAATACAAGAATACATTTCACCGTGGAACGCTACACATTTCAACAAGGCTTTGAAATTGTTAAAATGTATTATCAAAATCAGTGCGCTGTTCTATACTTTCTTTACCATTCTTTCCATGTGTACAAACCATCTTAATGATCCTCTCATTATTTTGTTCATTACACTTTCATTCGCATTACATTCACTTTCTTCTTCTTCTTTTGGTGCCGTGCCAGGTCCCCCCAACGTTGGCGATCACTACACCAAAGGTATTCGCCATAGTGATTCCTGGGAAAAGGTGACCAGAGTGGTTTCCCGTTGCCTTCTCTGGTGGATTTTTCTGTCGGGGTTACCTTCCCTTAGCTGGTTGGATCTGGTTTGGAGGCGCCAGAAACTCGCCTTTCATCCCCTCGTTATCTGCTGTGATCACACGGTTATGAGTGTGACCCCATTGCCCGGGGTTCGCGACAGGGTCGCTAACGAGTTGGACTAGTCAGTAGTGTTGCCGGTGGAATGCAACTGGGCGTTTCGCAGCATTTTATAGAATCACACCCTCCAGCAAGATGTGACTCGCCGCGATCTTACTGACAATTTTTTATTATATTTTCATTTGACACTCTATCATACACAGATTTACCGCACATTCGTCTAAGAGATCTCATTTATAATGTATTTATTCTACTTTCATCCTTCTTTTGTCAGTTCCATGCTTCACTTCTTCTTCTTCCTCTTTTAATAGATCTGTGGATCTGTTTTTATAGCGTCGAGGTCTCCTGCGACACAGAACTCCAACTGTCTCGCCATCTCTTCGCAGGTCTTCCGGGTTGGCGAGTTCCCATTGGCACGTTGTCGCGCCAGAAGCGTCTTCTTTTCCTACCCCATCTGACAATATCTTCGGTATCGCAGGTCTCACGTATTAGTGTGTTTCTGATTCTGTCCCTCAGTGTTTTGCCCAGAATAGCGCGGAGTGTCTTCATTTCGGCTTCACTTCCATACATAATATTATTCTGCATTTAAATTTATCTAAGTATTACATCGAAAGGAGTGTTATCGCATCAAAACAGTGAATAGTGAGAATCATGTCAAACAAAAACTTAACCATAAAAGCTAAGAAGGCAGTGCACAATGGTGTTATTTTACTGAAACATAGAATGGCAAAATAGTGAAATGGAATAGGAAATGTATGGTAAATCTGTATATGAAAGAGTGTCAAATGCAAATATAAGAAGTGAATGCAGTGTGAACAAAATATTGAAACGGTCATAAGGATGATTTAGACGTTAAAAGAGAATGAAAGATGAAAGAATGATAAAAAGAATTGTTTTTAGATAAACTTAAGGCGTTAACACCGTGGATTTCCGTATTGACGTTTTTTATGAATTAAAACGCTGTTTTTTCCACTTTTGAGTTTATTTTTCTCCATATTTCAGTTTATATCGTTCTGCCGATGGTGAAGGTCGAAACATGTCGAGAAAAATAAACTCATAAGTGGAAAAACATTGTTTTAATTAATTAAAAAATCGTCATAAAAAGTATGTACGAGTATGTAAACGGAACAGGAAATAGAAGAAGATAGAGGAAAACGTGGCACGATCAAATCAATCAAAATACAAATCGACGCAGGTACATGAAACGATGTTGAGGATATTATTATTATTTGTTGAATCGCTTTTTATATCATTACCGCGCGAACCAAATCGATGTAAATGATAAAATGATTCTCGTGACATGTGATAGGTAGCTAATCTATCGCCATTTTATTGTCACGTGAATTCTACACCAGAACAATGACTGTGACAATCACACTGCCATCGCCGAGAATCGAACCTGGAACCTCCGGTGTGGCAGTCAATGCACTTATCACTCGGCCACGAAGGTTAGTATGAGAGAAGTACGGCCCCCTCTTTTGGTAATAGTTTTATTTTCCTATTATGGTGTCGAAAAACAGTAAAAATCATTTAAGCTAACTCAATCAGTTCTTGCCTGAATCTGAGATTATAAAGTACCTACTTTACTGTACAATGAACAGCAAAAATCAGATAAATTCTCTTTTTAAATAAGTCGTGTTTGTCAACACAATTTTCCGGCGTTTATTTAAAATGGCGGCATATGTCATTAGAACGAAGGCCGGTCAACTTAAATTATGCATTTCCTGCTCAGATAATGCATTGAATTTCCTTTTTTATATATGTACGCGATAAGTGTGAAACATTAATATTTTAGAAATTGAATATCTCTAACAGCCTGTGAATTATGAATGACACTTTGACGTTTATCCACAAATTACGCATTTATCTGTCCTTGTCGCAATTTTTAAATACTAACCAAAAGCTGACTTGATTGCAAATCATTTGTTTATTATTTAAAAAAAAATATTAAATCGGTGATCTTGTAATATAGGGTGTTTTTTTAGAGGTTTGATTTTTAAACTGGCAACATTGTTTCTACAGACAGTCAATTTGACAGTTGACAATTGATTTGTAGTCAGTACGTTTTGCCATTTCATCCAGTTGCTCAATAAAGGTGTCGAAAATTGGACTTCACGATTGCGCTTCATTCGAACTAGCCGTGGCGCTCATACGGCCGAAATCATATTTAAACAATAAAAATGGCATAAAATGATCTATTAAATAAAGCCAATATCATAGACATTAACATTATTTTAATGTGTTTTTTTTTTCATTTTGAATTTGTATTCCTCTAAAAAAACACCCGTATATAACAATGTGTATAACATGTCATGCACACACGTCGATTTCCCCGACTCCTCAAGTGGCAGACATTAAATATTTTATTGATTCGATCGTGCCAAGTTTTTCTCGATCTTCCTATATTTTTGTTACGTTTAAATATATTTTTCTTTACCATTTTTTCTTCATTCTTATGCCTCAATCCTATATGCCGGTACTGCTACTGAGGGTCATGATTTATGGAACTGCCTGTGGCTAAACCAAAACGCCTCTAATCCTTTCAGTTCTCCGCAACTCGCACCGCCGAGTAGAGGTTTCCTCCTGTCATTTCTTAATCTAGTCACACCACCGCGCAGGAGGTCTGCCTCTACTTATTTACATGGAACACTTCCTGTGACAATACTGTTACCCAGCTCTCCCCTGGCAATGTGACCAAAGAAACTTAATACTCGCCGGCTGCATATTACAGATAGTCTTCCTGTTATTTTGAGCTCATTAAAGACTGAGTCTTTCGTTATTTTTGCAGTCCACGGCATCCTCAGCATGGGAAGCCAACACCACATTTCAAAGGCGTCAACCTGACGCGATCACAAGATTTCATTCGCCAAGCTTCAGCAGCATAAAGAAATATTGAATATTATTACTGACAGGGCAACGCGCCTATCTCCTAACGCGC
Organism: Lepidostoma basale; assembly: GCA_022606425.2. Classification (NCBI taxonomy): domain Eukaryota; kingdom Metazoa; phylum Arthropoda; class Insecta; order Trichoptera; family Lepidostomatidae; genus Lepidostoma; species Lepidostoma basale. The sequence continues at coordinate 427,278 of JAHDVF020000450.1, read as the reverse complement.
CATGGAAAGAGTCATGCTTGGAATAACCTTGAGGGACAGATTTAGAAACGAATTTATTCGACAACAAACCAAGGTGACTGAGGTGGCTCTGAGGATGGGCGGGCTGAAGTGGCGATGGGCTAAGCATATCTGTCGGAGAACCGACGGCCGATGTGGGAGACGGGTTCTGGAGTGGAGACCGCGTACAGGATTCCGCAGAGTTGGACGTCCCCCTGCCCGCTGGACCAACGATCTGAAGAAGATTACTGGACATGAATGGATGGGAGCGGCAATGGATAGGAGGCGGTGGCGTGCTTTGGGAGAGGCCTACGTTTAGCAGTGGATGACAGACGGCTAATAATGATGATGAATCTCCTAAAGATGTCGGGAAGACTACGAGGTTTGGAAATCGTAAAATACTTTTTATACCTGGATTCTCAAACAGACCAAAAATTTAAAAAAACATGCAGGTAAATATAAAACTAATATTTTTTAAATAATAAACAGTACAAGTAAATAAAAACAAACATGTTTATTAATAATAATAAAAAACACTGTTTACAAAAAGTGTGGAAAAGAGTCATTAACATGAAGAAAAAGCGATGTTGTGATTTAAAAAAAACGTATTTATTAAAATCTCAGGTATTAATACCTCAAGTTTATAAAAGAAAACTTGATTTTACAGTTTTTTTTACACATTTGAATAGTTGAAGTAAAATTGTCACCAAGTACCAAAAAAATAAACAGACAAAATTTAAATATGCAATTTCGTTCTGCATGTAACTGCGTACTTAGTTTTTTTTGTTGTTGTTAGTTTTTGGTACTTAGTGCCTATTTAAACTAACTAACTATCACGCCGGCCGTCTCCCCGAAGGAGTAGGCAAAAAGAATGGACTGCCACACTTTTCTTTCATATTTCTCTCGCTTCCTCAACATTCATACATCGTGTCATGCACGCGCGTCGATTTCTCTGACTCCTCACATGGCCGACATTCAATATTTGATTTATTTGATCGTGCCACGTTTTCCTCGGTCTTCCTCTATTTCTGGTTCCATTTACATCGTTAACATATATATTTTTTTATTATTCTTTCTTCATTCATTCTTTCCATAAATATGTCCAAAACTATCTTAATGATCCTTTCATTATTTTGTTCATAACACCATCATTCGCACCGCATTCACTTCTTATATTTTCATTCGACCCTCTATCATACACAGAGTATCCACACATTCGTCTAAGAAATCTCATTTCTACTACATTTATTCTACTTTTTACATTTATTCTAGTGCCTATTTTACTCACAATTTATTCAATGTTCACCGCTCGAATTGGCCGAACGTAATAATTTGGATCTTTCAAACATTTTAAATATTAAAATATTTTTTGCAAATAGGTTGTATATTATTTTAATCCTGGCAACATAATATAATATTAATCATAGAACAAGTTAATTAAACACGTGTCTGTTTTCGCTGGTTTACTAGTTTTTCTTTTTGGTTTTTACTCTTTCTTCCCGCTGTAGATTTTGACCCTAACTCTGGAGTTACTTCTCTACCCTCAGACGTGTAGGATGACTAGCCGAATGATTTGTAAACTCTCATATCCCAAACATTTCTCTGCTTTTGACTCCACGACGTCTTTCAAATAGCACAGTTAATATTAATTTAAAGATGATATTAAATCCCCCCTTTCTTTCATATCATAGTCGATAAAACAAAATCGTGTTAGTTACACCATTTATAACTCAAGAACGGCTGGACCAATTTTGATGATCTTTGATTTGTTGGATTTGTCTCCGTCCCGAATAGCAGAATAACTGCTAAAACATCGGAAAAAATCGACCCGAGTGCTTCCCATCCAGTAAATATAATAGTTTACAAGAAAGTGCAACAATGCTATGCGAATAATTTGATTCCCTTCAATAAAGCAAATACCTTGCTGCCATGTGAGATCATTCACAACAATGTAATTCAAATACTTTTCATTTTGATGTTTGTACATTAATTAAACTTTATTCATTTTAACTTAATAAATAGCTGCATTTAATTTAACTAATAAGTTAACACAACATTTATTGTTTTTAGGCGGCACAAAGTTCGTCGGGTCAGCTAGTTTTATAAAGTGCTTATTTGGTTAAAATGTATTGATGTTTGAACAATGATGTAATGCCCATTGTTTAATATTTAATACAGATAAAAACATACAAATATCATTTTGCATACCCTAGCAAGGCGAAAAAATTCAGTCGCATCAATAGTAGCAATGGTAATTAATTTTTTCTTCTTCTTCTAAAGGTGTGGTCAGATGGGGACGTCAAAGACGGCGATACTGGCATCAACACGTAGAAAGGATGAGCTCAAATAGGATACCACACATAGCTCTCCATGGAACGCCAAACGGACAACGCCGACCAGGAAGACCCCCGAAACGGTGGAGAGAAAGCTGGAGTTCAGCGTCTCAAGAGAACCCGCCTGAAATAACAGACTCCTGAGTCTGCCAAAAGTGAAGAAGAAGAAGGTAATTAGTTAATTATTGTATTTTAATTTAACTATAGTTTTTAAATAACATTTATTGAATAAATAATCTGTAATTAAAAAATCAATGAATGATGCATTCGAAAGTGGATTACATTTTGTTTTAACCGTTTTAAAATTCAATCGATTTTATATCGGTTACATAAACAATGCAAAATATATTTTATTATCTCATATCTTGGCGATACATTTAAAAAAAACACTGCTTGAATACTTGAGTTACTCGGTCTAATGGAAAATTGCATAAAATTAATTGCTATTAATCGTTTACAAAAAACAAAATCGCACAAAGAGGAACAACAAATTATCTGTCTTATAAGAGTCGAAAGCGTAATATCGAAATATGTAAGATTGGAATAATTGACGCGCATTCATGTATGGCCGGGTTGATAATAATATCATTTGGTATTCACACAAGAGCTATCGAGGTATTAGTATTAAAAGGTATGCCCGCCGCGTGCACCTTCAGTTCGACGAGATAGCGGGCGGCCAGCATTGCTTGTGTTAGGTTACTTTGACAGCCCGCCTCAATTGGCGCCCTTCGCGAAAACCATAGAAACATTCAACACGTTTGAAATTAGAATTATTTAAATTTATTTTTTGCTAAAAGTACCTGTTTCAAATTAAAATAGTTTTAGGTTTTAAGAGTGAAATAATTATTTATTAGACTATTCACTAAACTGTATTTGATAAATAAATAAATAAAAAATACCCCAGTGAACTATTACAGTTGTGTAAAAGGGAGGAGTTTTAATTGAATAGAGTTGAATATAATTGGATGTATATATTTTTAAGGGGTAAGTAAACTGTTTTTTTTTTATGTAAGATATTAAATTTATTTAAGTACCTACACAAAGTATACTTACTAAATAAAATAAATTATTTTTATTATTAGACACTTCAATTAGATAGAAAGACCAAACAAAAAAACAACCAAACCTTTCACGCCGTTTCCCGCAGGGGTAGGTAGAGAGAATGTACCACCACACTACTATATCCTGACAACGCTCTAGCTTCCTCCACATTCCTACAGTGAGTCACACACGCACGTCGATTCTTCCGACTTCTAACATGACCGACCTATAAATAATTTGATAGAAAGACCAAATTCACAATACTGATAGTCCAATTATTATGCATCCGTCCATAAGTATTGAAAAACATTAAATATGCCGCATTAATGAAAACACATGTTTTTTTAGAAGCTTCATTATATTTTATAGGAATGACATGTTTCGCCCTGCATAGGCATAATCAAATGATATTCATTCCAAAACAGAAATAAAACAAAATAACTAACTAATTAACCATCACGCCGTTTCACTGGAGGGTTAGGCAGAGATGATGGATCGCCATAATGCTCTGTCCTGACATACCTATTTAGCTTCATTTACATTCATACATCGTAACATGGGTGCTCGTCGATTTTTCCGACTTCGAATGTGATTGCCTTTTAGAATTTAATTAATTTGCTCATGCCATGCTTTTCTTGGTCTTATCATTTCATGCTTCTTTTGCCAGCTCCAAGTTTTACTTCCATACATAAGTGTTAGCACTTGAACTATATAAACTAACTATATTATAAACTAACTAACTAACCATCACGCCGTCTCCCCGAAGGGGTCGGCAGAAAAAATGGACTGCCACACTTTACTTTCCTGACATATTTCTCTCGATTCCTAAACATTCATACATCGTGTCATGCACGCGCGTCGATTTCTCTGACTCCTCACGTGGCCGACATTCAATATTTGATTTATTTGATCTTGCAACGTTTTTTTCCGTTTTCCTCTATTTCTAGTTCCATTAACATCATTAACACATACTGTTTTTACCATTATTTCTTCATTCATTATTTCCATGTGTTCAAAACATCTTAATGATTATTTTATTATTTTGTTCATAACACGAACACTTTCATTCGTTTTCATTTTCATTCGACACTCTATCATACACAGAGTATCCATACATTCGTCTAAGAGATCTTATTTCTACTGCGTTTATTCTACTTTCGTCCTTACATACTGCCATATTATTTGCTGTAGTGGATACATTTCTCTTTGCACGGATGACTTTGAGAGCGTGGTAAAACAGACGTTTTCATTTATAATGATATTTAATATGGAGTTATAAGAAATTATTATAATAATAAATAATACTTAGCTAATAGTTCGCTTGTGTTCAGATTGCATATATTTAAGTTAAGTAATTTTGTTAACACTTTCTATTGGCATAAACTTTGTTTATCTTCAAACAAAAACGTTTCGAAAGATCAACATCCTTCTTAAGTGTAAATATATAAATTTTATTGTATTTATTTTTACACTGAAGACGGATGTCGGCAATCCGTAACATGTCCTTTTAAAAAATAAATAGAGTGTTGTGTCATGAGAGAGTGTGTTTCATAATACTCATATTCTAACATACTGATTTTCTGTATTGTATAATTAATTCTAATAAGAAATATATTTTTTATTATTTATTTTATTTGAGGCAGCAAGAGCTACGTTTAATAAAATGAAATCACTCTTCTGCAATGATAACATAAACTTGAAACTCCGCCAGAGAATGATCAAATGCTATGTGTGGTCTGTTTTATTGTATGGATGTGAAACGTGGGCTTTGAAAGTCAACTCAATGAACAGACTGGAAGCATTTGAAATGTGGCTCCATCCCTGGACAGACATGGTTACCAATACCGAAGTCCTGAGGCGAACTAGAGTTGACAGGGAACTGTTATCAACTATCAAGGTTCGGAAAATTTCACATCTGGGTCATATACTGCGTAGGGAAAAGTACCACCTTCTCCAACTGATATTGGAGGGGAAAGTTGAGGGACGCCGAGTGCCCGGAAGGAGACAAATGTCCTGGCTGCGAAACGTGAGGGAGTGGATCGGCATCCGAAGTGTGGAGGAGCTGTTCCGAATGGCGCAAGACAGGGACAGGTTTGCCGAGGTTATCGCCAACGTTGGGGGGACCCGACAGGGCACTTTAAGAAGAAGAAGAAAGAATAATAAATTACACAATGCACACGAATTTAAAATAATAATTGTTTTAATTTTTTTTAATGAAATTAAAACTATTTTTTATAATCTGACGTCTTATGATTTGAATTATTTTAAATGGTTTTCGAGGGAAATAAAAAAAAATTAATGACCCGCGTGGCTGAGTGGTTAAAGCCGATCTTAAAGCATTCGTTCGGCAAGTAAGCGGGTTCAACTACCATCTTACCATTATTTTTTAAATTAACTAACTAACGAGTATGGACTGCACACTGTTCTATCCTTAGACAACTCTCGTGACTCTTCTACATTCAAACATGCGCGCTCGTCGACTGTTCCGTCTTCGAATATGGCCGCCTTTCAGTAATTGATTAATTTGGTCATGTCATGTCTTCCTTTACCTTCTTCGACTTCTTTTTTCATCCACACTGCTTGAATATATCTTTTTAACCATTCTTTCCTCATCCATTCGTTCTATATGACCAAAGCATCTTAGTGACCCATTCTTAATTTTATTTAGGACGCATTCATCCGCCTTACATTCCTTTCTTACTTCATCATTAGATATTCTATCATACATTGTTTTTTGCACATTCTTCTAAGTGACATAATTTTTTACGGCATTTATCCTACTTTCATCCTTTTTCTGCCATCTCTAAGCTTCACTTCCATACATAAGGCCGAGGAAGAAAACTTTGTGTACCTATTTTAAATAAACCTATTAGGAAATTATCAAATTTTCTTTGACCCCATTGGGTCACTTCTATTATTATTTTCTTTAAATAATATATATTGACCGCAAGTGTGACAATAATAAGTGTTCTGACCGCAAATGTCACGACCGCAAGTGGCACTATTTCTTAATTTGAAGTGGTTGCGCACACCACAGGTAGTACCTACCTATCGGTTTTTATTTTTAGATTTCAGAAATACTGTCTTTCAATACTTGTTTTTTAATGCTTGTCGATAATAATTTATTTAGATGTAAACACAAAGAATTTAATAAAAAAAGTCATATTTATCACTATGTAAGCAACATTAATGACCATAGTTTAAAAATTAAAAAAAAACTTAAGTGATTATTATATAAAAAAAAAATTAATCATGTTTCGAAATTCCTTCCTTTTCCTTGTTTGAATTGTCAGTTACTTAGAACCAATTAAAATATTTTTTCATTAAGTGCATGACAAAATATACAAAACAATTTACAAAAATTTACATATATTATATTATAACTAACTTACTAACTAACCATCACGCCGTCTCTCCGGAGGGGTAGGCAGAAAGAATGGACTGCCACACTTTTCATTCTGACGTATTTATCTCGCTTCTTCAACATTCACACATCGCGTCATGCACCCGCGTCGATTTCTCTGACTTCTCACATGGCCGACATTCAATATTTGATTTATTTGATCTAATTTTGATTTACATCATTAATACATACATACTTTTTAACCATTCTTTTTTCATTCATTCTTTCCATTTGTCTAAACCATATTAATGATCCTTTCATTATTTTATTTTATTTTTTATTATTTTTTAATTTTTATTATTATTGAGGGTAACAAACAGCAATTACAGTATATGAATATAAACACACAGAGACAACAAAACATGGCCAATTTCATGCTACCACAAATATTATATAACAACTGACACAAGGTTAAATATATAAGAAGAATAAAGTAACACTTTAATAAGTTAAAGAGAAAACTAGTAGTATTAGTAATAATGAATAATTAAAGATGAAATATAATTTAATAATCTAAAAAAAAAGACAAGAAAACAAAAAGTAGAGTAACTAGTTTCATTCGCCCCGAAGGGTTCATAAGACCATCATTCGCACCGCAATCACTTCTTATATTTCATTCGACACTCCAGAGTACCCCCACATTCGTCTAAGAGATCTCATTTCTACTGCATTAATTCTACTTTCATCCTTCTTTTGCCAGTTCCATGCTTCGCTTCCATATATAAGGCATACCGAGTCTTTTATATTAGTGAAGGTACGTTCAGGGGACAAATACTCTTGAATAATAATTAAATAAAACGATGTTTTTTAACTACTTCCACTTTTTTCTTTATTTAGACAGCGACCGGTTTCGCCAGGCTCGCTGGCATCGACAGACTGGTCCTGGCGCGTGGCGAAACCGGTCGCTGTCTAAATAAAGACAAAAGTGGAAGTAGTTAAAAAACATCGTTTTATTTAATTATTATTTAAAATGAACTTCCATCAAGAGATTTCAGTAAAATCATTTAATTATCTTAAATACTCTTGACTTTAGAAAGTATGTTGTCTTCCTAATGTCGAACCATCTCTAATGCGTTCCTGGTACTTTGTTGTATTTTTATAATATTTTACCTGTACTCAATAGATGCCTTAAACATTTTCCTGTTTGTAATGTCTTTTGAGTTAATAAACTGATTTGATTTGATTTAAGGGTAGGTACAAGAACACCATTATGCATTGCCATTTTAGCTTTTTTGGATAGGTTTTTGTTTGCGATGACAATTTTAAGTGCACCATTCACTTTGTTGTCTGCCCCAACCCTTCTTTCAATATGCCTCTCCACTCGCATATCTTTTGTAAACATACTGCCCAAATACACAAACTCATCTTTATTATTGGGAATGCTCGGGACCAATTCTCTGCAGCTTCGAAGAGATGGGCATCTCATAACCGATTTCTTTATATTAATAAGGGAATATTTCAAGAACTCGGTCATGCTGGAGGATGTTGGCATTTTAGTCCCTGATAGATATCTCCGACAGCGTCAGCACATAATGTTTTATCTATCGGCCGCCAGAATCAATCTGCCTCTGGTGACACCGGTGGGAATAGCAATAAGTCTGCTGAACGTGGTCTCCTCGGAGATTGACGTCTTTCATATTAGTGAAGGTACGTTCAGAAGATAAATACACTTGACTAATGAGAGTAGTCTTAATGTCGAACCATCTCTCATGCGTTCCTGGTATTTTTCTTCTTCTTTAACAGCCGTTGTCGTCCACTGCTGGACATAGGCCTCCCCCATACTTCTCCATGTATGAGATGTCATACGGGGGGTGGTTGGCGAGGTGTTCTTCCACGTTAGCCTATGCATCAATATTATCCACCGAGGTTATTCACACCCGATCTCGAACATTTCGCTTAGTTTCCAGGGGAGACCAAAGTCGAGGAGTTGTGGATAGGTACTTGGGAAGATCAGATCAATCCTCCAGCGTAGCATGGCCATCACCACGGTGATGGCCATGCTACGCTGGAGGACTCGTATATGTAATATTTGACCTGTACTCAATAGATGCCTTAAACATTTATGTTATTTGTAATTTCTGTTGAGTTAATAAACTGGTTTTATTTGTTTGATTTAATTATATACGAGTTTAAATTTATTACATAACTTACTTCCTTTAAGAATTAAAAAAAAACGTACCTATGTGTGGGTACTTATGTAGGCACCTAAGAAGTTAGGTGTACTTGTTTGGCGTAACAAAACAAAAACAAAAACACTTTTATTATTGATGGTCGAGGTATTCTTCTTCTTTTTCTTCGTTAGCCTTCATCGGTCCACTGCTGGACATAGGGCTCTTCCCTTCCTTTCCGCTCGTCTCTATCTCCTGCTAGCTGCAGCCACATTTCCCCCCACGGCAGCAATGTCGTCGGCCCACCTTTTTTGCGGCCTACCGACGCTTCTCCTATCTTCCCAGATCGAGGTATAAGTTTTGGAAAACTCCATTATTAATTTATAATATTATAGTAAACACGATTGTTTAGTGGTTTTACTTGGATTTAATTTATATAAATTATATGATTATAATGATGCAGAAGAAATGAGATCTCTTAGACGAATGTGTGGATACTCTGTGTATGATAGAGTGTCGAATGAAAATATAAGAAGTGAATACGGTGCGAATGATGGTGTCATGAACAAAATAATGAAAGGATCATTAAGATGGTTTGGACATATGGAAAGAATGAATGAAGAAAGAATGGTAAAAAATTTATATGTTAATGATGTAAATGGATCCAGAAATAGAGGAAGACCGAGGAAATCGTGGCACGATCAAATAAATCAAATATTCAATGTCGGCCGTGTGAGGAGTCAGAGAAATCGACGCGCGTGCATGACACGATGTACCTATGAATGTTGAGGAAGCGAGAGAAATATGTCAGGAAAGGAAAGTGTGGCAGTCCATTCTTTCTGCCTACCCCTTCGGGGAGACGGCGTGATGGTTAGTTAGTAAATTATATGATTTGTGACAAATTTGTTTCGCAGTAGTTCTAAGGAAAAACCTTAAAATTGTTTTATTTAACAACTCAAAAAAAATTGCATTATATACTTTCTCCCCTACCCTTACTATTTCTAAATTCAATATAAGGACACACTGTTTGACGATTAGGTTCAGTTTGAGAATGCCCTCGCAAGGCGAAACAAATTTGTCACAATTTATATAATTTACACTTTTATTATATTACAATATATAAAATTTTCAATACACAATGTAAGAAAAACGAATTAATTACGAGTATTTATGTTTGATGTCTTAATTCTTAATAAGTTATAACTTTAAAAACTGTGATTTACTAACTAACTAACCATCACGCCGTTTCTCCGGAGTATTAGGCAGAGAGGATGGCCTGTCATACTGTTATATCCTCACACAACTCTCGCGCCTCTTCTACATTCACACACAGTGACACACACTCTCGTCAATTGTTCCTACTTCGAACATGACCGTCATGCCATTAAATTTGATCATGCTGTGTCTTCCTTGGCCTTCCCGGAGTTTTTTTTCCATTCACACAAAGACACCGAGGACGATAGCAGGCAAGACACTGAGAGATCGCTTGAGGAACACAAGAATAAGAGAGATATGTGAGGTTGAGGATATTGTAAGAAGGAGCAGACAGCGAAAAAGGGACTGGTACGGTCATGTTCAAAGAATGGACACCACCAGGCTCCCCTATATTGCATTGCATAATCAGCCTCATGGGACTCGTCATCGTGGAAGAGCTCCTAAAACATGGAAGGACAGCTGGGAGTCTACCTCACAGGAGGAGCAACACTCTGGAGAACAGACCACATAGGTCTACAACAAGGAAGAAGAAGGAGACTACTTTACTTTTCCATACATTTTTAGATCTTACTTGTAATTATATAATGTTTCAGGTATATTTTAAATTGATTTGTAGTGAGACTCCTTGTGTCTTTTGGTAGTTCATTGTAAAGGATCCAGAAACTGGAAAGGATCCAGAAACGATTTTTAAGGTATTTATACCTCCGGGGAGTATAACTGTTATCCTTTTATGTACCCCTCACTGTTTCTCTCAGGAGTGTTGGGCTCGTCGAATGATCTTTCTGGGAAAGCATTTTTTTAAACTGTTATCCGGAGGGATTTTCAATCCAGGAATACTGAGAGAGCTAAATCTGTACGTTCCCCATAGTTATAGCAGAGCAAGGGGGCATATATTATTTTATGCCCCAAATTGCCGCACAGAGGCCCTTCGAAGTTCTCCTGTATTGAAAGCGATTCGTCTCTTAAATGAGGTTGCAGAAGAGATAGACCTCTTTGGATGCAATTATGGCGAATTCGTAAATACCCTTATGATAAAGGCAGCAAGCAAATAACTGGCTTTTCCTATTCATAAGGTTCTATGTATATTTCCTTTGATATTCTTTTTTTCACCCTTTACATCGATTTGGCTTGCGCTGTAATGATGTAAGGAGTTTTTTCAACAAAATAATAATAAAGTTTCAGTCCATTGTTCAATATCCTTGATTGTCCTGTCTTAGTTCGTGCAATCGGTAAGTGATTCCTGGTCCAGTGTCTGTGTACGTCTGAATTTTTAGTTAATTTGTAGCTGCTGTCTGATGTCTCTTCCATGGTCACTCTGTGTACAATTTTTAAGGTCTCGAATTTGGTCAGGTCTGATATGTCCATTTGTTTTGTTTGTCTGTAAACTTGTATGGTTGGGGTAAGGTAGTCAATGTTATATGCTAATTTTATTATTTTATTTTGCTGTCTTTGGAGTCTGGAGATGTCCTTTTGATTTCCTGTCCCCCAGAAGGGAATCAATAATGTTCCTATAAAGAACAGTGTGGCAGTCCATTATTTTTGCCTATCCCTTCGAAAAGAATATGTGATAGTTAGTAATAATAATTTATAAGTCACAAAAAACACAACATTCCAACTAAATTAGTTACATAATAAAACTTCCTTTATGAATAAATTAATTTTTTTACTCTATTTACAAAATACGTTCTTGAATCTCGAGTGGGTTCATATTATTGGATGTGTCTTATAAAAAAAATCGGCCTTTACTTTTGAGGTCGGCCGACGAAAGCTGCGCAAGCTTCCTTGTCGTATATCAAGTAAGCCTTACGTAAAAACACCGCATGCAGTAAAAGTTAAGGTCGCCCGTTTTCGCCTACAGCACGTAGGCTAAATTTATTCATCAATTATCCGATTACTCTGTAAATCGTGTCCACGGAATTTACAATCACACCAGAGTGACTTTAAGGCGTTTTCAGTAAGTGCCAACCCTTTAGTGCTACGCTAAATAACGCGTATTACGGTGCTGTGTTATCTATACACAATTCAAACAATAGCAACAACAACAACAACAAAACCATCACGCCGTTTCCCCGCAGGGGTAGGCAGAGAGAATGGACCGCCACACTACTCTATCCTGGCACACCTCTCTAGATTCCTCCACATTCATACAACGAGTCATACATGCACGTCGATTCCTCCGACTTCTAACATGATCAACCTTTAAAATTTGATTAATTTGGTCATGCCATGTTCTCCTCGGTCTACCTCGACTCCGTACTCCATTTACATCATTAACGTATACTTTCTTAACCAGTATTTCTCCATCCATGCATTCCATATGTCCGAACCATCACAGTGATCCTTTCATAATTTTGTTCAACAATAACATTTTAAATAATAATTTTGTTCAACAATTTTGTTAACAATAGCAAAATAAATAATTTATGGAAGGACGGACAAAAAATCCAGTCAAATGTAAAAAAATTGAAACCGTCCTGTTAATATTATAGACGACAGAAGTAAAATGGCAGACTTCTTTCAGCTGATTGGCGGCCGTATACAGAACTCGGATGTCCTGAGTGATGTAGGTCTATTTGTCCCTGATTACCTTCGTCAAAGACAGCACAGATTGTTTTATTTGCCACGCTGCAGAATCAACCTGCCAATGGTAATGCCTGTGGGTAGGGCAATCTTATTTCTTAATCGGATCGCCTCGGAGGTCGACATATTTCGTGATAGTGTGAGTTGCCTCAGGGATGCAATATCAATGTTATGATTGTTTCTTAGTTTTAAGCTTGATTTTTATTTTTTTAATGCTTCTCTGTTTATAATGTAATTGCAAACGATTTGGAATTGTATGTCTGTAATGTTTGTGATTATTATCAAAATAAATGAAATAAAATGAAATGAAATGAAATGAAATGAAATGAAGTTATGAACCTAAAAATGAGGATGGAAGTGAAGATAGCGAAAGAAGAAGAAACAACCCTGCCAAAAATGAAGTTATAAGTGGTAAGATCACATCTCGACGATCTAATAGCATTTATTGACTATTCGTCAGATAACGAAGTTCAACTATATTATACATCTTCTTCTTCTTCTTCTTCTTACTTATTGTGGTCTTGTTCTCCAGAGTGTTGCTCCTCCTGTGAGGTAGATTCCCAGCTGTCCTTCCATATTTTAGGAGGTCTTCCACGAGGACGAGTCCCATAAGGCGAGAATATATACATAAATATATTTTTTAAATTTTATTTTCAAAAAAACCCAATTGGGTTATATGGATACATTTTTAGATCTTACTTGTGATTATATAATGTTTCAGGTATATTTTAAATTGATTTGTAGTGAGACTCCTTGTGTCTTTTGGTAGTTCATTGTAAAGTTTCAGTCCATTGTTCAATATCCTGTCTTAGTTCGTGCATTCGGTAAGTGATATCTGTCACAGTTCTTGGTCCAGTGTCTGTGTACGTCTGAATTTTTGGTTAATTTGTAGCTGCTGTCTGTTGTCTCTTCCATGGTCACTCTGTGTACAATTTTCAAGGTCTCGAATTTAGTCAGGTCTGATATGTTATGATATGATATGATATTTGAAGATTTACCTTGTATTCAGCTCTTCTAAATGGTAAATCAATCATTAAAATTAAAGATGAACTAGATTTATGTATTGAATTACACGTTAAATTAGACTCGACATTTTAATTACTTATTTAAATTTAACCTCGTAACCAAAATTAACTAACATTACGATCAAGATTTATGAACTGTTATTTAGTGTTCATAAATATTTTATTATTCAAAATCCTGTCTTCAACTTCGGGTAACAAAGCGAAAGGAGCTTTAAAAATAGTTATTGGAAACAAGAATTTATCAATGAAAGCGAAAATGGCCGTTCACAAAGAAGTTCTGGTCCCATCCCTAATGTATGGAAGCGAAGCATGGAACTGTCAGAAGAAGGAAGTGAGAAGAATAAATGCGTTAGAGATGAGGTCCCTTAGACGTATCGTAGAACGATGTACGACAGAATGTAGAGCGGAAGAAGGTATTGAATAAAATTCTAAAATGATCGCTGCGTAGGTTCGGATATTTTGAGTGCATGAATGGACAAAGAATGATTAAGAAAGTATATGTTAACGATGTAAATGGAGTCCGGAGTCGAGGTAGACCGAGGAAAACATGGCATTACCAAGTAATCGGGTGGTGGTCTAGGGGATAGAACGCTTGACTCCTGATCCAGGGGACATGGGTTCAAACCTGGACACGACCATATTCCTTCTTCATTATAATGAGCTATTTTCTGCTCACATTGAAGATTGTAAAATAAATTCTAATATCATTGATTTAAATCCTTGATATTAGGTAGTATTTAAAAAAAAAAATCAAATTTTAAAGGTTGGTCAATTTAGAAGTCGAAAGAATCGAGGTGCGTTTATGGCTCGTCAGAAGGTAAAGAGGTGTATCAGGATAGAGGCAAGGTATATAGAATAATATGGTAAGATATTGCGCACGTAGCATGCTATCCCTTTCTAATAATTTGCTGTCAAGTGACGTCATGTGGTGAACTCGAAATCGAAACGAAACTATAAACAAACCTAAATAACTATAAACAAGCTAAATCAAATGGAGTTGATTTGCCATATCCAGTTAAAAATCTTTTTTATCGATGTAAAATGTTTTTCAAAATAAGAACAATGAACTTAAAGCTCATTGAAGATGCTAACTCTAAAAAAAGAAAAATAAAAAAAACAATAACTTAAATAAAGAAAACGATTTGTCATAATTTATTTAATACAATTACAAAAACTTCTTTTAATTAGACGTAATAAATAAACAAAGAAAAATTCCATACCCAATGTATAAATATATACTCAACTCATACTACACAACCTAATGCTTGGGTCTCCACGTGACGTAGCTGCGCAGTAGATGTCAAAAATAAAACGCGGAATATCTTACCATATTTATTCTATATACCTTGGGATAGAGGAGTGTGGCTGTCCATACTCTCTGCCTACTCCTGCGGGAAACGACGTTGTTGTTGTTCTGTCTTCAAATAATGACCGACCGTCCCATGTTATTTTGCTCCCGAGGTAGACAAACTCCTTAGTGTTCTTTAGTGGAACTCCTGACATCACTGCACTCATCTGATGTTGCGTTCGGCCTGCATCCAGGTTATTCCGACGTGTCTGTTCAGATCATCCTTCCACCATAGTTGCGGTCGCCCTGCACTTCTCTTTGCCGTCCACGGTCTTCAAGTCAGCAGTTTTCTTGTCCATTTTTCATCTGACCTTCTGGCTACGTGACCTGCCCACTGCCATTTTAGAGTCGCCACCCAGTGGATGATGTCAGTGACCTTTGTTTTTTCTCTCACCGTATCGTTTCTGACTCTGTCTCTCAGGCTTATTCCTAAAATTATTATTATTATTATTATTTTGTTGAATCGCTCTTTACATCATGACAGCATGAGCCTAATCGATGTAAAGGGTATTTATTATAGCTATCATAGTGATTCTCGTGACATGTGATAGGTAGCTAATCTATCGCCATTTTATTGTCACGTGAATTCTACACCAGACCAAAGACGGTGTGACAATCACACTGTCCTCGCCGGAAATCGAACCCGGAACCTTCGGGGTGGCAGTCAATGCACTTACCACTGGGCCACGAAGGTCTCATGGTCTCATGGCTAACATGGCTCTTTCCATTACTCTTTGGGTCACTCGTAGTTTCTTGGCACTCGGGTCATGTGCTAAGGGGAGAAAAATACCACTTCCTTGGAATGATATGAACCTTTCCCTTACGGTGCTAAAATAAAAACGTGCGTTCCGGTGTAGGGTAGTCAGTACGCGTTAAAAAATTAGCGATTTTAAATCGGTAAAATAGGAACATTCATAGCTAATCCCCTTATATAATTATAATTGAATAAAAAAATTATAATAATTGAGATTTAATTGCTAAAAACATTTAAAAAAAACATCTGTAAACGCTCACGGAACGGGCATAGGTCCGCTCTGGTTGCAAGCCCTAAAGCGACTGCCGCCACTGCAGGCGCGGTGGGACGGCGAGAGTGAAAACATTGAGCTAGAACATATGCAAGAGTGAGATTCGAATATAGTGTGACGCACTCAAAGCGCTGTTTATACGCGAATTTGTTTTCGATTTTCACAAAATACCTCCGATGTACCCGATAAATTCTGATTATTATTAATATTATTTTTTAAATCAATGCGTAAATATATTATGGAGAAATACCTAAAATCTTAACCTTGTATTTATTATATTTATAGAGATATTGATGGTTTTTAGAAGCAACGTGTAGAAGATACCCATCATAGGGAATGGAGGGTTAATGGGTATGGTGGAGGGACGTCGGGGAATTGGTAGAAGTCAGCTGTCCTGGCTACGGAACATAAAAAATTGGACAGAAATTACAAGAGTTTAGAACCTGTTCTAAGTGGCGCAGGACAGAGATGCCATTGCTATTGTGATCGCCAACGTTGGGGGGATTGGACACGGCACCAAAATAATAATTAAGATAATGATCGTATTTATCATTTGATCGTATTTATCATTCGGTAAAAGCAACCATGGATAATACAAAATGTAGAGTCAAGATAGGAAGAGAGCTCACAGATGAATTCATGGTATCACAGGGCCTCAAACAAGGTGATGGTTTAGCCCCAACACTTTTTAACCTGAGTTTGGAATATGCCATAAGGAAAACTTACCACCTTAACACGAATCCCAACACATACTTTCATAGCAGCCAGATCATAGGATATGCAGACGACCTTAACATTGTAGGAAGATCCCTAGCAGCCACACACCAAGTATTTGAGCCTTTAGAGACAGCAGCCAAGGAGGTGGGTTTAGAGATAAACGAAGAAAAGACACAAATAATGAAACAAACCAGGAATGCAACCCATAACTCAAGGCGAACCATCAGATTCAAGGATAGTTACAACTTTAAGATGGTGGAGGACTTCACTTACCTGGGCTCGTCTATAACAAAAGAAAACGAAGATCACAAGGAAATCGAAAGAAGAATCACAATTGGTAACAAAACATTCTTCTCTCTACTACCAGCGCTCAAATCAAGAAACGTACACTGGAAAACCAAAATCACCCTGTATAAAACAATCATCCGAACAGTAGTGACCTATGGGTGTGAGGCGTGGACAATGACAGCGAAATCTGCAGAGCGACTGGATACTTTTGAGAGAAGGGTGCTGCGCAGAATTCTGGGGCCTGTGAATGACGGTGAAGGCTGGAGAGTGCGGCATAATGACGAGCTGTACAATATTTACAAAGCTCCCAGTCTCTCCACACAGGTCAGACTGAATAGACTGAGATGGGCCGGTCACGTGCAGAGGATGCCGTCATCGCGAACCCCAAAAAGATTGCTGGAGTGGCACCCAGGTGGTAGAAGACCAATTGGACGACCAAGGCTGCGATGGGAGGATGAAGTTGGGAGAGATGGAACAAGATTGTTAAGAGTGTCAGATTGGAGGGTCGAAGCGGAGGACAGGAGGAGTTGGAGGCGAAGAATACTGGAGGCTAAGGCTCGATATGGGCTGTAGGGCCATCTAAGAAGAAGAAGAAGATTTATCATTTGCTAACTGTGTATTGTATACGAGTACAGTGCTTAGGTTGAATAAACTTATTGTATACAAAAAAAAAACATTTATCTTCAAACACGTTTATCTTTAAAAAAAAAACATCAACGCACAGACAAGTTCAATGATCATAAATCTTTCGACCATAACCACAAATATGTTTCGTGTTATTTATTGTTTCTCGAACAATGATGTAAAACTCCGTATTAAATAATTAATACGATTGAAAACGTCTGTTATATACAAGCTTTATTATATTCTATGGAAATTACATGTTTCACCTTCTTGTTGTTTTTTCCTGTCACACCTCCGTGGTGCATAGGGCCTCAAGGAAACTTTTCCACCCGACTCTATCGCATCCTGATGCCTTACATCATCCCAAGTGAGGCCTGCTGCTTTAACCTCGTCCTGCAGGGCTCTTTTCCAGGTGGCCATTCCCATAAACTATTATAAAACTTATAGAAAACAGACGTGTTCATTCGTATTGATTATTTTATATGGAGTTTTATGAGGTCCCTAAGACGTATGTGTGGTAGAACGAAGTACGACAGAATCTAAAATGCTGATATTAGGAAGGAGTGTAGAGCGAAAGAAGGTATTATGAACAAAATTATGAAAGGTTCGCTTCGTTGGTTCGGACATATGGAGCGCATGGGTGAAGAAAGAATGGTTAAAAAAGTATACGTTAACAATGTAAATGGAGTAAGGAGTCGAGGTAGACCGAGGAAAACATGGCATGACCAAATTAATCAAATATTAAAAGTTGGTCATGTCAGAAGCCGGAAGAATCGACGTGCGTGTATGACTCGATGTATGAATGTGGAGGAAGCTAGAGAGGTGTGCCAGGATAGAGTAGTGTGGTGGTCCATTCTCTGTGCCTACCCCTGCGGGGAAACGGCGTGATGGTTTGTTGTTGTTGGAGTTTTATATCATTGTTCAAGAAACAATTAATATATTTTATGATCTTGATTTGTTGTTTGTATATTGGGATTTATAACTTATGTAACGTCAGTGCATAATCGCATTACTAGAGAAATGCGGAATAAAAAACGCACGTAATGGATAAATTATTAACTTTCGACCATTCTCCGAGGCGACCTTGACATTTTGATTAGTAGTTGCGCACGTTTATTATAAGCGATAAACCCGTTGCTTTATATAGCCGTGGTTGCTTGCAGGGACTTGCGGTGGCTTCATTATATGCATTGCATCATGTCAACCTGGCCACGATCGGATTCCTTCATTATAATAATGAGCTATTTTCTATAATGAAAATAATAAAAAAAATTCTTTACTAATATAAATATATTTAGTGGGATTTCACTTGTGTTTAACGTCGACCGATTTCGGGAGCTTGCTGCCATCTTCTGGCCAACCAGCTGTCTGCCGAAACTGGAAGATAATAAAGAAATTTTGCATCAAATTTTTATTTCACTATTTAATATGAACTTCTACCAAGAAATTTCAATTAAAAATATATATTTTTAGCTATATTCTGCTCTTATTATTTACATATTATGCTTATCTCTTATAGATTGTTTAATAATGATTAATATTATTGTTTGACAATGATGTAAAACTCCATATTAAATAATTAATATGTATGAATACGTTTATCACTATGAATGATATGTTTCAAAGCAAAAATTGAATAATAATACATTAATTAAATAATAAAATTCTCTACAGTATATTTCTTTAAATTCCTGCATTTAGTTTTATGGCTTCGACCGGTTTCACCACTCCTCGAAACACTCCTGGTAGGCACATTCTGGTATGGTCTTCAGCTCCTTCCACGATTTTGGTTTTATGGCTTCAATAGACTGAAAACGGTTTCTACGGAGCGGCTATTTGAGTTTTAGGAACAGAAAAAAGTCAAACGGGGCCGAATCCGGAGAACATGCGGTTATTCGATGGTATTTATCGCGGTTTTGGACTTGAATTCAGTCACGATTGTGGCTCTGTGCGATGGCGCATTATCGTCGTGCAAAATCCATAGCCCAAGGAATAACGTAATCAAATTGGAATTACTTAGTAAAGTGAATGCATATATATCCCTGCTATCTCGACCGGTTCAGAAGGTTCAACGACGATGCCCTTACTGAGTCTTACAAAATCAATGTACATATATGGAAACTGTATATATAAATCTACATTAATATAAGAAGTGAATGCAGTGCGAATGAAAAACTTATGAAGAAAATAATGAAAAGAGCATGAGGACGATTTGGATTAAGAAAGAATGGTAAAATAGTATATGTTAACGATGTAAATGGAACTAGAAACAGAGGGAGACCGAGAAAAACGCGCCAAGATCTAATAAATCAATTATTGAATGTCGGGCTCGTGAGAAGTCTTCTTCTTCTTCTTCTCCTTATAGACCTTTGGTTTGTTCCTGAAATCAGGCTGGCTTCTCTTGGGAGGTTGGCTACCAGCTATCTCTCCATCTCTTCGGCGGTCTTCCGGGGGGACGGCAGCCAGCAGGAATCGGATGCGCCACAGCGTGTGGGATTCTGGTGGGATCCATTCTCTGCACGTGCGCATTCCAGTATCTTCTGCGTTGTCTGCCCCATCTCACGACATCTTCCACCTTGCAGATCTCGCGGATGGCCGTGTTCCTCACCCTATCTCGAATAGGTATCCTTCTAGAGGAGTGCTTCTTCATAATAATGAGCTATTTTCTGCTCATCAATATCTATGTGAACAAAAAAATATTTGCAGCACACTTAACATCGCTAATAAACTCCTGATCTACAAGTTGGTCATCATGCCTATAATCACATCAATATAATATATTTATATATTCATTATATGATATGATAACGTAAACTTGAAACTCCGCCAGAAAATGATCAAATGCTATGTGTGGTCTGTTTTATTGTACGGGTGTGAAACTTTGACCCTGAAAGTTAATTCAATGAACAGACTGGAAGCATTTGAAATGTGGCTCCATCGCCGAATGCTCAGAGTTTCCTGAACAGCAGACATGGTTACCAATACCGAAGTCCTGAGGCGAGCTAGAGTTGACAGGGAATTGTTATCAACTATCAAGGTTCGAAAGATCTCACGTCATATACTGCGTGGGGAAAAGTACCACCTTCTCCAACTGATATTGGAGGGGAAAATTGAGGGACGCCAAGGGCCCGGTAGGAGACAAATGTCTTGGCTGCGAAACGTGAGGGAGTGGACCGGCATCCGAAGTTTGGAGGAGCTGTTCCGAGAACAATCGACGTGATGACGACGTATGGCTCTTGTATGAATGTGGAGGGGGAAACGGCGTGATGGTTTGTTTGTTTCCTTCCAAATTAACATCACATAGTGTTAACGCCTTAACGGAGGCTCAGATGAGGGGTGGACGGGAGGACTGCTGACTTGGAGACCGTAGACGGCGAAGAGAAGTGCAGGGCGACCGCAACTACGTTGGAAGGATGATCTGAACAGACACGTCGGAATAACCTGGATGCAGTCTGCACAGGACAGAATGACCTGGAAGCAAATGGAGAAGGCCTTTGGAGGAGTGGGCGGAAGGCTGAGGAAGAAGAAGACGTGTTAACGCCTTAATCTTTAATTAATTAAAAATATGTATATATTCGTATTATTTTCAAATAAAGATAGTGAATCCATCGCCCAGAGGTCAGGTCAAATACATTTAGCCTTAATTCTAAAAACTCGGACCGAGAACATTGAACTTGCTCGTATATCTAAAACACTATCTATACAAACCTGATTATTATATGTATCGTATGGCGTAAGATTTATTTAAATTATTCAAATCGTATATTATTAAATCATCATTTTTTTCCTTATGCCTTCGGGGTTCTTGAGGTCAAGAAACATGTTTTTGTCTATTGTTGATTCGAATTATCCTTAACAACTAATCCTTTTATATACAAGTAGGGTCAAAGCACCAATGAATGACCGTTTAAGGTTCAGCTTGTACTGAAATCCACATTAAAGGCATTAATTTCATTATTTCAGTGTACAAAATAAAAGACAAGAATAAAAAACACATTGACTTCTCTAAATTCTCTAACTTTTTTATTGAAATATGAGTATTACTATTAAAATTAATATTTCTCTAAAAAATAGCACAATCACCAGTAATTGACCACTTCAGGTTATATTGATACAATACATAGATTTTGTTACATTGTCACATTATGAAACACCCTAACATATAAAACTATGTAAATATTCAAAGAATTGCATAAGAAATAACATTGAAAAAAACACTTACCACACCTTTCCTTATATAAAAAAACTACTAACAATCTCAGAACAACAACGGGAAGACGCACTTTTACCGTTTGACAAGGCACAGTTCAAAACTGATAGTTTTGTTTCTTACCAACAGTTGTCTCTGCCTACCTCTTTTGTCATAGTTTCTTGGGATTAAAGTTTTTTGACTGGACACATAGAGCAATTCTTATTATATTTTGTTTTATTAACCAACGGTCATTTATCGGGGGGGCGGTCAAATACTGGTGCTTCGACCCTACATACAATATAAAAAAAACGTTTTTTTTTTCAAGTTAACATAAAAAATTAAATACACGTTTGTCTTTTCACATTAATCTATTAAAAAAAATATGCAATATTTAAATGATTACGTAATATTTCGAAAAATATTTAATCGTTTGTAAATACAGTATGGTCCGCGAACCTGAGTCGGGTCGCAAACTTTAAGAATTCGGAGTTCAAAAATATTATTCTTCTTCTTCAAGTGCCCTGTCGGGGTCCCCCCAACGTTGGCGATCACCTCGGCGAACCTGTCCCTGTATGCGCCGCTTGGAACAGCTCCTCCACACTTCGGATGCCGGTCCACTTAGGATATATAACGAGGATAAAATTAATTATTAAATAATGAAACGGAGAATGAAAAATAAGTAAGAATAAATAATGAAATGGAAAAATAGATAACGAGGAAAAAATAATTAAGAAATAATGAAACAGAGAATGTAAAAATAATGAATGAAATAGAAATAACGAATTAAAATGAAAAACGAATGAAGAAATAACGAGGAAAAAACGAAAGAAATAATGAAACAGAGGAGGAGGAAATAATAAATGAAAAAGAAAGAAGAATGAAACAAAAATGAAGAAAGAATGAATGAAGAAAAATATTATGAAAATATAAATAATAAATGAAGAATAAATGTATTATACGTAAGTAAGAAATTATTAACGAAAAAGAAAGATAATCGAATGATTTTATTGAAATCACTTGATGGAAGTTCATTTTAAATAATCGCCAGGCTGCTGTCGATGCCAGCGAGCCTGCCGAAACTGGTCGCTGTCGAAATAAAGACAAAAGTGGAAGCAGTTAAAAAGCATTGTTTTATTTAATTATTAGAATAACAGAAAGAATAAATATTCGAGAAGTTACGTTAATGATGAGAAAGAAGCGCAAAACCTCGGAATACGATTGTAAAATGGTTTTTGGAGTATAGTAAATATGTACATATTGCTGTTCCGTGGTCTATGAATTCAAGTGTTTATAAATTCGCATCACCTTGCGAATCGAAAATCTGGGGGAATTAAACAAAACACTATAAATCTTAGCCCATGACCTTGGACATTCGATAAACCCACTTAATAATGCAAACGCAAGACCTCCGTTTGCTCAAACGGAATGACGAACGGTTACATAATCGAGTAATTGTATTCGTAGCACATACAAACCTAACAAGTCCTGTTCGTAATTGTCAACAGATGAGCGAAATTCTAATCTGCCGCTTAAAATATACTTAGCATTCAGAACTTGGATCTTCTGGCTTACGAAGAGCTCATGTGGCTACTCATGTGGAGCATTGATGGAAATGTGTTTTGGTGGGTTGTTGATTTATGTGAGGGATTGATTCGAGGATTTCCACCGTTACGTCATCATCATCAACCGTCTGTCATCCACTGCTGAATGTAGGCCTCCCCCAAAGCCCGCCACCGCCATCTATCCATTGCCGCTCCCATCCATCCATGTCCAGCAATCCTCTTCAGATCGTCGGTCCAGCGGGCAGGGGGACGTCCAACTCTACGGAATTCTGTACGCAGTCTCCAGTCCAAAACCCGTCTTCCCCATCGGCTGTCGGTTCTCCGACAGATATGGCCAGCCCACCGCCACTTCAGCTCGCCTATCCGTAGAGCCACCTCAGTCACCTTGGTTTGTTGTCGAATAAATTCGTTTCTTAATCTGTCCCTCAAGGTTATTCCAAGCATGGCTCTTTCCATGGCGCGCTGGGCGACCTTGAATCTGTAGACTAGACCTTTTGTCAATGTCCACGTCTCGGCTCCGTACGTCATGACTGGCAAGACGCACTGGTTGAAGACTTTAGTCTCGAGGCATTGTGGTATTTTGGAAGTGAGAACATGACGTAATTTCCCAAAGGCTGCCCAACCCAACTGAAATCTTCGGTCGGTTTCTTTCTCGAAATTGTTTCGACCGTTTACAGCAGACTAATTGCTCTTCCCACCGGTGTCACCAGAGCGTCACCTGAGAGTAAGAGGGTTCCAACTAACAAAATTTCACATTTGGCTTTTATTCGTGAAAAGGGTTTTTACTAACCTTATCTATACGTACAATTTTAAAAAGCATGTAATAGTATCGTCATTTTGATGTTACGGAAACAATCAAGTTCCATCTGATTATTCAAAACACACGATTCACTGAAGGATTCATTTACACTTAGATTTT
Source organism: Lepidostoma basale (assembly GCA_022606425.2). NCBI lineage: Eukaryota > Metazoa > Arthropoda > Insecta > Trichoptera > Lepidostomatidae > Lepidostoma > Lepidostoma basale. Next base: position 402,901 of record JAHDVF020000450.1, on the reverse strand, counting down.
TATTATTCCAACTGTCGCCAGAGATAATTAACACGCTTCTCGGTAAAAGAATTTCATCTGCTTCAGATGGAACCTTTTTATTCCAAGAAACACACCCGAAACCAACAAAACTTTGACTTCATCTTTCTCAGCTTTTTACTTTTGACAGTTGGAACCTTCTTACTCTCAGATGACGAGAGGCAGATTGGTTCTGGCGGCCGGTAGGTAAAACAATCTGTGCTGTCGCTGTCGGAGATATCTATCAGGGTCAAAAAGACCAACAACCTGTCTTAAACTAATCCTTCGCTGCGAAAAAAAACATTACATTTTCAAAAGCGTTATGTAAAATCGCGTTTGCTTAAATTTTAACTCATAGGAATGTATTTTTCCCTCCAAAACAAAAAGAACATTCTGGAACGCGTTATTTGAATTAAAAATGGGTTATATTCGCTTCACGGACCGCAGGTGACCTGGCTATATAATGGTGTCCGCTGCCAGAACAGGGTCATTGCCCACAGTGTTGTGGTCGCGGTGTGGCAACGGACCGCCCAGATCAGATGCATTTGGCGCAGTCGACCGGCTAGAAGTGCGGGCGGCCATGTACGCATCGAGCCGTTGCGTCATGCGTACCAACCGTTGCATTTTTACGCGATTAACGTGATACCAGTAAGTAATGCGTCAGGGATGGGATTCGAAAATCGAACGGTCGCATAACTTCGACGTTTGCACCAATTATTTTATCTTTCAATGCAGAAATTCTTTTCTTTTTATTAGATAAGTCGTGTTACGAAGAAATTGGCGTCACGGGGTGCAAATGAAGATTACGCGTTTTTCACTCCCGATCTCGAAGCAACTCTTCACAACGTGTGCCCAGTGTTTATTCGCTAATGTAATTATTATTATGTTAATTGAGACTGCTCCGGGATGTATAGTGATATGAGATTGAAACCAATATTTACTATTTACAGATACAGTTATAGATGAATTTGTAAAAAATCGATAATAGGAAAGCAGGGGGTCTACACAAAATAGAAAAAATCGGTAAGGGGTCTACGGGACAAACAAATTTGGGAACCTCTGATGTAAACCATAAGTTCCCAACCATTTTTTGTCTGTCGCCTTTTGTGGGAGAGGGGGCGTAGGAAATTTATATTCGTGTAAAGGGGGCGGTGGGCCAGAAAAGTTTGGAAATCTATGGTTTACAGGATGGACTCTCAACTACGACTGAGAAGAAGAATACGACTTAGAATAATTTCATTAAGATTAAACAAATCTATCTCTGAAGGGATCACGTTCAACAATTTGACTGCTCTTCGGGTGGTTTTAGGACAGTCCATTATGATCCGAAGACACTGTCGAACATACCCATCAGAAACATAAACATCTCCAAGAATCTCTAATTTATAACAACACAATATTCGATTTCAAATCGATTTTCAACGTCTCTACAGCTGAATGTAACAACAGTACATTCGTTATATTAAGCAAACACTACATTGAATCTGCATTTAAATTTATAGATCATAAAAATATCTATAAAAAATGTATCAATACCTTTTTTCCCACGAGCCACCGTTTCTGAGTTATAACGATTCAAAAAGTTGTAAAAGTTGTAGATCACGTATCACTGAATCTACTCATAGGTGGCGTGAAAACGTGTGCACTTTAAACAACTTTTACAACTTTTTGAATCGTTATATCTCAGAAACGGTGGCTCGTAGGAAAAAAAGTATTGACACATTTTTTATAGATAATTTTCTGATCTATAATTTTTGTCTGGGTACTTTTTTGATAAAACTTACCATTTTGCTGAAAATCGCGAAAAACTCATTTTTTTTACCTTTAACCTCAGATAAATTTTTTTCCTTACACATAAATGATGGGGATCTATTAAAATTTATTTATAATTATGTTTTGAACAATTTTACTGATTTTAAGCTTGTTGGGATTTTATGCACCTTCGAATGTCTAAATTGACCGGACTATGTATTTTCCCCTCCAAAACAAAGAGAACATTCTGGAACGCGTTATTTGAATTAAAAATGGGTTATATTCGTTTTACGGACCGCAGGTGACCTGGCTATATAATGGTGTCCGCTGCCAGAACAGGGTCATTGCCCACAGTGTTGTGGTCGCGGTGTGGCAACGGACCGCCCAGATCAGATGCATTTGGCGCAGTCGACCGGCTAGAAGTGCGGGCGGCCATGTACGCATCGAGCCGTTGCGTCATGCGTACCAACCGTTGCATTTTTACGCGATTAACGTGATACCAGTAAGTAATGCGTCAGGGATGGGATTCGAAAATCGAACGGTCGCATAACTTCGACGTTTGCACCAATTATTTTATCTTTCAATGCAGAAATTCTTTTCTTTTTATTAGATAAGTCGTCGTAACTAAAATGTCGTATTTCTCAATACGCGTGTGTTAACGTTTTCAAGTACCTGCTTTTTTTATTACAGTACAGTAAAACTTCGATATAACGGACTAATTGGGGGGAAGGGAGTGTCCGTTAAAGCCGAAAGTCCGTTATATAAAAATAGGTATAAAATTTGACGGTGGATGATGTCAGTGACCTTTATTTTTTCTCTCACCGTATCGTTTCTGACTCTGTCTCTTAGGCTTATTCCTAACATGGCTCTTTCCATGGCTTTTTGGGTCGCTTGTAGTTTCTCGGCACTTTGTTTGGACAGTGTAACAGTTTCTTGAAAATTTGAATCAAACTTTCCAAATCTAAGTAATCATGCCCCCACATAAACCCACCAAATCACATTTCAACAATGTTCCCATTAGACGTAAGAGGACTAGCCACAAGAGCTGAACCTCTGTAAGCTAGAAGAGGTTTTGATTCAAATTTCTTACGCAAGCCGGGCAACTACACGGATGGCGACTCTAAAATGGCAATGGGCAGGTCACGTAGCCAGAAGCTCTGACGAAAAGTGGACAAGAAGACTGCTGACTGGGAGACCGTGGACGGCACAGAGAAGTGCAGGGCGACCATAACTACGGTGGTAGGATGATCTGAACAGACGCGTCGGAATAACCTGGATGCAGTCTGCACAAGACAGAGTGACATGGAAGCGAATGGAGGAGGCCTTCGTCCAGAGTGGACGGAAATAGGCCAAGGAAAATGAAGAAGAAGAAGAAGATTAAACATTTCTTACGAAAGCCGGGCTGATTGTAACTAAATATATAATAGCTATAAAAACAAATTGTAAACAAACATTGGGTTCAAACGACCTCTTCGACGAATCTATCGAATGTTACGTAAAATAATTTAATAATCGAATTCTCGTGATTACAAGGTCGACTGCATTTGTTTTATTCCTCAAATGAGTATTAAGTTTATTGTAGTTCAATTAAAAAATATAATACGTTCGCATTGAACCGCATCGATCACGGATAACCGCTGACTTTCATTTTCATAAGCTGGTACCTGCCCAGACTGCAAACGAACGCCTAGTATACCTACTCGTATATATTTACGTAAACAGTATCAGAATCACGTGTGATAACAAAACAAGCGACGAAATGAAATTTTAGCCAACAGATAATATATATCTTCTTCTTAAAGTGCCCTGTCAGGTCCCCCCGACGTTGGCGATCACTCTGGTAAACTCTTCCCTATCCTTTGCTGTCCGGAATAGCTCCTCCACAGTTCTGATTCCCGTCCATTCCCTCACATTGCGCAGCCAAGAGATCTGCCTTCTCCCTGCCCCCTTGCGGCCCTTTATTTTTCCCTTCAATATTAGATGCAGCAGGCGATACTTCTCTCCTCGCAGAACGTGACCCAGATATGCAATCTTGCGGACTTTGATCAATGTCAGCAGCTCTCTATTTACTCCTGCATGATTCAGGACTTGTGTGTTCGTCACTCTGTCTGTCCATGGGATCCTGAACATTCTTCGGTGATTTCCACATTTCAAATGCCTCTAACCGGTTCATTGTATTTACTTTTGATGTCCATGTCTCACACCCATATAACAGAACACTTTAACATCCTCTGTCTTAGTTTTAAGTTGACAATATATATAATCTATACATATACCATTCACAATGGAGTTCTGGTCCCATCCCTAATGTATGGAAGCGAAGCATGGAACTGGCAGAAGAAGGATGAGAGCTGAATAAATGCGGTAGAGATGAGGTCCCTTAAACGTATGCGTGGTAGAACGATATACGATAGAATCTCAAATGCTGATATAAGAAAGGAATGTAGAGCGGAAGAAGGTATTATGAACAAAATTATGAAAGGATCGCTGTGATGGTTCGGACATATGGAATGCATGGATGGAGAAATACTGGTTAAAAAAGTATACGTTAATGATGTAAATGGAGTACGGAGTCGAGGTAGACCGAGGAGAACATGGCATGACCAAATTAATCAAATTTTAAAGGTTGGTCATGTTAGAAGTCGGAGGAATCGACGTATGAATGTGGAGAAAGCTAGAGAGGTTTGGCAGGATAGAGTAGTGTGGCGGTCCATTCTCTTTGCCTACCCCTGCGGGGAAACGGCGTGATGGTTTGTTTGTTTTACATATATCGAAGAAAACAAAACTTCGCACATGTAAAACACTTATTCAAAGCGCTACATGGAATGGCACCAAGTTATATATTCTAAGTCTGTATAAGGGACAGACTAAATACAAGGAAATCCACACTTCGCTCGGCGAACTCCTCTGCCATAGGAAGATTAGTTGAGCAGAAGCGTTGTACTCTAGTACAAATTTTAGGGATCGAGCGATTTTGGTAGTCGGTCTCTGTGCCGTATGGTAAGCAGAAAGATAGGGCCGCCACACTGTTCTGTCCTGACATAATCTCTCGATTCCTAAACATTCGTATATCGTATCATGCACGAACGTCGATTTCTTAGACTCCTTTACGTGACCGACATTTAATATTTGATTAATTTGATCGTGCCAAGTTTTCCTTGGACTTCCTCTATTTCTAGCTCCGTTCACGTCGTTTACATATACCTTCTTCACCATTCTGTCTTCACTAATTCTTTCCATGTGTCCAAACCATCTGAACGACCCTTTCATTATTTTGTTCATAACAATTTCATTCGCACTGCATTCACTTCTTAAATTTGTTTTTGACACTCTATCATATACAGAATTACCACACATTCGTCTTAGAGATCTCATTTCTACTGCATTTTTTTTTTCATACTTTCATCCTTCCATTTCTAGATCCATTTACATCGTTAACATATACTTTTTTACCATTCTTTCTTCATTCATTCTTTCCATGTGTCCAAACCTTAATGATCCTTTCATTATTTTGTTCATACTCGTGACACCATTATTCGCACCGCATTCACTTCTTATATTTTCATTCGACACTATCATGCACAGAGGAGAATCATCCACACATTCGTCTAAGAGATCTCGTTTCTACTGCATTTTTTTTTACTTTCATCCATTTTTTGCCAGTTTTATGCTTCACTTCCATACATAAGAGTCGGCACAAGAACACCATCTGCACTGCCATCTTAGCTCTTTTGGATAGAAATTCTATAGAATTTAATTTAAATAACTGTACATTAGGGTGTCCCTTATATGGGCAAATTTTTTTTTTTTTTGGATTATTGAAACGCATACCCCCAAATTATGTTTAATAGTCTACTAGTTACCCAAATACAGAATTTCAACTTCCTACGTTAATTCTAACCCGTGCCGACTTGCCCTCAAAGTTTTAGAAAATAGGTGATTAAAGTGTCTCTTAAATGTAGTTGTAGATAAAACCACTATGTTAGATAAATATTGATGAAAACACATATTTATATAATGTTCTTCTTGTAATCATAAAAAAAAACCTAATTTATATTTATTTACTTGGATATTTCCTCTTCAAAATCTCTTTTTTTACAGTCTGGGTAAATTTTTCTATGTTCTTGCACACAACATAATATGAACTGCTTATGTTCTTCATCTGCGGTAGTCAAACCATGAACGTCTGTCATAAGATTAACAGCTCTTTCAGCTGTGTCATTTACTGCTTTTAAGCTAGTAACCTTCTTTTTAACTTCCACAAACGCCGCGCTATCTTTCTATGAAGATACAATTTCTTTAAGGAAATTACTATCATGTTTTAGTTGTGAAAATAAATCTTTTCTCTTTACAGAAACAAAATCACTCAAAGATTTCAATAAAACAAGATAACAAATACTTGTAGTACCTATAAATAAAACAAATTAGTTCTAAATTAAATACCAGATTAAACACTACTTACGTACCATATAGAGAGCCAGACATTTGTTCCTTCGATGGAACATATCTCTTTCCCGATTCACCAAAACTTTATTTTTGTAAGTTTTCTACATTGTTTCCTTTGGTCTGCTCATCAACGTTGTCATCAAAAATTAAAAGGACGGCTATTTCCTCTGAAAAGTACCACAAATGTTGACTGAACTTGTTTAAAGCCGCTTTGGAAATCGTCAACTTCTTCGTAATCTTTTAAGGTCTTTAAAAAACAAAAATCTTCATTTGGAGCTTTTATCGCCAAACTATATTCAAGCCAGGACTTTACATAAACTGACACAATAAATAAACAAACATCTGGTAAAGCTTGTTTGTCCTTAGCGCACATTTTAAACTGGGACTGCAGCAAACGTATTTTTAAGGAGTAAATAGCTCTTGCCATCCATCGTGCTTGATGCATTGGGCCAGCAGGTCTGTTTATTTTATTTTCATTGCCTACACCCAGAAAAACAATAGCATGCTCAATACGAGTTCCCTATAATCATCTCGTACAATCAATTTTGCGATTCAAACGCACTTTTGAGCATCAGTTCTTATATATGATGGCGGCCAGCAAAGAATAACAAACCTCCTTCTAGTTTTTGCACACAAGCTCCGTTCAAGTATCCTGTATATGATGCTGTCGTATCATAGTACATTCAAGAGCATCGGCGTGTGCGGTATCGTATAAATTATCTAATTCAAGTTGAAAGTTCTCTTCGCGGCGCCTATGTAAGCCCTGAATCTTCTTGCTATTTTTTGCATTTTTGCTTCTTAACATAATTACGAACAGCTCTGGTAGGTATTCTAGCCTTTTTTCAGAATATATTGGACTCCAGAATGACAAGATTTGCGCTTTCATTAACAGTCAAATTAACTTCACGTATTTTGAAAAATAGAACTGCGAGAACTTGAAGATTAAATAGTTGTTTGCACCTGTTATTTGACGATTTACTTCACCAACCAAGAAAATACTTTTTTAATTGCTTCTTAGTTCTACTGACATCTTCGAAATATAAAACAATCCATGGTTCCTACCCGATAAGCCGAAACTAAATGCTAATAACAACGACAGCGCGCCGCTCCTGTGACGCAATTTGTATGGGACATCTTTGCGCGCAAGTCGGCACGGGTTACACTGTTCCGAATAAGGAAAAAATTTGGTTGCGGATGTTTTAGGCCCAAATGAATAAAACAATAGCCCTACTGTATACAATAACCCTACTGTACATATATGTTATATTAGCGTTTATGTAAATTTATATTTTAGTAATAAGAATCGTTTTTTAAAACTCTGTGTTAATGATGGATAATCATAATAAAATTGACCTTAAATTATTTTCATTTCAGACGAACTGCAACGTTATTATGAACCTTGTATTATGACAGTGAAATTCGCAATAAAATGAGAATTTTTTATGCCAAGAAGGCTAAATTTAAACGCAATAAAAGACCTTGAGATTTGAATTTCGTATTGATTAAAATATGGCATTGATACCGGCTGTAATCTTCCTGCTTTGCGCTGCAGTGGTGCGACCCACTGATACGACATTATCATCGTTTTATGAACTATTTAATACTGTCTACCATTCGGCCACAGCCAACCCTCACGAAGGAATGATCAAAGACACAAAGACATTCGAAAATGATTACGACTTCATTGTTATTGGGGCAGGATCAGGAGGTTCCGTAATAGCAAACAGATTAACAGAATACAAAGATTGGAGTGTCTTGCTGCTTGAAGCTGGAGGTGATGAAACGTTTTTATCTGACGTCCCTCTGACTGCAGCAGTTAATCAGATAACATCATTGAACTGGGGCTACAAGACAGAGCCTGTTGAAGGTGCTTGTCTATCCCACACGGGAGGCGTTTGCAACTGGCCAAGAGGTAAAGTCCTTGGAGGAACCAGTGTAATCAATTTCTTAATCTATACGAGAGGAAATAAGATTGATTACGACAATTGGGCCGCTCTTGGAAACACGGGATGGAGTTATAAAGAAGTCCTACCATATTTTATCAAGTCCGAAAACATCGGAATACCTGAACTTCGCAATTCTGAATATCACGGAAACAACGGCTATTTAAATGTTGAAAATTCTCCGTTCGTTTCACAACTGTACGGCCCTTTTATACAGGCCGGAAAAGAATTAGGCTACAATAAAACAGACCCTAACGGTAAATACAATTTGGGATTTTCAAGAGCGCAAGCCACCATGAGAAAGGGACGAAGATGCAGCGCTTCAAGGGCATTTTTAGAACCTATAAGAAACAGAAAGAATCTTCAAATATCTAAAAATAGTCGTGTCACAAAGGTTCTTATTGATCCCGTTTCAAAACGCGCTTGGGGCGTACAGTTTGCAAAAGGGCGTAAAACGTTTATAGTGAAGGCAAGAAAAGAAATCGTATTATCAGCTGGTACTATTGGTTCAGCTCATCTCTTGATGCTGTCAGGAGTAGGGCCGAAGAAGAATTTAGAATCGTTTGGGATTCCCGTGATAAAAGATTCCAAAGTTGGGTACAACCTCCAAGACCACATGTGCATGTCTGGGATGGTGTTTTTAGTGAATGACACAGTGACGATGAACGAGCAAAAAGTTAGGAACCCAAGGGCGATCTTTGACTATTTGGTGAACAGAAAGGGTCCTTTCACGTTGCCAGGGGGAGCAGAAGGAATCGCCTTCATGAAGACCAAGTACACCGCTCACATGAAGGATGACTACCCGGATATAGAGCTCGTGATGGGAGCCGGTGCACTCAACGGGGATATGTCGGGGTCACTGACAGAACTATTGGGTAGGTACTCGGAGGTATGGACTAAAATTCTTCTTCTTTCTTCTTTAACAGCCGTTGTCGTCCACTGCTGGACATAGGCCTCCCCCATACTTCTCCATGTATGACATGACATACGGGGGGTGGTTGGCATTACAACGCCACGCTTGCCAGACGGGTTGGCGAGGTGTCCTTCCACGTTAGCCTATGCATCAATATTATCCACCGAGGTTATTCACACTCGATCTCTAACATTTCGCATAGTTTCCAGGGGAGACCAAAGTCGAGGAGGTGTGGATAGGTACTTGGGATCAGATCAATCCTTCAGCGTAGAAAAAGTTTAGTTCATGCACCGCTCGAAGAGTCAATAGGATCCCCCTTACACTCCCTTACTTTTATTAACTAACTAGGAGGGACTAAAATTAGGTAGGTACTACCTAATTCATTTGGCAACATCCATATTTTGTGCAAGCCTACGTCAATGATTCAAATATAATTTTGGAGTATTCTATTTTTAATATCACTCGTTTATTTAATATGTATTTAATTTATAAAAATATTTTTGTTTCAGGAATAAAACCGGAGATTTTAAAAAGGTTTTATAAGGGGATAGAAAATCGCGAAGCGTTCGCGATAAATCCTACTCTCTTGCGACCCTATTCCCGCGGCCGGTTGACCCTTCGCTCAGCCAACCCTTACGTCTGGCCCAGTTTGCAGCCCTCGTATTTCTCAGATCCCAGGGACATTGACACGTTAATAGAAGGAGCCAAAATGGTGGGTATCAAATGAAAACAATACTTACATTATAAATGAAAAAAAAATCTTCATAACATCTGTCAGATCATGTAAACAATTTTATAATATTTTTAATCTGTATGCATCTTTATAATATGTATCACTGAAGAACGACTGGGTGTCCGAAACATGTCTATGTAATTTTATTTTTTTAATGTAAGTGTTGTACAAGCAAATTGTTTTAAAAAAGAAAAAGAGAAATAAAGCAATTTCAACACAAAGTATGGCGAATATAGAAGAAATAGAAGAAAAAAAAAACAGTTGCAATCTTATAAACCACACTGTGTATTCCACTTTAATTTATTTAATATCTTTATACGATAAGAAATAAAAAAATATTAAAACACATAACAATGATAATCAGATACCTCCATTTACTCCTTTCTCTTAAAATACCCTTTCTACTTTTAGTCTGCCAAACTCCCATTCCCAATAATAATTTCATCCAGTTATTTTCTTATTTTATACATATATTTACTTTTAATTATGTATTGTTACAAATTAAAAATTAATTATAGCCCACTGTTATTTATTCCCCTTAATTTTTAGTGACTAGTCATAATTTTTTATCTATATATAATGAGTCTTTCTTAGTTTATATTTTAATTATATACTTACCCCTGAAGATGGAGGTCACCTCCGAGTTGTCGTGGTTTGATATTTTTAAATATATAACTAACTAACTAACTAACCATCACGCCGTCTCCCCGAAGGGGTAGACAGAAAGAATAGACTGCCACACTTTTCTTTCCTGACACATTTCTCTCACTTCCTCAACATTCATACATCGTGTCATGCACGCGCGCCGATTTTTCTGATTCCTCGCGTGGCTGACATTCAATATTTGACTTATTTGATCGTTTGACCACGTTTCCTCGGTTTTCCTCTATTTCTAGTTCCATTTACATCGTTAACATATACTTTTTTACCATTCTTTCTTCATTCATTATTTCCATGTGTCCAAACTATCTTAAGGACCCTTTCATTATTTTGTTCATAACAATTTCATTCGCACCGCATTCACTTCTTATATTTGCATTTGACACTGATCATCCGTTATCTTCGTAATATGGCCGGCTTCATTTCACTATAACGAATCTATTTTGGACGCTAAATGACTAACTTGGCCCTTTCCTTCCTTGTTTGACCCTCCCTTCCCTATGGTGGGTATCTTCTACACGTTGCTTCTAATAACCATCAATATCTCTATAAATATAATAAATACAAGGTTAAGATTTTAGGTATTCTAGATATATTTACGCATTGTTAAAAAAATAATATTAATAATAATCAGAATTTATCGGGTACATTGGAGGTATTTTGTGAACATCGGAAACAAATTCGCGCATAAACTAGGTGCGCGAGTGCGCGACACTATATTCGCATCTCACTCTTGCATACTTCACTGTGGAAGCGCGAGAAGCTCAATGTTCTCATTGCCGCCGGCAGTGGCTCTCGGGCTTGCAACCAGAGTGGACCTATGCCCGTTCCGTGAGCGTTGCCAGCTGGTTTTTTAATGTTTTCACAAATAAATCTCAATTATCATCATTTTTTACTTCAATTATAATTAAATAAGCTATGAATGTTCTTATTTTTCAGATTTAAAATTGCTAAAATAAATTTTTCATTTGTTCCAATGACAATTTGAATAAATTCTTCAATCAAATTTTCAAGTTTTTGCTGGTGTTGGATTGTTTTAAGTGCCTAATCAAAATGAAAACAGTGGAATAAAAAATTAAATAAACACAAATGTCCGGATCGTCCAGCTGACGACAAGTGCACCATCTAAAAGAACAATATGTGTTAAATTATTTTTATGTGTTATTTTATTTTATATCATTGTATTTTGTATAATTTGTTTTAGATTTATTATGTAGACGTTGAATGATTGAAGTGTGCGCGGGAGATGCCTATTGGTGGCGATGAGGTTCGCAACCCATCACACCGCGTCTCTCGCGTTGGCGAAAAGAGAAGAATGGAGTGCAGCATCGATTAAAGTGTTGCAGTTCATTCTTTCTGTCTACCCTTTCGGGGAAACGGCGTGATGGTTAGTTAGTTAGTTAGTTTTAAAATTGCTAATTTTTGATTGGGTACTGACTACCCAACACAGGAACGCGCGTTTTTATTTTAGCACCTTGAGGGAAAGGTTAAATAATATAGAAATATTCATTTCTTCTATATTCGCCTTCACTTTGTGTTGCGGATTCACATTTGAATTACTTTTTGATAACTTTGTATTATCACAACACTTTCTTAAATTGTTCACAGACATGTTTCGGGACACAGAAGGCCCTTCTTCAGCGTGTAATTTTTTTTTTAACAGCTCAATGGGACAAAATCGTTACTTATATACTAAATAAAATTAAAACAGCAAAGGAGGGGTGGGGATGATTCCAAGAAGCAGTGTTAATGGGGTTTTTTGCCAGAACAATGAGCCAGGGGAAATAAATCTAATATCGGACTGGAAGTTAAATTAATTTGATTATTTATAATATATTCTTTATTTTTAATCGCCTTTTTTATTTCAAGGATTTCAAGATTATTTAAAGTTACGTTTCTTTTACTTACATGCAAAACTCCAAAGCCGTTATTTTTATCAAACGAGTGATCTTTTTCAATAAGATGATTTGCGAATTCTGAAAAATTATTATTTGAGAGACATCTAATGTGCTCTTTTAATAACAAATATTTGTGAATGTATACTTATACCTGTATACGAAATCCTGGATTTACACCAAAGGGTGGTTAATTCAAATTTAAATGTATCTCAATAGAGACGAAGACGCAAACTGGAAACTGAACATGGATGATCAAGGTGTTTACAGGACTTATGACCTGTCATTGGTTGGGTTAAGCGCACGCTTTATGTAATTACAACATTCCGCATTCCACCAAATCTACATAGATGGCTGATTGAAACTGACACGTGAAGATAGATATGGATTTTGAAGTATATATACATCTTCCAAAAATTTGTCATGCATGATCACAATAACAAAAGGTGAAATGGGGAATGTTGTAATTACATAAAGCGTGCGCTTAACCCAACCAATGACAGGTCATAAGTCCTGTAAACACCTTGATCATCCATGTTCAGTTTCCAGTTTGCGTCTTCGTCTCTATTGAGATATAATTAAAATTTGCTCTTTTAATCTTAAATTAATGTTGCGCGTTGTTTTACCTATATAGAAAGATGAGCAATCGTCACAAATTTTACACGCTGAAGAAGGGCCTTCTGTGTCCCGAAACATGTCTGTGAACAATTTAAGAAAGTGTTGTGATAATACTAAGTTATCAAAAAGTAATTCAAACAGAAATATTCAGTTTGATCAAATCTTTGATGAAATGTCACATTCCAGTCAGTTGCTGTAACACAGACCAAGCCCTTCCAGAGATTTAACGCGACATTATACAACCGCCCATTCCCGGGATGCGAGCAGTTCATCTTCCTATCAGACGCTTATTGGGAGTGCGTCATAAGAGAATTCGCAACTACCCTGAGTCACCAAGTAAGTATAGTTTATTCACTCCAGGGAGATTATATGCAATAGTATTCTAAATTGGTTATAGAACGCTATCTGATTGGTTTCTGGATCTTAGTAGGCGGAGTGTAAAATACTATCTAAAAATTAATTAATTTTAACGGCGAAAGGACACGTGTGATTTTGTTTTTGAATTTCTAATAACAACACAAATTTGACAGAAAAATAGTAATCTCCAGACACCATTAGCCGGGACAGCAGATATTTGAAACAATCAAATAAATTCCTTTAATTTTTAACATTTACAGTATCATTATGAATTCTAAAATCTAATCCTTAATAGTTTTTGTTTCAAGAAAAATCAATAAACATCATTAACCCATTCATCGCCACGTGTTTTTAGAAACAGCGCGCCGGTACGCCACGTATTTTCTTCCAAACTATCGAAAAATATCCATCCTTTTTGGTTTGTTAATATTTTAAAATATTCATAGATGTCGTTGTGAGAAAATCGGAATTAACTTTGAAATACATCTTTCGAATATTGCGAAGCGCGCACAGCTGCGCTTATGGCGATCGTCTACGTAAAGCGAACATGTGTGCTCACGGCGATCATCGGGTTAAAAATTTAATGGACTTTTTTGTAATTATTACATTTGAAGCTTTATAGAGTTTTCATAAAAAAACATGTTTATTTATTTAAATGTTTGAATATAAAATATTATTGAAATGTTTTTTAGTTTGCCTTAAAAAATAAAATGAAAACAGCGTTCAGCTTTTCGCGTCACTCACACTATTGCAAACAATCTCCCCAAAATGAACGGATTCTTCGCGGAGATTTGAAATCAGAATGCAGTGCAGCGGCGTCTTTACTGCCAGCTAAATAAAACTTGATTAGGTACCTACTTGCAAAACAGCAACAGATCATAAGTTAATCAAAAAATATTTAAATAAAAAAAAACAATATTTAATTTATTAAAAACGACAATTCCCCTTCAAAATAATAGCCTAACCTCAATATATTTTATATTCGTATTTCTTTTAAAACGATAATGTGCTTTTCCAAAAGATTTTTTATAAATCGAGCTTTTGTTTGATTTTGTCAATATATATTTTTAAGTAGGTACTTTTTGTTTTAATGTTATAAAAAGGTTTTTATCGTTACATTTTTGTTAAGATTTTTATAGTGACTCATTTCTTATAAGATTTCTAATCGAAACTGGTTAGATTCTAAATAATAATAATAAATATTTTACTGTATTCCTTGTGCAAAAGATTCACATCAATGTTCATTCACTGTATTCCTTGTGCAAAAGATTCACATCAATGTTCATTCACTGTATTCCTTGTGCAAAAGATTCACAATAATGTTCATTCACTGTATTCCTTGTGCAAAAGATTCACATCAATTCACTGTATTCCTTGTGCAAAAGATTCACATCAATGTCACATCAACGCTCGACATTTGTAATCTTTATATTCAAACTGCTCCCGCCAACTGTATGTGTCAAATCCATAGATTTTGTAATTTTGTTTTCGTGTTCTTATTTTTAAAAATGATTTTTGAATTCCAGTCAGGTACTGTCAAGATGGGTCCTATTGGTGACCCCTCGGCCGTGGTTGACCCCCGCCTGCGCGTCCAAGGGATTAAGGGACTCCGCGTGGTGGACGCGTCCATCATCCCAGTCATCCCGGCGGGCCACACCAACTCCGTGGTCTTCATGATTGGGGAAAAGGCAGCAGACATGATCAAGCAAGACTGGGGGCGAGCGTAGGCCCCGTTCAGAAAACCCCGCCCAAATAACATTCGCACTAGAAAAAATAAGTCGATTTGAATATTTTGAATTATGTATATTTTAACCCCTTTTATGTATATGTTTTATTTATTCAATAAAGTACAGCGTGACATAGAAGGAAAATAGAGCAGATTAAATGTGGTCTGGCATCCCCCTTGCTGTTGCCGCTTTTCTTTAAATGTAAGTCCCGGATGGACCGGGCCCAGGCTGTATACGAGCGAGGCTGACAAAAGGGCGCTGCTACGCCCTATAACAGCCTTGGGTATGTGGCGGGAACTTCTATTTTCCTCTTAATAGTAATAATACAATACTCTATTGAGATACAATTAATCCTTATAAAAATAAAAATAAAAATATCCGCAATGGGTAAAATCCAGTATTTGTCTACAAGAATTTGTATACATTCAAAATGTTGTATAAAATAACTGGTCCAAGTAGGCATAAAAATTGGAGAGACATCTCCAGGCGTAATCTAGTACTGTATGATTTGCAGAGACTTTCACAGTGCATAAATAAAGATTTTCTGCTTAATGCTTCCCAATCTTAATAGATGACGCTAGTATAGAGTGAATTAAAATATGTAAAGATAAGCGCAGGATGCTAGCATACGAGTATATATACAAGTTCCAAAAATTTGTCAGACGTGGTGGTCGTAAGAAGGGCAGAATTGGGGAATGCTGTTAACATAAAGTGATCGCTTAACCCAGCCAATGACAGGTCATAAGTCCTGTAAACGCCTCGACTACCATATTCTGTTTCCAAAAAAAATTACATCTTCGTCTCTATTGAGATACAATTAATCCTTAAAAATATTTATTATTTAAATAAAAGTTTCTTATAAGAGACTTGAACCTTCAAACCATCTCAAACCCATCTTCCACTGCTCTCTGTTGTTTGCAACCCTCTTCAACTCGCCAATCGTTTCGCACGCCTGTTTCATACATTTCCATCAGGGGTCTAGAAATTAGGTTAATAGAACTTCCCAAATCTAAGTAATCATGCCCCCGCATAAACCAACAACCCATCAAATCACCTTCCAACAATGTTCCCATCAGACGTAAGAGGAATAGTCACAGGAGCTGAATCTCTGTAAGCCAGAAGAGATTTTGATTCAAAATTTCTTACGCTAGCCGGGTTTCTGGGCTTCTATGGAAGTACCGCCACTGCCCTTATTTCTCCGGGGCTAGAATTAATCCCTCCAGGGTGCCCACTTTGGGAACCTATTATATAATATAAATGGAACAAGATATAGAACATGAAAACTTGGCACGATTAAATCAATTAAATAATAAATGTCGGCCACGTGAGGAGACGTGCCTGCATGATACAATGTATGAAAGCTGAGTGTAGCTATGTCAGAACAGTGTAGCGGTCCAATCTTAGTGCTTACCTCTTCGAATAGAAGTTGTAATGGTTAGTTAGTTTTTTTCAGATAATAAATATTTTGTTTGGAATGTTGGAAGTCCTAGGTCCAAGCTCACCGAGTGGATGAGTGAAATATTCACAAATTTATTTTAAATTATAGTTATTAAAATAACAATGATTATAAATAGACGAGCATGAGTTGCATTATAAGGTCACAATAAGTTCAAAAGACGTTTCAATGTGAATTTAAAGTTCAATATCAAATTGAACAGATTTATATATTGTAAATATTAAGTTATTGTTATCAATTCTATGAAATACTGGTAATGTGAGAATTTAAGATATTGTCATGTAACATTCAAATTATTCTGTGTAGAAAAATAATGTTTAGAATTGCATATTTCAATCAAGGTTGAAAACAAGGAGACTCATCTTAAATAATATGAAATATTTGTGAATTTTATTTTTTTATTTTATTTATTATTATTGAGGGTAACAAACAGCAATTACAGTATATGAATATAAACACACAGAGACAACAAAACAAGGCCAATTTCATGCTACCACAAATATTATATAACAACTGACATAAGGTTAAATATATAAGAAGAATAAAGTAACACTTTGATAAGTTAAAGAGAAAACTAGTAATATTAGTAATAATGAATAATTAAAGATGAAATATAATTCAAAAATGTAAAAAAAAAGTAGAGTAACTAGTTTCATTCGCGGCGAAGGGTTGCTCCAACCATTTTTTAAAAATCACTTTCATTAAGATGGAACACATGGATGTTATTAAAGCACTTATTGTACATGTCGCACGTCCGGTACACCGCCACACTCTGAGCGTAGTTAGTCCGATAAGCAGGAAGGTGGAATATTTGGTCCGCAGTGTGTTTTGTGCGAAGCATAGGGGTATTCAGTAATAATTTACTAAGAGTTGTGGATATTTTAATGCTAATCATTGGGTATTAATTTATTTTCACACATTTTTTATCTAATGTAAATTATTAGAGCGTATGGGTTATATTTTATGTATAGAAATATATTGTGAATACATTAAAAATATTGGGTAATCATTGTACAGATCTCAACTTTTTCCTCTAGCCAAAGGTAGGATATACAGTGGAACCTCTCATACAAGAAAACATAATTCGTTCCAGAATTTTACTCTTTATGTGAAACACTTATTAAGCTTGATTTGAATCAAGGCCGTTATGTTTACGTTTGTGAAACATTGCGATCTAAAATGGTCCACCTTCGATGAGTACAGAACAAATACTGAGGAGTTGTCAATTTACAGGGATCAACAAGGCAATGCTCTCCATTTACAGAGGTACTCTCCGGTCAATTACAGAGGTCGAGAAGGCAGTGCTCCCCAATTATAGAGGTTTAGGGCTAGAATGTCGAGTACAATTAAACAGGTTTCTTTGTTCCAATTAAAGAGAATTTAGTGCTCCAAGGACGCGAGGTGGGACTGGAACTTTTCTGCCAATTATAGAGTTTTGCCAATTAACCAGGATCCAATTATCCAGGTTCTACTGTATATAATTTTTTCACAATCAACAAATCAAATTGTTCTCCTTTCAGAACCGAACAAATTTCAAAATAATCCAGAACGTTTTTGGCATGCGGATCGCGTGCATTTTGAAATTATTTCGGAAAGAATCAAAGTATTTCTCTCTCGCTCTTTCATATTCAAAATATTAACATACTCTTTCTTTTAGATAAATTTTAGGAGTTAAAATTGCGGAATACCATGTCATTTTCCAGAAATGTTTCGGAGGCTTTACACCTTCATCATCAGGAGAACTATATTAACTGTTATTCTCCCGATGACGAAGGTGTAAAGCAGAGGTTCCCAAACTTGTTTGTCCCGTAGACCTCTTACCGATTTTTTATATTTTCTGTAGAACTCCCACCTTTCCTTATATTGATTTTTTTTTACAAATTCATTTATAACTGTAAAATTACTTTTTGAAGCTGACACAGAGCTACTCCCTTTAATAGGGTTTTCTGTAGAAAAGAAATCTTTAAAATAAAATGTATGTTAAGTTTTATAGTTATACATTTTAACTGTTAAATTTACAACACTTATAATATCACAATGTTGTATTATACTCTTTTTGAGAATGTCGCGACAGCTTTTTCGCTAACCGATGTTATCATCAGCAGATCAAGCAGCTGTCGTGACATTCTCAAATAGTGTATAATAAAAAATTGTCACATTACAACAGTGTTGTAAATTTAACAGTTAATAATGTTGAAGAATCATAGTTTTTCAGCCAAAACAATAGGCTATTTAGACATACAATAATTAATTAAAACAAAACAAAATGCAAATCCAAAATTTTTACATAAAATAAAAACAATGTTCTAATAGGGGGGATGAGCCTGATGCTATGATATCAAAATTTCAATATTTGGCTTCAATTTAGTTGAACCATCCCGTGGACCCCCATTTACATCTCATGCACCCCCAATTATTTTCCAGTTGTCGTGGACCCCTTGTAAGTCGAAATCGACCCCTGGGGGTCGATATAGACCACTTTGGGAACCACTGGTGTAAGGCATTTGAAACATGTTGAGAAAAATTCAAAAGTGGAAAAATATGTGATGCATCAAAATTCGTACTCTTTCTTGATGACATCCCGTTTTCTTCTTATTTTAATAGATCTGACGATCTGTGACACAGATATCATGTCTCGTGGGATGATGGGGTCCAGCTGTCCATCCATTTATTAGGCGGTCTTCTAGGTGGGCGGTGTCAGGAGGGGCCCTGCACTTCTCATTGCTGTCAGCGGTCTCCAACAGCAGTCTTCATGTCTATTTTTCGTCCGAGCTTCTGGCTACGTGACCTGCCCATTGCCACTTTTTTCTCTCACCGTATCGTTTCCGACTCTGTCTCTTAAGCTTATTCCTAACATGGTTCTTTAGGTCACTCGTAGTTTCTCGGCACTTTGTTTGGACAATGTTATAGTTTCGAGGCTATAAGTAGAGCAACTGGAAGAACACTCGCTCGCTCTAGTAATTGGGTTTTTGCCTATATATATTATATCAGCTTCTTTCTCTAACATATGTTATTTATGTATCAATTGTGTATTTTCTTTTGCTGTTGTATTGCTATGTGTGTACGGCGGGACATCGAGGGAGAGTAGTGTAGCTTAAATGTGGTCTGGGTCCCCCATGGTTGCAAATATATATATTATTATTATTTTTTAACATAAGTCCCGCATGAACGGGGGACGGGCCTAGGGAGTGCACGAGTGAAGCTGACGAAAGGCGCCGCTGCGCCTATAACAGCTTCGGGTAAGCGGAGGGAGCCTTCTATGGCTCGGCCATATATATATGTTTCTGAACACAGGTACAAAATGAGTAAAATAAAAGATGAATTGAATATATTTATTAATAATCAACTTCAAACTAAGCAAAAGAACAATATAACTATCAACACATTTCTAAATTAACAGATTCGTCTGGTAGATTGAAGACGAATCAGTCAATTTGAAACAAACAATATTAAAACTACGCTGACACCCTGGTCCCTGGTGTCACTGTTTGGACATGTGGGTTTTTGTTTTCTGGTTGAGATATTTGTACAGGTAATTGATCCTTTTCTTAATTTCAACCCACTTGGTAGGCCTCTTGTATGGGAAATCTGTATTGGTCAAAAACTTTCTTCTTCTTATTAAAATCTGAAACAAAATATAACCGTACGATTAGAGTTGAGAATTTGAATTAAATCCATAAAAAAAAACACTCTGCTTAATAACTTATTTAAAATAGTAGCGGTGGTAGTGTTCTATTGCAGTGTTTCCCAAATAGTGATACGCGTATCCCCAGGGGTACGCCAAGTTGCAACAATTACGCAAACAACAATTCATCACCTGAGAGTAAGAAGGTTCCAACTGTCAAAAGTAAAAAGCTGAGAAAAATGAAGTCAAAGTTTTGTTGGTTTCGGGTGTGTATCTTGGAATAAAAGGGTTCCATCTGAAGCAGATGAAACTCTTTTACCGAGAAGCGTGTAAATTTTCTGGCGACAGTTGGAATAATAAAGTTCTAAGGGTATGTATCCTTCTTCAGTGAATCAGATGGAACTTGATTCTTTTCGTAACATCAAAATGACGATACTATTACATGTTTTTTTAAATTGTACGTTGTATAGATAAGGTTAGTAAGAACCCTTTTCACGAAAAAAAGCCAAATGTGAAATTTTGTTGGTTGGAACCCTCTTACTCTCAGGTGACGAATTGCTGAAATATATTTTAAATCACAGTCATTAAAAATGTATTTTGATGGTAATAAATGTTTAAAAATAACTGTTTTTTTTTAAATTATTATCGCAATACGAGTTTGAGGTCTTTCTTGAAGTGGTATGCAGGAAAAACTAATTAGGAACCCCTGGTCTGGGGCGATATCCCCAACCTGCGGACTGGTAAAAAAAAAGGGAAAAAATTCACAGACAATTAACTGCCCTACCTGCAGGTAACTTTCAAAAATAATCCTATATTTAATATTTATGCATGGGAATTTTCTTGGAATTTGGCATACTGTTTGCGGCCCGGAGGAAAGACTCCACAGTTCATCCATGGGACATGGACTCAAGCCTGGACATAACCAGATTCCTTCTCATAATAATTCTTCTTCTTCACTTTTGGTAGACTCAGGAGTCTATTATTTCAGGCGGGTCCTCTTGAGACACTGAACTCCAGCTTTCTCTCCACCGTTTCGGGAGTCTTCCTGGTCGGCGTTGTCCGTTTGGCGTTCCATGGAGAGCTATGTATGGTATTCTATTTGAGCTCATTCTTTCTACATGTTGATGCCAGTATCGCCGTCTTTGACGTCCCCATCTGACCACATCTTCGACCTCGCAGATTTATCGGATTGCTGTATTCCTAACTCAATCACGTAGGGTTTTGCCAGCTATAGCGCGGAGTGTTTTCATCTCGGTTGTCTTCAGCATGCTCTTTGTCTTGACAGTGTCTGCCCTCGATTCAATGCTATATGATTGGTCGCACACAGGTCTTATAAATGCGTACACTTCTGTCAGTCCTCATGTCCTTGTTTCTCCATATGACATCTTTCAGGCAGCCTGCAACCGCTGCAGCCTTATCTACCTGTGACCTTACTTCTCTGGGGAGGTCATTAGAGCTGGTAACTTCGCTTCCGAGATATCTGAATTGGTCTACCTGTTCAATTTTTTCTTGGCGTACGGAGATTTCGCATCTTAGTTGATTTTACTACTACATAGTTATAATATTTAATTTAAAATTAAAAGAATTGACCTACCTGAAATTCATTACCCGCGATACCTCTTATCCAGGAGGGAACATTGTACAATGTTCTGGTAGGATGGATACCGGAATCTCCGCCTAGGATGTCAATGTAGTCATTCTGGCCAAAGAGGGCCCTTTTTGTGTTCCACCGGGGGTAGGGTCTGAGAACAGAAACTCAAGATGATTGCCATATGCACATAACTCAGGACCGAAAGCATAATTTATTTATTTATTAATTCCAACAATTTTTTTCTTTTGATACAGACAGTTAACTTAAATCTAAGAACATTTTAAGAGTAACAATGTGATTGCTACACTGCCATTGGTCTAGTGTAGATTAACTACCTATCACATATCATGGGAATTAATATGATAGCTATACCCTTAACATCGATTTGGCTCGCATGGTAATGATGTAAAGAACGAATCAACAAAATAATAATAATTTCATTGTATCTCAATAGAGACGAAGGTGTTTCCAGGACTTATGACCTGTCATTGGTTGGGTTAAGCGTACGCTCTTTGTAATACAACATTCCCCATTCCACCTTTTCTTATGACCACCATGTCTGTCAATTTTTTTTTTGGAAGTTGTATATATGTTAATCTATAACACCACCCTTGAAACTACCATGTAAAGGGTGGTGTTAAAGATTAACATATATACAACTTCCAAAAATTTGTCAGACATGGTGGTCATAAGAAAAGGTGGAATGGGGAATGTTGAATTACATAAAGCGTGCGCTTAACCCAACCAATGACAGGTCATAAGTCCTGTAAACACCTCGATCACCATATTGTTTCCAATTCCCATCTTCGTCTCTATTGAGATACAATTAATCCTTGAATTGATAACCCGCAATGGGTAAAATCCAGTATTCGTCTACAAGTATTTGTATACATTCAAAATGTTGTAATAATAATTTCTCTACTCCTCACGTGGCCGATATCAAATATTCGATTTATTTGATCGTGCCATGTTTTCCTGTGAATGGTGAGGTGACAAGAGAAATATATAAGGATAGAACAGTGTGGCAGTTCATCTTCCGCGTCTATCCCATCAAAGAAACTGCGAGGTTTGAAAACTAATTTGATAATGCCCCAGTAGGATACAGCTGGGGCGAGATAACCAGACAGCAGACCTGAATTAAGCAGATCAGATTAAGCTAGGCAGCATACAAAAATCTTGGCTACAATTGAAGAATCCGAAAATACCCATCAACATCAACTATTGGTGAAGCTAGGACCCTCGTAAATTCTTTTGTAGTGTCACGTTTATATTATTGCAACGGAATGTACGCTGGATTGCCAAATAATCAATTAAGCAGAATACAAAGCGTATTCAATGCTGCTGCCCGATTGATTACGGGGCAACAAAAATACTGTCATATCACGCCTCTCCTGAAGGACCTTCACTGGCTTAAAATGCGAGAGCGAGTAAAATACAAATTGTATTTGACGATGTTTAAGGCTCGACACCAGAGAGCGCCAGCGTATATATCGGACCTCTGCGCGGCACCCATGCCAACGGAAAGGCAACATTCACTCCGATCAGTAGAAACAAGTGCAAACAACATAACAATTCCAGTCAGAGCCAATAAAGCATGTTTCTATGATCGTGCTTTCAGCGTTGCGGGTCCGTTGGCGTGGAATAGCCTCCATGTTAGTATTAAGTATGAGGATAGTGACGTTAAATTTAAGAAACTTCTGAAGACTGCACTGTTGGGTCAGTCATGTCCTAGTGCGCCCTTGGAGTAATTGATTTTACAAAACGGCGCACTTAAAATACAAGTAATCAGAATAATAATAATAATAACTTGAGTTATGGTATTGAGACAGTAACAAAAAAGTGCCAACAATCTGAGAGTCACACAGAGAGCAATGGAGAGAGCCATGTTGGGTATTAGCTTGTGGGACAGAGTCAGAAATGAGGACATACGAGCCAGAACAAAGGTCTCCGACATCATCAAGCTGGACACAACATATGATTGGCGTTGGGTGGGATGAAAAGTGGACAAGGCAACTGCTGTGCTGGTGTTCGAGAATGGTAAAGTGCGGACACTTCCATTTGTGTCCAGGCACTTCCCCCACACAGTGCGGGAAGTGCCTAGATGCGGATCGCTCAGGATAGAAGGGAGTGGAAAATACGAGAGGAGGCCTACGTCTAGGAGTTAACAGTCACAACAGGCTAAAGAAGAAGAAGGATACATGTCATACTTCAGAATTTATCACAAAATACAGAAGTCCCAATTTTATGGTTTAGTAATTAATTCGAATGAAAATGTATGTTTCCTAGAAGTTTAATTAAGATTAATGTGAATGACATGTTTCGCCTACTATTGTTGTTTTAACGCACGAGTTAAAGGAGCAGAAAATTGAAAACAATAATAGATAAAATAATCAGTTTTCTAACATCCAATTAAGGGTAAATATAAAAATGAATTAAGCACAAAAATCTGTGAACTGCAAGTACCTGTAATCTGGCATTGGAAGTTTTTTTCCAGCAAGTACGTGCGGCAGCATTCCTCCTTGAAGAATCTTTTCTTCATATCCAAACCTTCGGACCTTGTTTTGCGCAACTAAATCTGCATGGTATCTTGTTCTAAAATTAAAATATAAGCACAATAAATTTAAATATATACCACCTTTTGAAATAGTTTTAAATAAACTTTGATAATATACTAAAATGATGTTAATTCTAACCTTACTATCGTTTTGACAGGTTGCCAAAATGTCTTCAATAGACTATTCCCAATCCAAGTCATTTTGAAAGAAACTACAATTTCGGTAAATTCAGACAAAACTTAATTAAAAATCATTGGAATAAATCTAAAATTAAAGGATCAAATAATAAAACCTCTGCTCTTCTCGGTAAACCATAAATATTGCTAGTGGATAAAAAAAAATCACAAACATAATACTGTTTTAAGTACTGAATTAAAAATGACGCACAATTCAATCGAGCGTAAAAATAATAAAATAAAAGAGAATTAAAAAATTACAATTATTTTTCTCGATCAAATTTGATACAAAAATATTTTTATTAAAGAAATAATATTTAATAGGCTGCAAAGCAATAATCTTGTTATTTTTCGAGATTTGTTGTCAAAACAAAATGGCCGTTGCGTGAGTCAATTAATCGATCTGTCGAATTTTTTTTTAGAAATCGTAATTTCCCATGAGAACTCCTATTATGTGAGTAGTTTTGTGTGGTGATCTAATTATTTTTTCTTAAATTATTTGTGAATCATTGGCGTTTGATCGCCAATGTGTTTATCAATTGTAAACAAAGTGTTTTGAAATATTACCATTGATTTCTCGTAAAAGGACGCGAACTACTCGAGTGGTTTTGGATGGTGGGCGATTGATGAAATTATTGTTTTGATGTTGATAACTCATTTGCATCCACTAATATAATTAAAATTGTGCGGTGTTTTATACAAAGTTTCATTTATATCTTAGGAAATCCGAGTACATATTCAAACATTGACACATTCAAGTTATTAGCAGCGAAAGTTGCATTGTTTTCGTTCGCGATGCAACGTCTGACAAATGCATTTTATCGCACGTTTGTCAAAGTCGTAATTGAAATTAAAATAAGCGGTATGTGATGAACGGCCGTGGGAATCGGTGTATTCTCCGCAAATTCTAAGAATATAAACAATAACAGGTGTGTGTGGCCTATTAAATTCTGTCAACATAAACAAATCCGTCGAAAAGTGCGTAAATATTTACTATCGTAAAACATAAATTGTATTCCCAGTCAATAAACCTTCATCCCGTGCGCGATGTGAATATTTTCCGTTCAGATAACAAATCGGGCCCTGATCGAGCTATAAATGTTATTGCGAAGGGAATTACGCATTAATTCCGTTGTCTGTGAAACCAATATGGTGTATGTGTATGGTGTAACCACAATACAAAGAGTAATCAATGCCCTACGCTGATACGTACTAACGGATGTGTTTCAATACACCAATTTATTCAATTTAAATACATTTTTACTTGTTTAATCTCTCACTGTGCCATCGGCGTTTACATACTTTGAAATGTTCGCCTTGGTTATTATTTTTCATTGTATATACCCGCCATTTAATTGTATTAATTGTCAAAATCTAGTACACTTTTTTATTTACCTTGATTTTTTATAATAAAAAATTGTTATTACTTTAGGTAAACAAATGCACAAATAGGAAATAATTAAGTTTTGTTTTTTCATTTAACACTTAGATTGAGCATTGTTCATTAAAATTACATTTTCGTAAGCCTTATTAAAATAATTTAAAAAATATTTATTCTGTATTCGCCACAACTGTGTGTTGCGGATTCATCGAACGATATTTATAACTTTGTAAACAACACTTACTATATTTAAAATAAAATACGCATATTGAATTCTGTCAAAACTGACCACATTCATGTGAAAATTGTTTAAATATTTATATTGTATATACAGAACACCGATGAAGGTCTTCTGTGTCCGAAACATGTTTGTATTTTAATAATAAAATAAAAATTAAGTTAGTGATGTTTACAAAGTTATAAACATTGTTTAAAAAAGATTTTTTAACAAAATCTAAAAAACTACCAACTAGCAAGAACACTTCTTGCTAGTGAATACTTAAAATAATTTGAATTGTAACCACCCACCATTAATTTGGCTACTCAATGGAGTGATAACACCATTAGTTTCTTAATGTCACTTGTTTCTTAAAATAATTAAGAGTTTCTTTAACCACATGGAAATAATGAATGAAGAAAGAATGGTAAAATTATTTAATGTTAACAATGTAAATGGAACTAGAAATAGAGGAAGTAAATAAATTAATTATTGAATATCGGCCATGCGAGGAGTCTGAGAAATCGACGCGCATGCATGACACGATGTATGAATGTTGAGGAAGCGAAATATGTCAGGAAAGAAAGTGTGGCAGTCCATTCTTTCTGCCTATCTCTTCGGAGAGACGGCGTGAT
Organism: Lepidostoma basale; assembly: GCA_022606425.2. NCBI lineage: Eukaryota > Metazoa > Arthropoda > Insecta > Trichoptera > Lepidostomatidae > Lepidostoma > Lepidostoma basale. The sequence continues at coordinate 376,224 of JAHDVF020000450.1, read as the reverse complement.
GGTTAGTTAGTTTTTTTTTTAACCACCCGTCAAATGACATTAACCGCCCTACCTTCGGGTTATTTTCCGAGAAACATGCAAAAAAAGCAGGTTTTTTATTAATGAAATTTAATTATGTATTAATTTTATTTTTTTAAATTACGAATCGTCAAATACTCGGCTGCACACTTGGCCTGCCCCTTGTAAAACTATCATATTTATGAAGACTTGTGCTCAAGTTTTGATGGCACACGCGCGTATCCCTAAAACTTTGTACATTTTAGGTACATTACTTTTTCTCAAGCCCGTACGTGATACGGGATAGTGCAGAATGGTACTATCAAATTGAACGTATCACATATGTTCAAATAGGTAGGGTGGTTAAATAGAGAATGAAAAACTCCGACAAACTAATCACAATGATAAATCAATTTCTTCTTGTTCCTCTCCTATCGAAGATTGGGCTTTTTGCCCCTGATAGATATCTTCGGCAGCACAGATTGTTTTACCTACCGGCCGCCAGAACCAATCCGCATCTGGTGACCCGATGGGAAGAGCAATTAGTCTGATGAACGTGGTTTCAGAGATCGACGTCTTTCATATATGTAAAAGTACATTCAGAAGACAAATACTTTTGTCTTCCTAATGTCGAACCATTTTTCATGTGTTCCTGGTATTATGTTGTACATATATAATATTCTATCTGCACTCAAGAGATGCCTTAAACATTTATGAAGTTTGTATTGTCTAGTTGAGTTAATAAACTGATTTGATCATGATTGTTTTAGTTTTAAACATGGATGTTGTGCCGCAATTGAACATTTCTTCTCCTCACACTTCGTTATCCGTTAATTTTATCTTGCGTAATCGATTGTAGCACTAAGTTAACATATAAATTGGAGCGACATCTCCAGGCTTTATCTAGAAATACGTTAATGGCGGTAGCCTTTCACATTGCGTTAATAAAAAGATCTTCTGCTTAATATCCAATCTTCATGGATGGCGCTAGTGTGTAGATTGAAACTAACATGTGAAGTTTGGTGTTACATATTAACATATACACAACTTCCAAAAAATTTGTCACACATGTTGGTCGTAAGAATGGTGGAATAGGGAATGTTGTATTACATAAAGCGTGCGCTTAACCCAACCAATGACAGGTCATAAGTCCTGTAAACACCTTGATCACCATATTCTGTTTCTAATTTGCATCTTCGTCTCTATTGAGATACAATTAATCCTTGCAGCACTTTGTATTTATCGTTTCTCATAATGTGTCCCAAAGTTTTCCAGTTTCCTGCGTTTATGGTCATGATATTTTATTTTTCTTTCTTCATTCGCTGCCATCATTTCCCATTCATGACTCTTTCTGTCCGTGGTATTTTTAACATTCAAATTACCCTACATAATAATATCATTGATGAAAATACCTAGTTCTAAATGTGTCGTAATATCTCATCTGTGTTGTTACTATTTTTTATCCGTATATCTCTGAATTGTATACCGCTTTGTAGTTCAATTATAAGGCTATCCTTGCAATGATTACATCTGTTCGACGGAGTATTTCACTACCCGATAGAACATTTCAAATTCACCCAATACAGAATCCATACTTGTTAAGTACTGTGATATAGATATTTTTCTGTGCCTTTTATCCTGCAAGGTAAAAATGATTAGTGCAAAATAGAAAAGTGAATCATATCAGGGTTCTTGAAGCCTTGAGACAGTGGAATAACTCACTAACCATCACAGGGTAGGCAGGGAGGATGGACCACCAAACTTTTTTATCCTGACAACTCTCATGCCTCTTCTACATTCATACACCGTGACACGCACGCTCGTCGATTGTTCCTAATTTGAACGTGTCCGCCTTTCAGTATTTGATTAATTTGATCATGCCGTATCTTCCTCGACTTCTTTTTCCATTCACACTACTTGTACAAATATTTTGTAGCATTCTTTCCTCATCCATTTAATAAATAATAAAATAATAATATGCTAACTTTTAAAACGCCGTTTTTGTGATGTAATCACCTCAAGGGCGCATTTGTTCCATATGTCCAATCCATCTTAGCAACCCTTTCTTAATTCTATTAAGGACGCATTCATCCACCTTACATTCTCTCTTCATTGGGTATTCTATCATGCATTGTTTTACTACGGCATTTATCCTACTTTCATCCGTCCTCTGCCAACTCCAAGCATCACTTCCATACATTAGGGTCGGCACTAGAACCCCACTGTGCACTGCCATATTTTATTCAGTTGATATATTTCTATTTGACATGATGGTTTTGAGTGCACTATTTATTTTCTTTCCAGCACCAACCCTTTCTTTCGGAGTCTTTTTTCTTCTTCAATTTTTTCATCTCTTGTAAACATGCATAATCATAACAGCGGAATTATTTGATTTAGTATCATATGAATCGTTTTTTCTGTTTGTTCCTCTTTCATGTTTTTCTTGCTAACATTAACACATTAACTGAAGCAAGGTTCACCCGGTGCTATTTTATTTCAATTAAGCCACAAGGGTTCTGGTCAAGCAGACTATGTTTTGAGTTATATTCAGCGTCACCGGGCACGTATTCTAATTTTAAAAGAAAACTATTTCATATCTAGAAATCTATTGAAAACATGTAATAATTTTTCAATTTTATAAAAAATTGGTTGAAAGTAAATGTGTTTTTTTAACTAACAAACTAACGCATGAAAGCATGGACTGCCACACTTCTTCTTTTCTCACTTCCTCAACATTCATACATTGTGTCATGCGCGTGTGACGATTTCTCTGACTTCTCATGTGGCGACATTCAATATTGATTTATTTGATCGTGCCATGTTTTCCTCGGTATCCTCTATTTCTAGTTCCATTTACATCGTTAACATTTTCTTTTTTTACCATTCATTCTTTCCGTGTGTCCAAATCATCTTAATGATCCTTTCAATATTTGGTTCATAACACTATCATACATATATTTTATTTCTTTTTAATATCTTGACATGTTAAAACTGCGGATATATATACAGTAAAACCTCGATATAATGGACCTCTATTTAACGGATTTAGGATATAATGGACAAAAAATCCGGTCAAACGTAAAAAAAATAAAAAAGCATCTTCGTAGAAGTGCAAACAAAACTCGATTCCTTTTTCAAAGCAGGATTACCGAAAGCAAGCGCGTCGATATCAAACAGCAACATCACTTCACGATGATTGTCCGAAGATAATAAATAGAATTGTACGGTGTACATATTTCAAAATTTTTATTTTAGATTTATTTAAAACCTATTTTATTTAACGAACTCTCAGCTTTAACGGATACCCCCTCCCACCAATTGGTCCATTATATAGAGGTTTTACTGTACTGATATTTTTTTAGTAAACTTTTGAGTTTATACAAACGATCAAACCATCACGCCGTTTCGCCGCAGGGGTAGGCAGAGAGAAAGGAATGCCACACTACTCTATCCTGACACACTCTAGATTCCTCCACATTCATACAACGACTCATACATGCACATCGATTCTTCCGACTTCTACATGACCAGCCTTTAAAATTTGATTAATTCGGTCGTGCCATGTTTTACTCGGTCTACCTCGACTCCGTACTGCATTTACATTATTAACGTATACTTTCTTAACCATTCTTTCTCTATCCATGCGCTCCATATGTTCGAACCAACACAGCGATCCTTTCATAATTTTGTTCATAAAACCTTCTTCCGCTCTACATTATTTTCTTTTATCAGCATTTGAGATTCTATCGTACATCGTTCTACCACACATTCGTCTTGGGGATCTCAGCTCTACCGCATTTATTCTTTTTCTATTATCTTATAATTTCTTTCGAGTTTATTTTATTTTTTTATTTTTTATTTAAAAAAAAAGACTTAATAAAATTTATGGTTTTAATCAATGATATTAGAATTTATTTTTACAATCTTCAATGTGAGCAGAAAATAGCTCATTATTATGAAGAAAGAATCTGGTCGTGTCCAGGCTTGAACCCATGTCCCCTGGATCAGGAGCCAAGCGTTCTATCCCCTAGACCACCACCCGATTTTTCTTTTAAAGTTCCCAGACAAACAGACTTCCCGTAAATATCTAAAAACCACCAAGATTCCACCTGGATTCAAATTTGATATTTTTCACTTTTTGAGCTTTGGCTTCTAAGAACTGTTTCCGATACAATTTGTCATCAATGGGCTCATGGCTTGATTTATTGATTTTCCTTTTGTTCAAATGGTAAAAGCTTATTGTTAATAAAGGAACTTTTTTTTCAAATACAGTGATACTTCAAGATTTGAGTTTAATTCGTTCCGTAAGCGTAAGCAATTTTCCCCATTGAAATTTATTGAAATGTCATTAATCCGTTCCAGCCCCCAAAATGGCCCCCCCCCCCCAGTTGTTCTTGTTACGTGTTTTTGAATAATCAGTGTGAAGGGTTATGAATCACATCGCCGCCTCTTGGCCGACATTCAATATTTGGTTTATTTGTTTTTCTCGGTCTTCCTCTATTTCTAATTCCATTTACATCGTTAACATATACTTTATTTATTCTTTCTTCATTCGTTCTTTACTTGAGTCCAAACCATCTTAATGATCCTTTAATTATTTTGTTCATAACACCATCATGTTTGGGAATGCCCTCATAATATGAAACAAGTTTGTCGCTATTATTTAAAAAAAATCAATGTAAAATAAAAAATAAACGTGTTTTTTAATACATACTCGTGTTATAATGGAGGTTTACAAAATTAAAACCAAAACCATTAATAAGTTAATCTATGACAGTTTATTTGTATGGAAAGTGATGGTTTAATGGTAACATGGAGATGATTGATGTTTCAGATAGCACACGGCTACCCCGACGGCAGCGGAACAATGTCTAAGAAGGACCTGGAGAGATCCCACCACACCGACAGAAAGGACCCCAACGACTACGAAAGCCTCATCCCCCACAATATCTACGAGAATGCCAAAACCCAGCAGAAGCCCGGGGATTTAGCCAGCTTCTCGGGATACACCAACGCCGAAACGCAGACCAAGACCAACGATGTGTCCAGCTTCTCCGCCCACCGCGCGCAGGCGGCCCAGCCCAACCTCGCGCCCTGGCACTACAACCCCTGGTGGATGCTGGCGTCCACCTCTCGGGGCTCGCACACCGACTACCAGAACGGCGCGGTGGACATTAAAATCAAGCAGGAGCAGGCTGCGCAAGAACACGAGGACTTGAACGTTAAAAACGAAGTCATGGATCAGTTATCCATTATCCCCATTATGAGCTCTATGCCCAAAGGGTCACCGTCCCCTTCCACGGACGGCGCATGCGACGAGTGCTCGGATCCGTACTGCGACAGTTCATCTGTCATCTGCCGCAAACTTTTTCATTGTCCGCACTGTCGCAAGAGCTACCCCACCATCCTGGAGTTTAATACGCACCTCACGGGTGTGCACCCCTCGCAGAAGCCCTTCCGCTGTCAGGTGTGCCTGGAGCCCTTCGACAAGAAGAGTCAGCTGCTGCGGCACCTGGAAGGCAACCACACGCGCAAGGACATGAACAAGTGCTCGGTGTGCTCCAAGTACATCAAGGACAAGTCCAACCTGCGCAAGCACATGCAGGTGCACACGGGCCGCGTGCCGCAGAAACAGTTCAAGTGCGACCTGTGCAACAACAAGCGCTACATGTCGCTGGACCGGCTCAACAACCATCGCATCGTCTGCACGGGCGAGAAGGTCCTCAAGTACTGCGAGATGTGCTCCAAGGTGTTTGACAACACGCGCTCGCTCAACAGCCACAAGAAGGTGCACGCCAAGGAGCTCAAGTGCGACCTGTGCGGCGAGCAGTTCCGCTCGCTGGAGCACCTCACCAACCACAAGGTGGTGTGCAAGTTCGCCGCCCGCTGCTGTCCCCAGCAGCCCAACTGCGAGCACGAGAAGGCCTACCTCAGCCTGCAGTACGGCCAGGAGCGAGCGGGGGCCCGCGCCCTCGACGCCACGCTCTCTGCGCTCAAGACGCAGCTCAACTGAGACCGGCCCCCGCCGCAACTCATACCTCTAGCTTCCAATTACTTCGGTTCATTTTATTCTCATTTTTATCAGGGAACAACTTAAGCATTTAAAAAAAATTGTTTAGATAAATGTGGTTCTTTATACACTTTGATAAACTGAAATAATATGCGGAGATTAAGCAAACACATCCTATATAGCCAGCCGTTCAATAGGTGTTATTAGTTAAATTTCTACAAAAATACATTTTAGCATCTTCCGTATTAATACTTAATTTAAAAATGGTTGAAGAAATATGCAATCAACCAATTTATTGTTTCTTGAACAATGATGTAAAACTCAATATTAAATAATTAATACGAATGAAATTATCTGTTTTCTAGAAGTTTTATAAGTATGACGTGTTTTACATTTCTAAAGCGTTATCAAATTAGAATGGTGAAACATGTCATTCCCACGAACTAAAGTAATACTACTAGAAAACAGACGTTTTCTTTCGTATTAATTAACATCTAACATATTTCTTCTTCTTGTTCACTTTTGGCAGACTCAGGAGTCTGTTATTTCAGGCGGGTCCTCTTGAGACGCTGAACTCCAGCTTTCTCTCCACCGTTTCGGGGGTCCTCCTGGACGGCGTTGTCCGTTTGGCGTTTCATGGAGAGCTATGTGTGGTATCTTATTTGAGCTCATTCTTTCTACATGTTGATGCCAGTATCGCCGTCTTTGACGTCCCCATCTGACCACATCTTCGACCTCGCAGATTTCTCGGATGGCTGTATTCCTAACTCGATCACGTAGGGTCTTGCCAGCTATAGCGCGGAGTGTTTTCATCTCAGTTGTCCTGAGCATTCTCTTTGTCTTGACAGTGTCTGCCCTCGATTCAATGCCATATGTGAGGATTGGTCGCACACAGGTCTTATAAATGCGTACCTTGCTGTCAGTCCTCATGTCCTTGATGATGTAATGTGCAAATCAAATGTTTTGTAATAATTTCTAATGCTTTTTTTATTTGTATATATATTTTGATGGCATAAAAGAGTCGTTAGAAGTTCAAAAACTTTCAGTCACTGCATCACATGCGAGCTATGTCGTGGCTGATGATAAATGTGAAGAAAAAAACTAGTATTTTTAAAAATACATATATTAATTGTGGAGCAACACACCTCTGACATTTTTATAGTACTTTTGTTCTAGCAGTTTGATGTTTCAATGGGATGCATGCCACTGTTAATGTTCAGCTTCGTTTTACTATAATCAACACTTTTATACTTTGTTTTTACACCACTTTATTTGGTTTTATCGAAATAATCGGTTTCTCTCCTGTTGGAGCTTCGTCAGGGTTACAAAAACAAACGGAAGAGACCGAAACCAGTTGGTTCGATAAAACAAAATAAAGCAGGGTAAAAAACTAAGTATGAAAGTTTTTTGGAATCTTGGGAAAAATTCGTGTTACTCGTCTTTCTAGACTGACGTTTCGGAGATAATTGCAGTCTCCATCTCCAGGGTGGTTAATAGTATAAGATCGTTGCAGTCTTCATCTTCAGAGTGGTTTATAACCGCAATCTCCGGAGCGTCGGTCCAGAAAGACGAGTTATACTGATTTTTACAAGATCAAAAAAAAAACATTGCGTCCTACCGTGAAAATCTTCGCAAGCATTTAAGTATGAAAGTGTTTTAAATTATTTTCAATAATGCCACTATAATTATTAAATAAAACAATGCTTTTTAATTACTACTTTTGTCTTAATTTTGACAGCGACCGAGTAGCGCACTATCAAAATAAAGACAAAAGTGGAAGTAGTTTTTAAAAACAATTGTATTATTTAATTATTATTTAAAATGAACTTCATTTGATTATTTAAAAAATAATACAACTCCGGTTTACAGAATATTGGATTGTGTATAATAATTTTATTCGCACAGTTTATCGGCCCACGCTATGATGTTTGCTTAATCTCGGCATACCTTAATTAAAATCATATCGGAATGACATCAGAAGTCTAAGACCTGTGGTGGATTCTGATTGGCCAAATGCTGGCGTCATCACAGGACTCCATCGCGATGGAATGTAACGTTGAACAATGAAGCCCGAAGCTGGAGTTATCCGCGGGACGGGAGCGGGAACAGGGCCCCCGTGTCTGCGGTTAGCTTTATGCCCCGCGCCCCCGCACGACTGAACTTCACGGAGGGGGGCGCGGACATACATCTGTTATTCATTCTTCATATCCATTTGGTTATTAGTAGTTAGCTATAAGTTCACATTATTGTAAGTACGTAAGTGGAACCATGTTTTTTTTTTGTACTTTGGTAATACTGTGAAGTTTCCAAATGTTAATATATAATTTTAGATATACCCTTTTTAAACTACGCGCGTGCGTCGGCGCCTCGTGTTTATTATTATTATTTTTTTCTATAAAAAATTACGCAAATTATTTTTAGGTTATGTGTTGCATAATAAATGTAAATCTTATCATCATGATCCAGAGGTTATGATATAAAGTGTTCACCCGTGCAATATCTCCTTTTTTATGTTTTATATTTTGAATATAAAGTTTTTTTTTTTTTATGGTTTACCATTTCATTTTGACGGCCAAAGCGGTGTCCGGACTACGGATAGTTCTTATGATTGGATTTAGTGGATGTTATTTTTAATCTATTTTTCTGCATGCGCAGTTATTCCAAAATGTACAAATTATTTCTATATTTTTTATTGTAAAATTTATTTTTTATTTTAATTAATTTTTTATATCAAAAAAAAAATATGAGAAAATATCGTTATTTATTTAGATTTGGCGTCGCGCTGAGACAGAAACAGAAAACTTTCAATCATGGAAACTAGTCAACCTTAATTACCTAGTATTGAAAAGCTTCGAGGATTTTGGGGAAGACGTCCGTCTAACCCGTCGAGCCCGCCTCCTCCGCCCGCCCTGAAGCCTTCCGATCAAATCAACTTCTTCTACGAAGCGTACAATTTTAAATTTGCAAAAAAAAAAATGAGAGAATTGTATTCCGGAACGGGAAACATTCCATTTGATGATATTTAAATTGAATAAGTTGTTAAATGTTTTGTGAAGCACGGATCGGGACCGTTGCCCGGCGGTGTCTTGCACGACGCCCGAGCAACGGTCGGACGTCGATTGTACCCATTTTAAATGTTAATAATAAGATATTTTGAAGAAACGAACTGAGTATTTAAGTCACACGTAATTTCTATGGCGGACTGATATTTACAACTTGTTAAGTAACCGTTTTCTAAATTCTCTTCTCACTGCCGTAGCTGTGTTCAGACTCTCGCTGATATCTTCAATTATGTCAAAGTACTATATTATACGATTATGTTTATTTATTTTTAGTTTGAAAATAATACTAGTTTAAGTTTCATGGTTTTCTCCACACTATTATGCGGATACGGATGAATGAGCCATCCAGACTTGCCTAATGCGAATGCCCCCCGATCCACTGCGTCAGCAATCATCCCGATAACAAAACAAAACCTTTCTTGTTACCAAAGATGATATCTCCGACCGTACTATCTCTCACTGGCACAATAGTCAATTATAACTTGAGAATAAATATATTTTTTAATGTATACATATACTTGTATACGAATACTGGATTTCACCCATTTAATTGTATCTCAATAGAGACGAAGATGCAAATTGGAAACTGAATATGGTTGATCAAGGTGTTTACAGGACTTATGACCAAAATATACATAATCAAAATCTTCATAGATGGCGTATTGAAACTGACATGTGAATTCAAGCGTTGGAATTTAACATATATACAACTTTCAAAAATTTGTCAGACATGGTCATAACAAAGGTGGAATGGGGAATGTTGTAATTACATAAAGTGTGCACTTAACCCAACCAATGACAGGTCATAAGTCCTGTAAACACCTTGATCAACCATATTCAGTTTCCAATTTGCATCTTCGTCTCTATTTTGATGCAATTAAATCATAAAAATTGAGAATAAATGTTTAAAATGTCTAATAAATAATAGATTTCTTTTATATTCACCTTCACATCGTGTTGTGGATTCATATTTGAATAAATATAACTGCACTTTTTTTCAACAATTTTCACAGATTTAGGTGTCAGATAACACAACCTTTTTTAATGTACACAATTTTAAATTGTATTTAATGTAATTTAATGAAATTATTCAAATTGACATAGGAACAAATACACATAAAGATTAGAAAAATCTCAAAATTTTTACATTTGATATATTATTGTAACACCTGATGATGTCAACATAGGTTGATGAAACAGCTGTCGCGTAAAATAAAATGCAATTGTGATACAAAAACAAAGTTATTTAATTTAACAGTTTAAAATGTTAAGGTATCATAGTGTTTTGGCCAAAACAATGGACTTTTAAAAATATTGAAATTTTCTAGATTGAAAAAGTTTATGATAAACTCAAGGTGTTAACAATTAATGAATTAAAACACTTTTTTTTTCTTCCACTTTTGAGTTTATTTTTCTCGTCATGTTTCGATGGCTTACACCTTCATCATCGGGAGAACGATATAATCTCTTTATATCGTTCTCCCGATGATGAAGCCTTCGAAACATGACGGAAAAAAAACCTCAAAAGTGTAAAAAAACGGTGTTTTAATTCATAAAAAATTGTCAAAAAGGTTATGTCACAACCGAAATATGTCTGAAAAGTTTAATTAATTTATACACCAATATATGTGGCGATGAGGTTCGCAACCCATCACACCGCGTCTCTCGCTGGGGCGAAAAGAGAAGGACAGAGCGCCGCATCGGTTAAAGTGTGGCAGTCCATTATTTCTGCCTACCCTTTCGGAGAGACGGCGTGATGGTTAGTTTGTTAGTTCAGTTATATTTATTCAAATGAATTTGATTTGTGGTATTTCTAAAATACATCAGTTTAAAGTTGTTTATATTTATTTTACACAGAAAATGCCTTGTTATACAATGGTGTACGACTTGTAAAAGTTGTATATCGAATCAAGTGACGTTTTCACGAACAATTTTAGTATCGCTGCGTGTAATGGATCGCGGGGTGTCTTTACTTTCTCTATGGACTATTATATAAGAAACATTATTACTTTATTATAAGTTTAATTTTATGATGTTCACCTACTTGATTGGCTACTTAGCGGAAGACCCATTAAACGTAAATTTTGATAAAGTAACGTGTCTGTAAAGTTTGCCCGTTGTTGTCATATTGACGCTTTATAACGATGCCAGTATTTGATGCATTTTTTTTATATATACATTTCTCGATAACTACATATCTCTTGCCAAAATCGCAACAATTAATCTGATTCGTACAATTCGTGCAACCGTTTTGTAGCAATTTACAAAATCTGTGTTCGGTGTCGGAGTTTATACGTTGATGGTTGCACGAACATATTTCTCTCGTGTACCGCCATGTCATTTTAGAATTAATTTTCATATTGCGTACGAGGTGGTTCAGACGTAGAACGTACACAAATATTTGTACCACATTGAAAGCGTAGACAAAAATATGTGTAAAAAAGTCACTGCTCATATATATGTTTCAGTTATCAAACAGAATAATTGTTTACCTTGTACATTGACAGATTTATATTTTCACTTTTGTTAATGTAACAAAATAACTTTTTTACATTATTCGTTAACAAATTTATTTTTCCACTTTTGGCAATATAACAGAATATTTTTTTTACATTACAGTACACTCCCGATTTTCCGGGTGGATGATGAAAAAAAATCCCGTATAATCGATTTCCCGGTTAATCCGAAATAATTTTTTTTTCTCTCTTTTTATCAATGATGTCACGTATAGTTTGATCACCAAAATTATATTGATTATTTTATTATTATAAAAAATACTTAAGGAATTAAATCAGTGATATTAGAATTTTTATTTTTACAATCTTCAATATGAGCAGGAAATACCTCATTACTATGAAGAAGGAATCTGGTCGTGTCCAGGCTTGAACCTATGTCCCCTGGATCAGGAGCCAAACGTTCTAAACCCCTAGACCACCACCCGATTGATTCAATAAATAATTAACGGTTGCACCATTTCAACTTTGAATTATTTTGAGTTCTTGTTCAATTGAAAGTACGACTTGTTTGCGTTTATCCATTATACCATGGACAAAGACATACCATAGACAATTTTTCACAGTAAAATAAAATTACGACTTTAGAGCCACAAACGTATGTTGGCGGTGGCGCCAACGTGAACTAAACGCCCATGTCATTGTGACAGATGCATTATAAGTACTGTTGTGAAATATTTTTGTTTTTATAAAATATTTTTTCAATGACTCAAATGTCCCGGATAATCCGCTTCCCGGTTAAGCCGACCCCGGAAAATCGGGAGTGTACTGTATCCATTAAAAGATTAACCGTTTGTATGCTGGGCCTTTTTTCATAATATGTACTATAATAAAATTGCGTGTTAAAAAACAAGGAAAAAAATGAAAAATTGGGATGCTAAATAAAAAATCATAACTAGCGGACGCAGCGCACTATCCGAATACCAGATATATACGGCGCGTCATAACGACACGCAATTTATGATAGATATTCGTTCGTCGGAATATCGACGATACGCATTCACACCTTTAATATTTCCACTTTTGGTACGGACTAACTTTTTTTTACGTTATTCGTTAAAATGAGGGTATTAGTTGCAAACCTGGCAAACTCCATCATTAGATGTTTTGAGTAAATCGCAAAAAACTGATACGCTAATAAAATGCGCTTTTTTACGATATTTATTATTTTCATCTCAACCAGTTAGTATTTTAAAAGTAATCAGCCATGAAATAATCATCATTATGTTGATAATTAAAGTAAAATAATGAATTTCATTTTGGAGTGTTGCCAGCTTTGCAACACTCAAGTGGAGGTTGCCATGTTTGCAACAAACCCTATATTTTAATAGCAAAATTCTTCAGAATGAAGCCGAATTTGAAACTGAAAATCAATAAAAATTGTGTGCAAATGTATTATGAATAAGACCCAATTCATATCTCACTTTTGATTGCTGGTGGAGTTTGCCAGGTTTTCAAATAATACCCTCAAATATGTTTGTTCCTGCTTTTATTGTGGAACGAATGTTCGTGTACGCGTCGAAATGTTATACATTGTCATATATAAATCGTGAATTCATACTTGAGACATCAAACGTCTGTTTTCATCACACCCGCTCATACTAGAGATCAAATAAGTTGACCAAAAGACTTGAAGCGTATGTCTGCTAAGGCTAACTTGTACAAGTGCCCTTTACATTTTTGCTTAAATTTACAAAACATTTTGGTATACAAATGTTCATAGTATAAGTCGGGAGACATATAGAAATGTAGTCGAAGCCAGTAGTGTTTTTATAAGCTTCGGATATTTCTGATTGTCGCTTCGTAACTTGAGCGAGCCTTTGATATCGGTACTGAATTCTATAAAAATGATAATGTAATCTTGTAATCCCATCTCATTTAATAATTAATACCAAAAAAAAAATGTGTAAGGAGTTGTGTGAAATTTTTTGAAAAGTACGAAATGATTTTTGAATGATTAATTGTCTTTTAGAATTATATGCATCTATGTTTAACTGTTACCTTTGTATTGTATCCCGAGTGTCCGTTTCCCGGAAATATCCGTATCGTACAACACACTCTGTTTATAATTAGGATTTGTCTCGTACCGTGTATAAACCGCGGTAATATCAAACAGATATATATTCGTCGTACGAAAATACTTCAACAATCTGATATATTTTATGTATCAGGAAAAAACTTTAGCAATGAGAAAATCAATACATACTTCATGATAATCTTCAGGTATTTGTTATACAGTCGAACTCGGTTATTACGATCACGGAAATAGCGAGATCTCAGATATAACGAGGAAATATTTGTTGACATTTTAGTTTATGATTTTCTCTATTCACTTTTATAACGAGATAATTCTCTAATTGTATTTTTGATTGAATTGCAACTTTTTGTGTTATGCGACCGCTCCAGATAGGCTTTTCGCCTGCCATGGTCCAGAGAACGGCATTTGACACTGTTTGGGGCCAATAGATTTTGAATATTGAGCAAAGGCACCTATTTATAAACGCCTGGAGTTTACCAATAACTTCCGCGGTAGATTTCCAAGTCTCACATCTGTACATCAGTACGCTTTTAATGCTACTGCTGAATATTTGGAGCTTGAGCTTTCTCGAAATGATACTGGAACGCCATACAGGGCGAAGCATAGCAAAAGCTCTTATACAAAATGTATATTTAGTTGAAATCTACTAATGTTTATGCCGGTTTCAGCAGCGAGCTGCCATCGTTTATAACAAGCAAATTCAGTGGGTCCCGTCTTCCTCGTAATAAATAACCAAGTTCGACTGTATATTATATTTATAATTATAAACAATATAATTGTGAATTTTTAAGAATTTAAAACACTGTTTTTTCCACTTGTGAGTTTATTTTTCTCGACATGTTTCGAAGGCTTACACCTTCATCATCGGGAGAACGATATAAAGGATTATATCGTTCTCCGTTCGAAGCCTGTCGAGAAAAATAAACTCAAAAGTTGAAAAAACAGTGCGCACGCTTAATAGTAAACTGACCAATTATGGTTTAGGTCATAATTTAATTAACATTAGACAGAGGCTTGTGTTAACGCTATCCATCTATTTTTCACAATGTTAACGCTACCATTCGTACGTACGATGATCGTTCACAATGTTAACGCTATCCATTCGTACGTGTTTTTCGACTGTTTTTGTTAAAACACCGACTCATGTCAGATTGAGCAAAACTTGCTTTTTTTTAGTTAAGCCAGTGTTCTATTAAGCGTGCGAGTGTTGATAAAAATTCGTCATTATGGAATGCCACAGTGTTAACGCCTTAAGTTTATCTGAAATCAATATAATTGTGTATCGAGAACACGCAGTGGAGTGTGTTGTGCCGAGCGGTGTTGCCAGCATCAGCTAATGACATATCCCATCAGGAGGAATAGGAACAGAAGAAATGAATTTGAAACGTAATATCTCATGTCCGTGGCCATCATGAATGTTGTTAAGTTTGCACTTAAATAGTAATCTAGCTTTAGGAACACTTATATATTTTTTTCTATTTGTTTATCTGAATTTATGCACAATAATTACGTATTACGTTTAAGGATTTTTTTAAATTTTAATTTTACTTTCAAAGAGAACTTTTGTATAAGGTTACGGCCATTCATTGTACAAAATATACTGCGAATTATTTTATTAGCTAAGCGCCACGCAAATGTTTACAAATTATTTTATATTCCGGACCCGCGTCGCGTCACGCACTCCCTTTCCATCACATAATTGTAAGGAGACTCGTCGTGTTATGTCGGCGCCCCCGTCGAATGCGACGGAGGGAAATCACGTTGAGAGGCGACCCGGGCGCGGAGGTCTAGTTATAATTGTACTCTCTAAAGAGATAGCGTTACGTCGGGACTGTAGTAGAACACGGTATATTAACTGTTAAGTTAAAACCCATTTCAATTAATTTTAATTAAGGCACTTTGTGGATTTCATGTGTTCAAAACTGATAAATAGTAAAACCACTAAAGATAATAATTAAAAGCTTAAGAAAAACACCAGGCACATCAAGACTGGTTACATTTGTAATATTTAGAAGAATTTGATCTCTTACGTGTGTCATTCAACCATTTTTTTTTTTTTTTAATCATTACGGCAACATTCAGTGTAAGCAGCCAGAGCTCTAATCATTATATTATACGAGGAGATAAGATTATTAAGCTTACAAAATTAGATTTATTATATTTATTTGCGAGTTAATATGGATGTTGTCCGAAAATACTTGTATCAACAAAACAATTCAATCTTAGCTATAAATCATAACCTAATAATTATCTTTAATTTTTTCATATTTAGCTTGTGAAAACGTTATTGGAATTGGAAGCATATACAGTAGAACGTCGTTTATCCAGACTAATTGGGGCTGGACGTGGTCCGGATGCCGATTTTCCCGATAATCATACATCATCAGCCGTCTGTCATCCACTGTTGAATATAGGCCTCTCCCAAAGCACGTCACCGTCCCCTATCCATTGTCCAGCGGGCAGGGGGACGTCCAACTCTGCGGAGTCCTGTACGCAGTCTCCAATCCAGAACCCGTTTCCCCCATCGGCCGACGGTTCTCCGACAGACATGGCCGGCCCATCGCCACTGCAGCCCGCCCATCCTCAGAGCCATCTCAGTCATTTGGTTTGTTGACGAATAAATTTGTTTCTAAATCTGTCCCTCAAGGTGGCTCTTTCCATGGCGCGTTGGGCGACCTAGAATCTGTAGACTAGACCTTTTGTCAGTGTCCACGTCTCGGCTCCGTACGTCATGACTGGCAAGACGCACTGGTTGAAGTCTTTAGTCTGGAGGCATTGTGGCAATCGCACGCAATCTTAATAATAAATTGAAACTGGAACACAGCGAGAGACTGACTGTCCGTAGGGTGCGGGGGAGAACAATGAGAGAACAGAAGGATGATTCAACCCACACCCAACGTTGTTTAGGTGTGGTGGGGTAAGCTTAGTCATGCGTAGGTCATGGTACAGAACGCATCATCACCTCGGCTTGTGCGGATAATTGACATTCTACTGTATATTGGTATTAGAAGTATACAGCTTTCACTGATAGCGCATTTTTTTTATATCTTACCAGAACTGAATTGTCTGTGTTGAAACAAGCGTCGATTATGAATGTACACGAATCGATTATAAAAGATTTATTTGTCCAATAGACTAATATTACTGGTGTCTTATGATTGTTACTAGGTAATAGTTTTTTTTTTGAACAAATGTACTGTAAATTAGGCGTTTAGAATCAGAAATTGAGTATATGTATAAGGCGAAATGGTGTAATATAACAGTAGAATGTTTAGCTAAGAAAAAATGGTTTGTTGGACAAATAAATTCTTAAATGTAACCCTGGTTATGTGTTGGGGTGTTAACTCTCTGCACGCCATACTTCTCATCATAAATAAAAACACACTTCCTTTTCTTGGCAGATTAAAGAATCACAAAGACAAATATATGTGAATTCAAATATCCAAATTGAATTATTTGTTGAAATTGAAACATTGAATATTTTAATATGCGGATAAAATCATGAAGATATATTAATATAAGATAAGTATTACATCATATTTCAAAATGACATTAATTTAATGATAATTCTCTCGCTTTCTCAACATTCCTACAATGGTCATGCACGCGCGTCGATTTCTCTGACTCCTCACGTGGCCGACATTCAATATTTGATTTATTTGATCGTGCCCCGTTTTCCTCGGCCTTCCTCTATTTCTAGTTCCATTTACATCGTTAAATGTTAATGTTATTCTCATAAAATATAATAAAGCAGACATTTTTATCTGTATTTATTAAAAATAATTCCCTACATTTCTAAATAGATATTTCTTTTTGAAACGGCTCTAAATTCGGTCACAAGTACTGAAGAAAATAAACATTACTTGTTGCAGCCGGTGAAATATTCACGGAAGTAAAGATTTTCTACCCTTTAAAAACTTGATTCACTGTAAAATAGTAATCAGTAATAAATTTTTTTAACACGTTTAAATTTCACAATTAACAATATCAAAATGTTCTCTACACTTCTGTCATATGACAATAATCAGAACAAAATTCAAAATTAGATTCAGAATCGTTCTACGAAAATATTTTGAATACGATATTTTGTCTTCTTCTTCTTTCGCCTTGCCATTTCCCATTATTTGGGGTCGGCTCTCCGAACACGGCTCCACCAAGTTTCGTGATTCAGGGTTATCTGGCTGTCCAGTCCCAGCGTCTTCAGGTCGTTCCTAACTGGAAATCGGCGTTGCAGAGCTTTTTGAAGGATGTATTCATTTTCCCTCCTGCTCACATGACTCTACCACCATCTTCAATCAATCTTCTGTATTCAAAATAATCTCGTAGATGATGACTTGATGACATCGGGTTTTGCCTATTAATATTATGATGTGTGAAGTTGGATTTTATCAATGTTTTTCTATAAAAATATAATTTAAGTTGCAGACGTGCCGTTTATAAATAGAACCTCGCCTCTAATTATTTACTATAAGAAAAGGATGTGTGTTCTTATTCGATTACAAATAAATGTATAATGATCCACAATCTATATAACCTTTCGCCAAGGCAGAATAAAAGATCAAATGAATGCATTGTTTGCGGAGCATTTTTAATATTATTTTAAGCGGAGTGCTTTACTGAATGTTTTACCATTTTATATTTGTCGGGTTTGTTATGCTGAGTGTTGCCACCATTATATTAACTTAACTCGGATCTTTGTAAATACCCCGCAAGATGGAGTGAGGCCGCCCGTTTAGATCGGACGGCACTCGCAATCGTATAACCACCGGACCGCGCGTTACATTCGAACTTTTTTATAACGAAAATTAATTTTAAAATACTGTAAATATTTTTTGGTACAAAAATTAAGAAATGTATATTGCGTGTCGATTTTTATAGAATAATTGATTTCTACAAATATGGGATTTGGTAGCTAAAATTAAAAAAAAATCATGTACTCTCTTGTTTTATTTGTGTTCTCTCCGTCTTAGTGTAAGGAACCTATCATCGTCATCATCCGCCTTCCTTCCCAACTTCCACGACTATCTCTGATGTTCTTTTTTTTTTGCTCTTTACATTGATTTGGCTTGCGCTGTAAATGTAAAGAGCTATACAAAATAATGAATTAAATAAAATAAAAAAGCCGTTTGTGTACTTGGAGGCATTGGACCAATGATACTCAACCTTTTTTGTCTTCGGGCCACATACATATTAGGTGTATAACTTTGCTTCCGCCGTTTTGCAATAGATGGCAGTAGCGGTAAGTGGTAGTTGGAATAAATAGATCATAGATGTCATACAATAAGCATGACAATGCTCGACCCCATGTTGCGAAAGTGGTCAAGACATACTTGGAAACTTTGAAATGGGAAGTCCTACCCCACCCGCCGTATTCTCCAGACGTTGCTCCCTCGGACTATCACTTGTTTCGATCAATGGCACACGGCCTAGCTGACCAGCACTTCCGGTCTTATGAAGAAGTAAAAAATTGGATCGATTCGTGGATCGCTTCAAAAGATGACCAGTTTTTTCAACGCGGGATTCGTATGCTGCCCGAAAGATGGGAGAAAGTAGTGGCCAGCGATGGACAATAC
Source organism: Lepidostoma basale (assembly GCA_022606425.2). Classification (NCBI taxonomy): domain Eukaryota; kingdom Metazoa; phylum Arthropoda; class Insecta; order Trichoptera; family Lepidostomatidae; genus Lepidostoma; species Lepidostoma basale. The sequence continues at coordinate 357,031 of JAHDVF020000450.1, read as the reverse complement.
TTTGAATCATAAATGTATAACCAGTTTTTTACGATAAAGCCTCGAATTTCGGAAAAAAACGGCGGAAGCAAAGTTATACACCTAATATATTTGTAAAGCTACGCGGGCCGCAGCACTATACTGGTACGAAGAAAAAAATCATGAAAACCCCCCCCCCATTTTTTTGGAAAACAATTTGTGATTTAAAAAATTATAAACTAATACAGAATAATAATAGTACATATCACTTATCATTATCAGCATACGGTTCCTTAAAAATTACAATAGTGAAAAAAGTAAAACTCAAAGTAACATGTATCAAGGCGTTTATTTCAAAATTAGTGTGATTTTTACATTGAAATAATTTTTCAACAATTTTAGACAAATCGGGTTTATAATTGGTGCATGCTACCCTCAATACGTCATCAAGGTGAGAATCAGTAAGTCGATTCCTGTATACGTTTTTTGCATATTTCATTTTGGAATATCATGATTCACAAATATTTGTTGATGCAAACAACGTAAGGAGCAGGAAAGCACATTTTTTTACAGTCTTGTATTTTTAAGGAACTAATTTCCAAAAATGGATGTACTTCTTTCCCTCTCTTTTTTCTTCAAAAATAGCTTTCAGATTAGTATTGTTCATGTATCAAGATATACGAAGTATAGAATGCCAGATTTTTTAAATTATGTCCCTAATAATAAATGTGTTTAGGGCCGCTCGTATATAAGGTTAAAAGAATAGATTAAATGTGGTCTGTCACCCTTTTGATTGATGACAAGAAAAGGCTAAATTAAATTAACGTAAGTCCCGGATGGACAAGGAACAGGCCTAGATAGTGCAGCGAGACTGACGAAAGGGCGTCGCTGCGTCCTATAACAGTCTCGGGTGGTGGTGGGAACCTTATATATAGACCGCAGCAACAAGATTAAACGGCATCGCTTTGGTGGTCGTCCTGGTTGTCGACGGCCCTCTGGAGTCTCGTACATCACGATATTAGGAATTCTTGCTGAATCCATACTAATAATAAATGTGTTTAGGGCCGCACAAAAAAGCTTGGCGGGCCGCAGGTTGAGTATGGTTGCATTGGATCAACGAAGAGATCTGTACAGAGTTACCCAGCAGCCCCTTATAATGAGCGCCGTGAGACCGCAGCAACAATAATATTTACTTCTGATTTTATTTCATAATAAAGAGATGTGAGGCCGCGCGGGAGATATACGTTAGATTAAATGTGGTCTGTCACCCTTTTGATTGATGACAAGAAAAGGCTAAATTAAATTAACGTAAGTCCCGGATGGACAAAGAACAGGCCTAGATAGTGCAGCGAGACTGACGAAAGGGCGTCGCTGCGTCCTATAACAGTCTCGGGTGGTGGTGGGAACCTTATATATAGACCGCAGCAACAAGATTAAACGGCATCGCTTTGGTGGTCGTCCTGGTTGTCGACGGCCCTCTGGAGTCTCGTACATCACGATATTAGGAATTCTTGCTGAATCCATTCTCTCGGTGTGGTCCCTCCAGAATCGTCTTCTTTGCCTACTCCATCTCACTATGTCTTCAATTTTGCAGAATTTGCAAATTACTTCATTGAATCTCTAAGAGTTCTCCCCACAATAGGTCGCAATGTTCTCATTTCTGCTACTCTTAAGAGATGTTTGGTTCTGACAGTGTCTGCTCTTGCTTCGATTCCGTATGTCATTATGGGCCTGATACATGTTTTATAAATTCTAAATTTGCTTTCCACTAGCATATGCTTATTTTCCCTTAGACATCCGGAGATAACTGCAGCTTTATCAGTCTGTTTTTTTAACTTCAAAATAATTAATACGAATGAAAACGTCAGTTTTCTAGAAGTTTTATTATATTTTATGGGAATGACATGTTTCGGCCTTCTAAGGTATTATCAAATGTGGCGAAATTTCAGCTCATTGCTGTTTATATACACTAGTAAATAGAGCATTTGATAATGCCTTAGAAGGGCGAAGCATGTCATTCCCATAAAATATAATAAAACTTCTAGAAAACTGACGTCATTTTCATTAGTATTAATTATTTAGTATGGAGTTTTACATCATTGTTCAAGAAACAATAAATATGTTTTTAAAGTTTATGTAACTTTGTAATGTTAAATTTTTTGGTGTTTGTTTACCTATATACAGTACATACAATAAAAAAACTAACTAACCATCACGCCGTTTCACTGGAGGGGTAGACAGAGAGGATGGATCTCCACATTGTTCTATCCTGGCATAATTCTCGCGCATCTCCTACATCCACACATCATGACATACACGCTCGTCGATTGTTCCTACTTCGAACATGGCCGCCTTTCAGTAATTGATTAATTTGGTCATGCCATGTCTTCCTTGGCCTTCCTCGACTTCTTTTCCCATTCACACTACTTGTAAACCCGTTTGTAAATCTTTTTAACCGTTCTTCCCTCATCCATTCGTTCCATATGTCCAAACCATCTGAGTGACCATTTCTTAATTTTTTTATCACGCATTCATCCGCCTTACATTCCTTTCTTACTTCATTCGATATTCTATCATACATTGTTTTTCCGCACATTCTTATTAGTGACCTCATTGCTACGGCATTTATTTTACTTTCATCCCTCTTCTGCCAACTCCAAGCTTCACTTCCATACATTAGGGTCGGGACTAAAACTCAATTGTGCACTGACATCTTTGCTTCAGTCGATATATTCTATTTGCGGTTATGATTTACAGTAGTACAATACAATAAAATAAGTTAGAATAACGTCTTAATTGTTTTTTTATTCACGACACCTAAAGAAATATGTAGGATGCTTCTGATTTGTTCTATTTTTCTCGGGAACTTCGGATTAAACGGGTAACTGGGCAGGTCCCAGTCCCAACCAGGCCGCTCAAGAGGGGTTACACTATAGTTTTCTTCTTCTTCTTCTTTGATGGCCCTACAGCCCATATCGAGCCTTAGCCTCCAGTATTCTTCTCCTCCAACTCCTCCTGTCCTCCGCTTCGACCCTCCAATCTGACACTCTTAACAATCTTGCTCCATCTCTCCCAACTTCATCCTCCCATCGCAGCCTTGGTCGTCCAATTGGTCTTCTACCACCTGGGTGCCACTCCAGCAATCTTTTTGGGGTTCGCGATGAAGGCATCCTCTGCACGTGACCGGCCCATCTCAGTCTATTCAATCTGACCTGTGTGGAGAGACTGGGAGCTTTGTAAATATGGTACACTATAGTTTTAATAGCAGAAATTGTCTAGTATATTTATCGAGGTCACTTCTTCTTCTTCTTCTTTTTGTCCTGTCACACCTCCGTGGTGCATAGGGCCTCAAGGAATCTTCTCCACCCGACTCTATCGCATGCCTGATGCTTAACATCGTCCCAAGTGAGACCTGCTGCCTTAACCTCGTCCTGCAGGGTTCTTCTCCAGGTGGCTCTAGGTCTGCCTCGCTTTCTCTTTCCCCCCATAGGGGACCAGTCTAGTGCGCCCTGAGCGATGCAGGCTGGGTTCCGTCTCAGAGTGTGACCGATCCACTGCCATTTGCGCCTAGCGACTTGTTCTCTAATTGGCTTTTCGCCTGCCATGGTCCAGAGAACGGCATTTGACACTGTTTGGGGCCAATAGATTTTGAATATTGAGCGAAGGCACCTATTTATAAACACCTGGAGTTTACCAATAACGTCTGCGGTAGACTTCCAAGTCTCACATCCGTACAGCAGTACGCTTTTAACGTTACTGCTGAATACTTGGAGCTTGAGCTTTCTCGAAATGATACCGGAGCGCCATACAGGGCGAAGCATAGCGAGGTCACACTGTGGTTAAAACACTTGATTTCTTATCTGTGGGAATCGATTTTCAGGGCACAATGACGAAGAGATTAAAAACAACAAGAATTTGAACAATAATTTATTTTGATTTTTATATACACAGGTCATCATTTAAATACTAAATTTTATATAATTAATGTCTTTCATTCACGCTTCTACTAGATCATGGCCGCAAAAAACATGGAAGCAATGCAATGCAATGCAATATGCACACTAACAAAGAACATTAGACATTTTTATAGAGAAAAATACCAATTGTTTGAGTTCTTAATTAGCCCAACAGATGGAGATATTTCATAAACACTTTTAGGTTATGTTCCCAAGCATCACAAAATGGTGAAACACTGCACAACAAAATGGCGGGTAAATGTTATTAAAATGGAAATAAACAGATTATAAATAACAGTTGCCCATTGGTCAGATAAAAACATACATTTTAGTCTGTGATGTAATAAATATGAAGTCAACATATTGTATCCATGAAGCAAAACTGATGTTTTTTTAACATAACCTCAAATATTTCAGCATTGACCAGCGTTATTCAAAATATGAAAACTGTGGGAAACAAATCTGTTCTCGAGAGCTATAAAGTCTTAAATGATTTTTTGTCCAACATTAGTTACGTACATACTATGTTAACGTCGACACTATATTCCGTATATCCAACATAGAATGTGTAAGTATAGTAACAGACAATTTTTACAACATTTTGAATGTATACAAATACTTGTAGATGACTTGTAGTTTAATGGCGGTAGCCTTTCACATTGCGTTAATAAAAAGATCTTCTGCTTAATGCTTAAATCTAATCTTCATAGATGGCGTTAGTGTGCAGATTGAAACTAAGTTTGGTGTTACATATTAACATATATACAACTTCCAAAAATTTGTCAGACATGGTGGTCATAAGAAGGGTGGAATGGGGAATTTTGTATTACATAAAGCGTGCGCTTAACCCAACCAATGACATGTCATAAGTCCTGTAAACACCTCGATCACCATATTCTGTTTCCAATTTGCATTTTCATCTCTATTGAGATACAATTAATCCTTAACAGACAATTGCCTGAATGCACTTAAAACATGAATGCTTGACCATTATAACTCATTTCAAACAATAATTCAATTAAGACATTATAGCTCTAAGGTACAGAAATACAATATATTAAAAATAATGTTCATTTTTTTATGTTACAATACCTAAGTAAATTTTGTACCGTGAAGCATTTATAATATACAGATTTTTCAAAGCAGTAACCAATAGAGTGCTTTAATTAATAATTTTATGTATTTTCAACCTTAATCTGTTAAAACTTTTTAATAAAACCATCATACGAGATAAATAAGCTCATTTCCAAGTGACCCATTGTAACGACACCATTTAAATTGAATTTTGGATTTCCAAGACGACATTTTGACTATTTTTTAATTAGACTTGGATCTTCCGACAAACAAAGGTTCAACTCTAATGGTTATTCCTCTTACGCCTGTAGGAAATGTGATTTGGTGGTTGTTTTATGCGGGGGTTAGATGTGTGGCCCGGAGTGCTCATTTTCAACAAAATAGGTAAAAATAAACATAACACGAAAAGAAAAGATCAATTATTTACTTGTCATATTAAAATATTTTTAAAACACCAAATTTGTTATATAGAGTGTTTTTTAGAGGTTTGGTTTTTAAACTGGCAGCATTGTTTCTACAGACTATCAATTTGACAGTTGATTTGTAGTCAGTACATTTTACCATTTCACCCAGTTGCTCAATTAAGGTGTCGAAAATTGGACTTCACTCTAAAAAAATACACCCTTTATGTAACAATGTGTATAAGGGTGTTTTTTTTAGAGGTATACAAATTTAAAATGAAATAAAAAATACATTAAAATAATGTCTATAATATTGGCTTTATTTAATAGATAATTTTATGCCATTATTGTTTAAATATAATATGATTTCGGGCATATGAGCACCACGGCTAGCTCGAATGAAGCGCAATCCAATTTTCGACAACTTTATCGAGCAACTGGGTGAAATGGCAAAACGTACTGACTACAAATCAACTGTCAACTGTCAAATTGACAGTCTGTAGAAAGAATGTTGCCAGTTTAAAAACCAAACCTCTAAAAAAAACACCCTATATTATTGCGTTTTGTGTCTAACTGAATTGTTTTGTTACAGTATATATTTGGTTGGCAAACAGATCTACCGTGTGAAGTGATGGTTCGAGTTAATAGGGTTGCGGGTCATCTAAGGATTTTTGAACATATCAATATGGAAAAACCCTGATATGAAGATCAGCTGTGAAGTATGGATTTATAAGACTTGTGTGACTCATGACACGTGGGATCGAATACAGGGCGGACACCACAATCATAAAAAACACGCTCAGAGTGTCAGAAATGAAGACGCTCAGTCACATATCTGGCAAGACACTACGTAATAGAATTAGGAACCTAAGAATAAGGGAAATATGCAAGGTCGGGGAAATCGTTAGGTGTGGGAGGCAAAAGAGAAGATAAAAGAAGGACGGATTCATCCGGACCCCCTCTCATTGTGTTGCACGGCCAAACCCAAGGTAGAAGACCCCCGGGCAGACCACCAAAGAGATGGAGTGGGTATGGTCTCCATACCAGCAGAAGTGTGTGGAGGTGTTAGAACGAATCCAGAAAACAATACCTCTACATGCGGATGAATGGGGTATATCCGAGGTTTATGCACCACAATGATCTATTGATTAACACAGAGTACCGCAGTCTCGAATCAAGAAGAAAAAGTACATTGATGATCTTAGGATTTAAAATACTCCGTAACCTCATTGATAGCCCATACCTCTTAAGTGTTATGGCCTCAATGCACTGGACAGGTATGCTCGCACTAGAAGACACGATCTGTTGTGCACACCGCATAGCAGAACAAATGTCATGGCGCAGCATACAATGACCCGGGGTATGGTGCTGTTGAATGAGGTGTCAGTCGATGTGGACATTCTCCAAATGACCTATGCGTCCTTTAAGGATCATATAGGTACATACCACAATTGCTGATATGTGTATTATTTTAAAATGTATGTCTGTGTTATTATTGTAAAATGTATACAGTAATTAGGTTCTAAAGAGCGGTTGTATACAATAAAAAAACTAACTAACTAACCATCAAGCCGTCTCTCCAAAGGGGTAGGCAGAAATAATGGATTGCCAAACATTTCTTTCCTGACATATTTCTCTCATACCTCATGCAATAGACAGCTAACTGACACTCCACTCATTTTGGCACCTGCATCCAGCCCAAAAGAAGAACAACAAAAGATTAAAGAAAAGAAAAACATTGTTGATGACAGAAAATAGATCAAGGGTCACTTTTCAAAATGGCTTACTTCTCTCGTTCGGTTTTTATATTATTGGGCTATACGGATCAGAGATAAATTTTCCTTTTCCTACTTACATTTATTTTATTCGAAGGAATTAGAATTGTGATGAACATTGCATTAAACCTATGTGATGAGAGTAAAGTTCAAATGAACTTTCTATACAAAGCAATTTCCTCGCAAAAAACTAAATTTACAAGAAAAAAATCTATATAGATTCGACTAATTTCTTCCTAAATTTTTTTTACGTGAATATTAAAGATACAATAATATTTACATTTTTATCTTTTTTCGATATAGAAAACCAAGCATTAGCCTCGAAATTACGTTAGAAATCTTTATAAACAACAAATCGAATAATGAATTAAGTTTAAGTACTCAAAAGGCTTAAAACGTGAAAATTAAAACATAACACATACGTTCGCACTCACGCACACATCTTACTAATTTGTTACATTAAACTCCCGTTGCGTAGCTAGAACTCTTAATGCTGACTGACAAACACTTTTCCTAAATACCTTTAAAGATGCATATCAAGAATATTTATTATTTCAATAATTCGAGAAAACTTGTACATCAGAGTTACCTTAGTTAAATATATATTGTTTAGAAGACGCTAAAACAAAATATCATCCGAACAAGACAAAATAATGTAGAAATATAATTGTATCACAATAGAGACGAAGATGCAAACTGGAAACTGAATATGGTTGATCAAGGTGTTTACAGGACTTATGACCTGTCATTGGTTGGGTTAAGCGCAAGCTTTATGTAATTACAACATTCCCCATTCCACCATGACCATGTAAGACAAATTTTGGAGGTTGTATATATGTTACAAATCTATACTTATCTTCACATGTCAGTTTCAATACGCCATCTATGTAGATTTGATTACATATGTTAATCTTTTTAAGATTAATCTATATAATCCACACACTAACGCCATCTATGGAGATTAATTTTTAGCATTTGCACCAAAATTTGTCTTACATGGTCATGGTAGAATGGGGAATGTTGTAATTACATAAAGCGTGCGCTTAACCCAACCAATGACAGGTCATAAGTCCTGTAAACACCTTGATCAACCATATTCAGTTTCCAGTTTGCATCTTCGTTTCTATTGAGATACAATTAAATCTCATGAATTAATCACCCACCATGGGTGAAATCCAGTATTCGTATACAAGTAAAGTATACATTCACAAAAAATAAATGTAGAAATAATTTTTTTGTTTCAGTATAAAACAAAAGCACACACAAATGGGGATATTTTAAATAATAAGAAAAATACTATTGTATTATATATAAAGGTAAAAATAACAAAATATAATAATACTTTTAAAAATACACAATACCTGAATGTTAAACTAGTGAAATTATCTTAAATTTAGAATGAAATAATTTAGAAATATTAGGTTTGACAACAGGTACCAATGATTGGAGACAATTTTTTTTTAAATTGTCATACTATTCAAATAATATGCGAGTAATTAATACTGTGGAAATATACAGTACAAATTTCTAACGTAAAATGACAAATATAAATAATAATATAAAAATGTTATATTATGAATACAATCAATAAATTCAAATTAATATATTTATAATTATTTGAATTACTTATATAAAACAAGCATATTTAATCAAGAATGGCGAGTGAGTTTATATATTTTAACAATACATATGCAAATTAACATTAAAACAGCAGAGAATGACACGAAAAAAATTATCCATTTAAATAAAAAATAATAAGTACTTACTTTATATTATTTTTACTGGCAGACATTAGAAATCTAGTAGTATTGCTTTTTTTTCTATGGTTATAAATATGACAAGTGAGAATAAAAAAAACAAAAGCTGGTTATGCCACTAAAATTTGACACCTAAAAGAATCAGTGAATCTAATTAGCAACCAGCCCGACAGTGGGTAAGATTGGATTGGATCAAAGTTTGGCATATCAGAGTTCTAGTTTAGCCATACATAATTAATTAATGAAATAACCTTACAGCTTACAGTAATGTAGAATTGTTTATAAGCCAAGAGACAACAGTGTCTCCGCCCTCAGATAGAGACCTGCACACTTTGGCTCACCCCTTGCATCATTTATCTAAGATTTAACATTACCGTCATAATATTATTAATTATAAATCATTTTATAATAGTATATACATGGAATGTGTTTAAATTAGCTAGAAATTATGTATAAGGATATTTATTTAAATTCCTACAGGGAGAAGTGATCAATGCGGGCACCATATCATTAGCTGTCAAGTTAATGTTGCCATACAATAAAATTCAATAATTCTTTTGTATACAGACAAAAAAAAAGTTACATAAAAGTTTAAACACATTTTTTTTTTAAATATGTTTAGTACCTACTTTGCAGTTGAAAAAATATCATTATTTGTATTAAGAATGAAAATATTATTTCAAAATTCATTGAACAAAAGATTAAATGTCAAGTCATTTGCATCTATAAAAATCCACCGTAGATTCAACTAGTTTTGAAATATCTGAAATCAAGTAATTAATTTGTTGATTTAAGAACATTGGAGTAATCATTTGTTCACAAAACAAGTTTTTTTACTATTTTAAAACTTGAAAAAAACTCTATAGACTTTAAATTTCCAAAATAAAAGATTTGCCAACAAATCATATTGCTACACCTAAAAAAATATATGTTTTGAGCCATAGAGATGACTTTTATATGACAATCGTTTTAAAGGAACAGCGTTTAAAATTCTAAAATTACATTTAGATTGAAATAAAGACACAGAGATCTAAAGTTGAATGCAAGTAAGAAAGTGTGTGAATGTTTCAGTTTTAATATGTTTGCAATATTTAATAACCTAATCTATAAAATAACTACTGATTAACCGCGTAATATTGCATTACATAATGAATTAAAGTTTATTTCTTTAAAAGATGCAGATCAGACCTAGTTACTTGTGGATTTATAAAGAAGCATACGAAGTATGTTCAAAAAGTATCGCGAATTTTGAATTTCCCGAGGTTACCAATATTTAATTTTCAATTTTTTTGTGGTGTTATGTTGGTACTCATGTCTCTCACTTATGCCGACAAATTTGGCCATTTTGAATGTTCAGTTAATTTTTGAGAGCTGCTTTGCTTGTACGTGTTTTGGCTCGTCTTCGATTTTTGCCCATTCCAAAAAAATGGATCAAAGAATCTGTATCAAATTTTGGGTGAAAAACGAAATTAAGTGCGCTGACGCATTCCGAATGTTGACTGTGGCATATGGTGAAGCTACCTTGGACCGAAGAAATGTTTATCGGAGGTACAAAATGTTCTCAGAGGGCCGAGAAGATGTGAATGACGAAGAGCGTGCCGGATGCCCGAGCATGTCAACAACAGACGAAAACATAGATGAAGTGAATAACATAGTATTGGCCAATCGTCGAATCACCGCTAGAGAAGTTGGAGAGGAATTAAACATATCGCTTGGCTCGTGACATTCGATTTTTACCAATGATTTGGGCATGAGACGGGTCGCCGCGAAATTCGTTCCAAAATTACTCAATTTCGCATTGTTGCTTGTGCGTGAATTTTTGGCCAAAAACAACACACTAATAATGCCGCATCCACCGTATTTCCCAGATCTGTCCCCCTGTGACTTTTTATTGTTTTCAAAACTGAAGAGGCTCATGAAAGGACGACGCTACGCTATGATTGAGGAGATAAAGACGGCATCGAAGGTGGAGCTGAACAAGATCACAAAAAATGATTTTTTGAAGTGCTTCGAGGATTGGAAAAAACGTTGGCACAAGTGTATAATATCTGGTCGGGGTTACTTTGAAGGGGACAAAATAAATATTCATAAACAAATAAAAAAAAATTGAAAAATCACAAAATTCGCGATACTTTTTGAGCAGACCACGTATCTCTGAAAAAACTGAGAAAGAAATTACATTACAAATGTCTATTTAAATCAATATGAAAAAAGTTTGTTACATCTTCCTAACGTGGAAGGTATAATATCTTTAAAACACAAGATAAATAAACTCATATCAGTGAAATAAACTCCATTTTGATTCATAGTAATGAATAATTATAAATATTCCACAACACTATAGTGTTTAGTTTTTCAAAAATATAGATAATCCATTGTTTTGACGGAAACACTTTGATATTTCAACATTATTAACCGTTTGAAACACTGTTAACCTATTCGCATTGGTAGCCGTCATATCACGTGTAAGATTTCCTAACCGTTAACATCGGTAGTCGTTATATATCGTTTTGCGACTTTGCAGTACTCATAGTGACATCTATTGTAAGAATTTGGAACCACAAATGACTCCAATACTTGCCTACATCTATTCTTTATAGAAAACTGTGAAGATAATAAATTAAATGTGTTTTACTTCGTCATAATTACAGTTTAAATGCGCGCTGTTGGTAAATCACATCTGTGAAGTATCCCATCGGCCGCCATTATACTATATTCGTTTGTCCTGTGTTGCGCGCGTATTTGATTTTTGACATTTTATGGTATTATTATCTGTTATTTATTATTAATTGTGATAAATTCTACTCTTTCTTTTGTTTTATGTGAATATTTTTTAACAATTTCTATTAAAATATTGTGAATTATGGGTGTGTTTTAATATATAAAGTACTTTTTTATTCATCATCTGATAGCTAAAGGATAACCAACAAATATAATATGCGAAAATAGCCCCGGTAAGTAATAAGTTTTTAACAAAAAAAATTGGTTAAAAATATTCGCGCCGTATTGACGGTACGATTCATATTTGACCGAGCCGTAAGGAAAAGGTTAATATCACAATTGAATTAAATACTATGAATTGTCGAGACAGCTGTTTCGCTAACTGATGATGCTAACATCGATTAGTGAAACAGCATTCGTGACGATTTCATAGAAATTAAATTATTAGACATCACAAAGGTGCCAAGTGTAAAAAAATTCAAAAATTAATTTTTGATGCCAATCGATCTTGAATATAAAGGCCGATAACTGTGCAAAAGTGCATAATGATTGAACAATATAGTGTGGTTCAAACTAGGAATGGGCAAAATGAATCACTTAAGGGATCTGAGCTGAACGGTTTCGATCAGCAAAGTGAGCTGACTCTTTTTCATAACTCACGGTTCATCATTTTGAGTCGTTCATAAAAATGAACTTCTGAAATGAGCTAAAAAAAAAAAAAGGTCGCCGCTGAATCTACCAATGATTTCAAAGTTACAAAAGTGACGGATCTTTTTTTAAATTTTTTTTAGCTCATTTCAAAAGTTCATTTTTATGAACGACTCATGAGTTATGAAAAAGATTCCGCTCACTTTGCTGAACAATATATTCAGCTCACAAAAGAGTCGACTCTTTTGCGATAATTTACGATTCAGCCAGCGGTTCAGCCTTTTTTTGTGAATCATCGCCCACTCGCTCACCAATGTGAGTCGACTCTTTGAGTTAACTCGTGAGCGGATCGCACTTCCCTGGTTCAAACGTAACCCCAAAGATGCCACCCATGTTACATGACACACGGAACCAAAAACAGTTTTTGCTCCATTTTCTCTACTTTGTATTTAAACCACTTGGCACCTTTTTTAATGTCCAGCCTTCAATTGTGATATTATAACAGTGTTTCAATTAAACAGTTAATATAAACATATATACAAGTCTAATTAGCGATATTCATAAATTTCCGTTCATTCGTTTGATTTCATGTAAAAAAAATTATCATCAACTGTGGTTGGCTATATATACACAGCTCAGACAGATAGTACCAGTTCATCACAATATTACATACAATTTAGTAGTAAGGAACTAAAGTATAGAGTGTTTTTTTTAGAGGTACATATTCAAAATGAAAAAAAAAACACATTAAAATAATGTTAATGTCTATGATATTGGCTTTATTTAATATATAATTTTATGCCATTATTGTTTAAATTCGATTTCGGGCATATGAGCGCCACGGCTAGCTCGAATGAAGCGCAATCGTGAGGTCCAATTTTCGACAATTGTAATCTTTGTGGATGCATATTATCCACTAGAGTGTACGTTGTGTGAAAACGATCCAATGTCTTCCGCATAACTTGCTCGGATGGACGATTATGTCAACCGTAAAATGGACATAGTGCACAATGAGTCCTCACGAGGCGAGATATTCCGTTATGCTGGAGAGGGTTCAGAAAAAAAATCTGAGGTATCTCTACATGAGGGAGTATGATAGCTATCCGTGGCTCTATCCCACGGCATTTCTTTTGGGAATGCTCGGAACCAATTCTCTACAGCTTCTAAGAGATGGACATCTAATTACCCATTTCTTTAGATTAATTAGGGGTTACTTCGAGAACTCGGCCGCTGGAGGGTGTTCGGCTTTTTGTCCCCGATAGATATCTCCGACAGCGACAGCACAGATTGTTTTACCTACCGGCCGCGAGAACCAATCTGCCTCTGGTGACACCGGTGGGAAGAGCAATTAGTCTGCTGAACGCGGTCTCCTCGGAGATCGACGTTTTTCATGTTAGTGAAAGTACGTTCAGAAAGCAAATACTCTTAATTCTGGAGAGTATCCTGTCTTCCTAATGTTGAACCATCTCTCATGCGTTTCTGTTGATGAAATAAACTGATTTGATTTGATTTGTGAAGTTTGGCAAACTGAACCATGATTTTCAAAATAAATTTGCACAATTTCGAAGCGCTGTTCTGGCGTCATTCTATTCATGGTGAAATGGCAAAATATACTGACTACAAATCAACTATCAAATGTCAAATTGACAGTCTGTACAAACAATGTTGCCAGTTTAAAAACCAAACCTCTAAAAAAACAGCCTATACAAAGTTTTATAAGATACATTCATATATGTCTGCCACAGTTTGAAACAATTATTTTTACTGTTAAGGCAGAAACATACTATTAACAGGCGACGTGGCGTGTTTACTCCCACCATCGGCAACACGTCGATCTAGCTCGCCTGGATCGGGTGGCGTGTGCGCGCATGCAAACAATACAATTTGATTCGACTCAACACGCATCACGTGGCATGTTTCTGCCTTTAATGTAGCCAGCCTTTAATGTACTACAGGGGTTAACCTACAGGGTTAATGAAGATTTATTTTCATTTACACAAATATTCTATTTTGATTAATTGGATCATAAGTAATTTTCGAGTTATCAGATCAGGTAATTTCTTACACCTACATTCAACCATTAGACATTCACATATTATTTTATGAAGTAACAAACGGTAAATTGCTTTATTGTTAGAATTCATCGTGGTATCATAATACAATATTTCATAATGGACTTTAAAGAGGAATTAACATAGCTACTGCGTACACTCTGCCGTCGAGACATAACCTAACTTAACTATCACAGGACAAAATGACGAATGCCATTTTGTTGATTCAAATTATGATTATTATTTTAATTTTTCAAAAGATGTTATAATTATTGACGCGAGATTGTACCGCAGTATCTATCATGGCATTATTTGTATCGATATTCAATTGAAAAATGTTACAAGTAGTAGCGACGAGTTCTTCGAATATAAATTCTGGTCAAGTGGTCTCAAAAAAAAAGAGCAATTAGTCTGCTGAATGCGGTCTCCTCGATGATCTACGTCTTTTATATTAGTGAAAGTACATTCAGAAGATAAATACTCTCGACTTTGGAGAGTGTCCTGTCTTCCTAATGTCGAACCATCTCTCATGCGTTCCTGGTATTATGTTGTAAATATTTTACCTGTACTAAATAGATGCCTTAAACATTTACGCTGTTTGTATCGTCTCTTGAGTTAATAAACTGATTTTATTTTATTTGAAAACCCATCATTTCGGTGTTTAACTCTCAGCCCGCGGCTGTCACACACGTATGTGATTTCATACTGCAGACCCCTAACGCGGCTGTCACATACGTGTGTGATTTGCCTGAACCTAAGATTCAAACCACAATATCTTCCAAGTTAAATATTCAAACCGAAAGTTTTTTGCATTAATACACAGCCCAATCTTCATACTATTGACATCTGTCCAAAAAATCTCAAAACGAAATAATATTTAATACAATATATGGATAAAAAACGGGAGACCTAAATTCGTCCTCATTCCTGTACTCAGTCGAAATGTATCGGTCTCTCGCTCGCGACGTGTGACGCAATATTCATTTCATCGCTCTATCTGCCCGCTCAGAGACGGCCCGTGATCATATTCTACCGTGAATTATTATTTACCCAATATTTGACAGTTCGATTTATTTGTTTTTTTATTAAATTTTATTGTGCTTCTTAGTGATATTCTGATGATTTTAAAGTTAATTATTATATATTACATGCATTACCTAGACAGCCTAGATATATTTTATCGTTTTTCTACAGCGATGTGTACTCTGTGACCAGTGATTACTTTATTCTGTTGTTTTACAAATATGTTTTTTTGACATTGATTTTAATTAAATACGTACTGAATTAAAAAAAAAAAACAATATCGTTTTAGAGGTTTAAAAATAGTTTTTAAAATGGCTAGCCATAGAATGAATGCAGAAGATATCGCTGCAGCAGTGGAGGACCTTGGATCAGATTTTGGGATGAGCGAAAGTGAAGACGATTTCCAAGCAAATTTGAGTGATATCGTGGAATCGGACGATGAAGAAAATACCAACTTTGCTGGTGAATCGTCATCACAAAGAATTTCGTCTCCTTGGGTTTCAGGTCCACGTGTACCTGTAATTCACAATTTTAACTCCTTTTCCAAACGTTTCATTATCACTACAATCAATCGAACTTGATTTTTCGAACACTTTCTCAGTGAGGTTATAATGAATAAAATTTTGACCCAAATGAATTTGTTTCACACCTATGAAATAAATAGAAAAACCTTTGGAGATAAAGCCAGAGTAAAAAATTGGGTCGATACATTCATACCTGAAATTCAATACAATTAGTGGAATTGACGAAATTAAAGACGTAATCAAAAGTGTCGAGGTTTTAAGAATAATGTGCATTAGAACGCAATCCGTCATCCGCGGTCCGCCACTGCTCTCGTGTTATCCACACACATAACACACACCACCGAACGCAGCCGCACGTGAAACACCAACACATACGAAACACGGCGAAGTGGGTAAGAGATGGCATGATTTAAATGTTTATTATTTTACACATGGTATATTTTAATGAATAGTTCGTCTATTTCTAATCTTAAGTGGATAATTGTTGATGTAAAAGGTTCGTAACTTATATATTTAACGGGTGTTGTGATAAAAAACGACACCTCCATCAGAAATAAGTGTTTAAAATAATAAATAAAAAATGTCAACAAAAAATCGAAAAAGTGACGCGTAGCTTATATGTTATGATTGATATTTTAACGCGGCCCAAGGGTTAATACAATGTCTACATAATAGTATTGTTAAATACAAAAATCATAATCAAAAATATTCTTATTTACTGCCCAAACAATGAAAAAAAAAAATTCTTACAGAACATTTCATATTGAGAATACTCAATAGTTTATGATATTACTGAAATCTCTTGATGTTAATTAAATAAAAGAATGTTTTTATTTATTAACTATTTCCACTTTTGTCTTTATTTCGAAAGTGGTTGGTTTCACCAGGCTATCTGGCATCGACAAACTTTCATTCGCTGTTGAAATAAAGACAATTAGACATTGTTAGAAGTAGTTCATTCATCATTCATCAGAAGAAGTATTCAAAATATTCAAAATCTATTGGCCCCAAACAGTGTCAAATGCCGTTCTCTGGACCATGGCAGGCGAAAAGCCAATTAGAGAACAAGTCGCTAGGCGCGAATGGCAGTGGATCGGTCACACTCTGAGACGGAACCCAGCCTGCATCGCTCAGGGCGCACTAGACTGGTCCCCTATGGGGGGAAAGAGAAAGCGAGGCAGACGTAGAGCCACCTGGAGAAGAACCCTGCAGAACGAGGTTAAGGCAGCAGGTCTCACTTGGGACGATGTTAAGCATCAGGCATGCGATAGAGTCGGGTGGAGAAGATTCCTTGAGGCCCTATGCACCACGGAGGTGTGACAGGACAAGAAGAAGAAGTAGTTAATAAAAACATTTAAAGTATTGTGTCATTTTAAGGGGGTCACATGTTTTGCCTTTATATAAATATAATACAAAGTCGTGTTAGTTACACCATTTATAACTCAAGAACGGCTGGACCGATTTTGATGATCTTTGATTTGTTGGATTTGTCTCCGTCCCGAATAGCATAATAACTATTAAAACATCGGAAAAAATCGCCTTGAGTGCATCTCATCCAGCAAATACAATAGTTTAACAGATAGTAGTGCAACAATGCTAAGCGAATCATTTTGATGCTTCAATAAAGCAAATCCCTTGCTGCCATGTGAATTACATTCATATCAATGTAATTTAAATACTTTTCATTTTGATTTTTGCACATTTATTGAACTTAATTAATTTTAAGTATTCATTTTAACTTAATAAATAACTGAATTTAACTCAAATAATAAGTTAACACAAGATTAATGATTCTGAGGCGGTACGAAGTTCGCCGGGTCAGCTATGTTTTATAAAATTAACCAATTTAAATGTTAATCTAATGCCAATTTTTTTGTTACAATAGATGCGATTTGATCTATTTATTATACTTCAAATAAGTACTTGCATCAAGACCGTTGCTAACCATAGATAAACACACTGATTTTAACAACCAAGTAACATTTTTCAATTATAAAAACAAACGAATATTACACATTCTAAAGCCATTTGAATTCCATTTTTTAAAATCCATAGTCAGCATTTAAAAGATAATATAATACAATTATTATAAAGAGTGAACCCATACAGTATTTACAACAGAATAAAGGATTCGATTAAGGTGAGGTTTAGAGCGAATTATGAAAGCGAAAGCCGCAGTCAGGCAATAGGCAAAGCCAGTGTATGGTGAATTTGACGATAAATAAAATTAAATAAAAAAAACGAAGATTCAATATTTGAAATCCAGTCACAAAATGTGACAGCGAACGGAGGCAGATATTCCTGCTATATTGGTCAAATGTAAGCATTTTAGAAATGAAATAAATTTGAATTAATTTTTTTTTATACATATAATTTATATAGACTCGTGATCACATACACATCACTCAATTGTTCAGATGATAATTTTAAAATCAATAATCTTTAAACATTTAAAACAAAGCAAAGTTTTGGTACATGATAACCCATTATTACGGAAAATTCAATGTGAATGCATACTTTAAAAAAATGTGCTCACACTTTTCTACTTCACTGCAACTTGATATTTATTTCTCTTTAAGAACATTGTTTAATTAATAAATTATTAATATGAATGAAAACGCCTGTTTTCTAGAAGTTTAATTATATTTTGGTGTATAATGGTCGACCAATTTAAATAGCTTGGCAGCCGTATTACTAGATAGGAGCGCTTGAGTTGCATTTAATAAAATGAGAACCTTCTTATGCAACGATAATCTTAACCTGAAACTCCGACAAAGAATGGTTAAATGTTATATGCTCCAGGTGTTTATAAATAGGTGCCTTTGCTCAATATTCAAGATCAATTGGCCCCGAACAGTGTCAAATGCCGTTCTCTGGACCATGGCAGGTGAAAAGCCAATTAGAGAACAAGTCGCTAGACGCAAATGGCAGTGGATCGGTCACACTCTGAGACGGAACCCAGCCTGCATCGCTCAGGGCGCACTAGACTGGTCCTCTATGGGGGGAAAGAGGAAGCGAGGCAGACCTAGAGCCGACTGGAGAAGAACCCTGCAGGACGAGGTTAAGGCAGCAGGCCTCACTTGGGATGATGTTAGGCATCAGGCATGAGATAGAGTCAGTTGGAGAAGGTTCCTTGAGGCCCTATGCACCACAGAGGTGTGACAAAGATGGTCTGTTCTGCTATATGGCTGTGAAACTTGGACTCTGAAAGTGAATGTAATGAACCGGAAAGTAAATGTAATGTTGGAAGTGTTTTAGATGTGGATATACCGCAGAATGCTCCGTATACCGTGGACTGATAATGCAGACGTACCAGAGAGAGCCAGAGCCAATAGAGAGCTGTTGTCGAGTGTGAAGGTTAGAAAGGTTTCATATTTGGGTCATGTGTTAAGGGGAGAAAAATACCACCACCTTCGGCTGATAATAATTGGGCAAAATAGAGGGACGTCAGAAGGGCTGGACAGGAAAAAGCAGAGTTCAGAACCTGTTCCAAGTGGCGCAGGACAGAGATGCTTTCCCGTGAAATATTTCATTCCCATAAACTATAATAAAACTCCTAGAAAACAAATGTTTTCATTCGTATTAATTATCATTCACATAAATTATTTAATACGGAGTTTTACAATATTGTTCAAGAAACAATAAATATCAAATAATGCAAATTTGGGTTAATTAATACTTTAATACATTGGGTGTTTCAGAAAGTTCAGTCCGCCTTTTTTAAATGAAAATCTCACTTATTTGAAAGGTAACATAAAAAAACACATCAATCAAAATATTTTCCATCATTAGCCACTACTTTTCGCATCTTTCTGGCAATAGATGAATCCAATCGTCGAAAAAATGCCTCGTCTTTTGAGGTAATCCTGGCATCGACCCAATTCTTGACGTGGAGTGCTGCTCTTGGATCTGATGGTAGTGCGATGGTGCCACGTTTAGTGATAAAACAAATGTTGTTGTGAGACTGACAAACATTTTCAAACTGAACTTAAAATGTCTTACTAAAAAAAAAATGGCCGCCAGATTTGAAGCAGCCATCTGTTGTCGAACTTTCAGAAACACCTAATACATATTTATAATTAAAAATCTATTTGATCCGCCTTCACGCAGCTCCGCACAAATAAACAAGTTCAACACAAAATACCACACATAAAACTTCCACATTGCTAACCTGCAAATATACAAGCAGAGAGAGAGATAGAGAGATAGATTAAATAATTCCAGAATTGAAAAATCCTACAAGAAGTGAGAGGCATAGACTAATATGCGTAAAGACGCATAAAAAAAAACTTGAACCCGCGTGGTTCTGACGAAAAGATTCCTTTTATAATCAAATATGAAAATTCCTATTAGAATTTGAGGCATTGATTGGCGCGCAAGTGGTTTACAAACGCACAAAAAAAATTGTATACACGGTGTTCTCAGACCAATGGTACAGCTCATATGATATCATTCTAGACCTTATTATAATAAGAAAGATTCTATGCTTATTCTTTAAAGATGCAGGCCCTTTAATATACCCTTATTCAAAATAAAATATTAAAAAGAATTGTCATCTGATAAAATTATTTTAAAATAAACTAAAGATTCGACTGCTGAACCAGCATATTTCATAATGAAATATATTACGCGAATAACCGAAAACGCCTGACTTAGGACCTACTTATCAAAAGTGATGAATCGGGGCCCAGATTTATTCACACAGGTCACTAGGTCACTAGAGCAGAGAATCGTGTGAAAAGGGAAGCAAAGCATACAAAAGCGGTACATCCGACCACCATGGACAGTATTCCTTCTTGTGACTTCTAATGGGCCAGTGGAGAGGGATATTGAAAGAAGGGTTGGGGCAGGCAACAAAGTGAATGGTGCACTTAAAGTTGTCATCGCAAACAAAAACCTATCAAAAAAGCTAGAATGGCAGTGCACAATGGTGTTCTTCTACCGACCCTTATGTATGGAAGCGAAGCATGGAACTGGCAAAGGAAGGATGAAAGTAGAATAAATGCAGTAGAAATGAGATCTCTTAGACGAATGTGTGGATACTCTGTGTGTATGATAGAGTGTCGAATGAAAATATAAGAAGTGAATGCGGTGCGAATGATGGTGTCATGAACAAAATAATGAAAGGATCATTAAGATGGTTTGGACATGGAAAGAATGAATGAAGAAAGAATGGTAAAAAAATTATATGTTAATGATGTAAATGGTACCAGAAATAGAGGAAGACCGAGGAAAACGTGGCACGATCAAATAAATCAAATATTGAATGTCGGCCATGTGAGGAGTCAGAGAAATCGACGCGCGTGCACGACACGATGTATGAATGTTACGAGAGAAATATGTCACGAAAGAAAAGTGTGGCAGTCCATTCTTTCTGCCTATCCGTGAGACAGCGTGATGGTTAGTTAAGTTAAGTTATTAGAACAAGATCTAGAACAAATCGTTTAACATAAGAACTAGCATTGAATCGAGAACCGTGTATGTGTACCTAATTTAGATTTAAATATTCCCCGCTCCGGAGCCGTAGAAGGCCGGGAAGCAGCTGCCGCCGGGCCCGCCGAACTGGAAGTTGACGGGCGTCTTGGGCGAGGCGCACTGGTAGACGAAGAAGTCGTCCGATCCCTGCAGGTGTGCCCGGCTGAGGCTGGGCTCGGAGGCGCTGCGCGTGATCTTGGGCAGCGCCCGCAGCATGCCCTCCAGCGAGGTCAGGATCTGCCTGAATAGCGGCCGCTCGTCGCGCTCGAACTTGATGCAGTCCTTGGTGAGGCGCTTCAGGGCGCGCGGGCAGTCCGAGCGCAGCTTGTTGAGATCCGGCAGCAGGCGGCCGCGGCCCACCATAAACAGAATCTACACAAAAAAATATACATTTATTATTAATCATCAATGGGGTTCAAACTGTCAGTAGGGTCGCGGCGAGTCACATCTTGCTGGAGGGTGTGATTCTATAAAATGCTGCGAAACGCCCAGTTGCATTCCACCGGCAACACTACTGACTAGTCCAACTCGTTAGCGTCCCTGTCGCGAACCCCGGGCAATGGGATCACACTCATAACCGTGTGATCACAGCAGATAACGAGGGGATGAAAGGCGAGTTTCTGGCGCCTCCAAACCAGATCCATCCAGCTAAGGGAAGGTAACCCCGACAGAAAAATCCACCAGAGAAGGCAACGGGAAACCACTCTGGTCACCTTTTCCCAGGAATCACTATGGCAAATAAGAAGGCAGCTGTCCTGGCTGCAGAACATCAAAGAGTGGACAGGAATAACAAGAGTTCAGAACCTGTTCCACCGATCTGTGATCGCCAACATTGGGGGGACCTGACAAGGCACCGAAAGAAGAAGAAGATTAATCATCAGAAATAACAGGAGAAAGCATAGCATGACACATATTCACTCGAGGGAGGTGCCGTGATATGAAGTCCTCATGAGTCTCAGGGTTCTTGAGAACCCTCTACCTGAGAGAGTACGGAGTATATCTTCATCTAAGGCAATTAAGATCCATAAAAAGAAATATTCCCACAGACAGTTTTAAAACATTAATCAATTCCTTCGTCGTGTCCCGACTAGATTACTGCAATGGTGTCTACGCCAACATCCCCAAACAGCAAACAAATAAACTCCAGTCTGCATTCAATGCAGCAGCAAGACTGATAAGGGGTGTGCCAAAGAGTTGTCGCATAACACAGCATCTTAAGGAGCTCCATTGGCTGAAATGTCCAGAAAGGATACAATACAAGCTCTGCTGGACGGTCTATAAGGCATTGCATGGAATGGCACCAGCTTATATATCTGAACTCTGCATCAACGAGAACCTGAATGCTAGACAGTCTACATTGCGATCGGCTAAGACTTCTGCGATCGGTAGATTGACTGTGCCAAAACGCTGTCCAAGCACAAACTTTGGTGACCGAGCCTTCGCAGTAGCTGGCCCTTCAGCCTGGAACAGTCTTCCAGCAGTCCTTAAGTGCATTGAGAATCAATCAGAGTTTAGATCGAGACTCAAAACGCACCTTTTCAAATTATCATTTCCTGACAGGAAGGGCTGATCATCTTCGTCAGGTGCAGCCCTCATACTAAATATGTTTATTATTATTGTTATCATTATTATTATTATTATAATCTAGTTGATAAAACGGAGCATCTTCTACAGCGCCCTTGAGATGAGTAATTCATAAAATGGCGCTCTATAAATTATCCAATTTATTACATATTATTATTATAAAGCATAGCATGACACATATTCACTCGAGGGAAGTGCCGTGATATGAAGTCCCCATGAGTCTCAGGGTTCTTGAGAATCCTCTACCTGAGAGAGTACGGAGTATATCCTTGGCTCTATCCAACGACATTTCTCTTGTGAATTAAGTAACATTATGGTCTATTCCACGATGAAAGGTTGCTTCATGCGTGCATGGCACGATGTATGAATGGAAGCGAGAGAAGTATGTCAGAAAAGAGTGTGGTGGTCCATTCTTTTCGCTTACCCCTTGGATGAGACGGTGTGATGGTTAGTTTAGTTAATTAGTTTTATTAAGAGCATATTTCAACCTGATCTTTGTTGTTGATGTTGGCATAAGGCAGCTGCCCGGCTAGCAGCTCGTACAGCACCACTCCGAAGGCGTAGACATCAGACTGGAAGGTGTATGGCGTGGACTCCTGCATGCGGATCACCTCGGGGGCCATCCACAGGATGGAGCCCGTTGGCTGGTGCGACTGCTGGCTTCCTGCGGTGACACGAACAGGTTTACATATGAAATAAACATTTAAATAACAATATTAATTAACCCTTTCCGGTCCTTGTCGAATGACATTCGACATCGATTTTCTTCCAGTGATTCCTATGTCGAATGCCATTTGATATTTTGCTTCTTCATCAGTTTAGTGTCAAAAAACAAGCAAACATATATTTTTCTCGCTCGTATTTAGTGTAGCGGTATACTGGGAGGAGGATTCAGTGTTTTTATTAACATTGGAATGTGTAACTTTCTACCTGAGGATGATACAAAAGGTTTGTTTTAGGGGCTGGCTCGGTACGTGTCACTCGGATGCCCGGCCGCCGGCATCAGTTACACTCGACCCGTGCGCGTGCAAACAACTTGATAATTATCATTACTCATACATACTATGATTCTAAAAATTATAACCCCGCTAAATGCCTAGAATTACAAAAAAACACGTTGACAACGAGTTTGAAAGTAGTGATGACGAATATATGAAGAAGGTGAACAGTGAATTCGAACTATTTGTGTATAAAATGTAATAATTAGAGCATTGTTCCATACATTCAAAATAAATAAATATTGTAAACATAATAATAATAATAATATGCTAACTTTTAAAGCGCCATTTTACGATGTATACACCTCAAAGGCGCATTAAGACGTGTTTTAAATCTAAATGTGAACGCTGCATCTGATTGATATTCGCGATCGATTAGAAAGTTGCTAGACAATTAGAAAACAAGTTGCTAGGTGCAAATGGCAGTGGATCGGTCACACTCTGAGACGGAACCCAGCCTGCATCGCTCAGGGTGCACTAGACTGGTCCCCTATGGGGGAAAAGAGGAAGCGAGGCAGACCTAGAGCCACCTGGAGAAGAGCCCTACAGGACAAGATTAAAGCAGCAGGCCTCACGTGGGATGATGTTAGGCATCAGGCATGCGATAGAGTTAGGCGAAGAAGGTTCCTTAAGGCCCTATGCACCACGGAGGTGTGACAGGACAAAAAGAAGAATAAAACTTCTTTCGTTCAGCTTCTTCGGCTTTACATAAAATTGATATGCGTTATTAGGTTTTTTGCAAAAGCCTATTAGGTTGGTGTTTTTTTTAATGTTATTTCTTATGCAATTCTTTGTATATTTACATATTTTTATATGTTAGGGTGTTTCATAATGTGAAAATGTAACAAAATCTATGTATTGTATCAATATAACCTGAAGTGGTCAATTACTGGTGATTGTGCTATTTTTTCAGAGAAATATTAATTTTAATAGTAATACTCATATTTCAATAAAAAATTTAGAGAATTTAGAGAAGTCAATGTGTTTTTTATTGTTTTCTTTTATTTTGTACACTGAAATAATGAAATTAATGCCTTTAATGTGGATTTCAGTACAAGCTGAACCTTAAACGGTCATTCATTGGTGCTTTGACCCTATTTGGAGTGAAATATAAATCAAATATTAATTGACTCACCTGACCACCGAACCTTGGCTGTAGCCAGACCGAAGTCTCCAATCTTAACCGACAGGTCATCGTGCAAGAAAATGTTGTTGGACTTCAAATCTCTGCAAAATATACATAAATCAATAATCGTTAATCTATGAAGAAATAACAATGGCACTGAAGCTAAGCAGACATAGTAAGAACCTCCGAGATGAAGACACTGAGGATGAAAGCAGGTACAAATACATAAAGATCGCACGAGGAACAAAAGAGTAAGGGAGATATGTAAGGCTGAGGATGTTATAAGATGGAGTAGACGAGACCAGATAAGACTGGACTGGTACCGTTGTGTCCAAAGAATGGACACCGCCAGACTCCTTTATATTTTAATAAGCCCGTCCGACTTTTTTGTGTTATAATATTAGTAGAGGGTCACGATAATGAATTTTTCCGGATTAAAAGAGTTTTATCTTCCTAAATTAATTTCAATCAAATCCCATTTTAGGCGCATTTTAAATCTATACATAAAATATTTTCCTCGGTCTTCTTCTATTTCTAGTTTTATTTACATTGTTAAAATACACTTTTTTTACCATTCTTTCCATGTGTCCAAACAATCTTAATGATCCTTTCATTATTTTGATCATAACACCATCATTCGCATGACCATCACACTAATGTTGCAGACTGTCATGATTTCTTCTTTTTCAAAAATCATTACCTTGGACTTATTCACATAAATCATCAGATCATTTCGCATGCATACCTCATACATACAATTCACCAGGACTTGTAGTTCATGCTCGTTGTCTGCAAGTAGGACAGCGTCATCCGCATACAAGAGACAGCTTACTGACACTCCGCTCATTTTGGCACCTACATCCAACCTTTTCAGCTCTTTTATACACATGTCCATATATAGATTAAATAACCACGGGGACATTACGCGACCTTGTTTGACACCTTTATTGATATCAAACCATTTTATTGTCATGTGAATTCTGCATCAGACCAAAGACAGTGCGACAATCACCTGTGTATGATGTTCTTCGCGTGCAAGTAATCCATGCCTTGAGCGGTCTGGCGGGCGATCTCGATCAGCATGAGCAACTGGAACTTGGTCTCGAAGACGTGCAGGTGCTTGTACAGGCTGCTGCCCTCGCACCACTGCGTCACGATGGCCAGCGACGGCTTCGACACGCACCCCATGAACAGCAGGATGTTACAGTGGCGGGTCTTGCGCAGAACAGCAACCTGAACAAATAAAACAAATTAACAATTCAGAATATACTCTGGGAAGGGTGACAACTGGTTGAATAGTCTGGAACTTCTTCTTTCTGGCGCTATCCCAACTCATTGTTTGTGTTGACTTTTGGGATCAGCTCTTCTCGATCCCACACTCATGGGAGATCTGGAGCCCCCCAAAAGAGTGTTGTATGACAATCCAGCAGGTCGAAGAAGCATCGGTAGGCCGATACTGCGATGGCTGGATGGTGCTGTGGCAGATTGTCGGGTCCTGGAGCAGCAAGACTGGGAGATGGCGGCCAGAGACAGGACGGAATGGAGACATTTCTTGGAGGAGGCCAAGACCCACTAAGGGTTGTAGCGCCGGAGAGGAAGAAGACAAATACTTGTAGACAAACACTGAAATTAATCCATTGCGTGTTAGTTTTTTTAAGGATTAATTTTATCTCAATAGAGACGAAGATGTAAATTGTTATTTTTTTATGGAAGAATATGGTGGTCGAGGCGTTTACAGGACTTATGACCTGTCATTGGTTGGGTTAAGCGATCACTTTATGCATAATACAACAATCGGTCAATTTAATTTATAATAGTAAACACGATTTGGTAAACTCCAGGTGTTTATAAATAGGTGCCTTCGCTCAATATTCAAAATCTATTGGCCCCAAACAGTGTCAAATGCCGTTCTCTGGACCATGGCAGGCGAAAAGCCAATTAGAGAACCCAGCCCGCATCGCTCAGGGTGCACTAGACTGATCCCCTATGGGGGGAAAGAGAAAGCGAGGCAGACCTAGATCCACCTGGAGAAGAACCCTGCAGGACGAGGTTAAGGCGGCAGACCTCACTTGGGATGGCATGCGATAGAGTCGGGTGGAGAAGGTTCCTTGAGGCCCTATGCACCACGGAGGTGTGACAGGACAAAAAGAAGAAGAAGAAACACGATTGTTTAGTGGTTTTACTTGGAAAACCACTAAACAATTGTGTTTACTATTATGGACTAATGTTTGAATGGTTGACTTTGAAAATGTGAACATGTTACTATTGTTGATCCATCATAAGAACACCCTGTGAGAAGACGAAATTTGGTTCCTACTGCGCATTCCTCTCCCCCCGCTACGATCCCTCATCCTCTCACAGCCCTCTTGGCTAGCGGAGCTGTATTCAGTATCTATCTGACCGTCTTATCATGTGCCAAAATATATTAACTTATTCAGTCCCTATATTAAAATGGATTTTTTTTTTTTATGGCGATAATGATATTTTCAGCTTCGGGTCAATTCTTGGCCGATTTGATAAATCTGATGCCGGGGTATTCTTATGATAGATCAACAATAGGATGGATAACTAACCTCATTCTTGAAAGCCTGCAGCTGGGCAGCGGAGGGGGTCTTGACGTTCAGGGTCTTCACTGCCACGGGGCCGTGCCAGTGAGCCTTGTACACCGTTCCAAAACTCCCAGAGCCTGCGGACATTCATTTTACACAATTATATATAAATATTAATAACTTATTAATCGATTTCACATATTTTTTATAATTCTAGATAAACTTAAGGCATTAACACTGGAATTCAATAAAAAAACACTGTTTTCTCCACCTTTGAGTTTACTTTTCTTGACATGTTTTGAAGGATAATGAATGTTTTTAATTGAAATTTCTTGGTAGAAGTTCATTTTAAATTATGAAAACAAAAAAACATTGATACAAAATTATTTTCATGCAAAATGGAATGTAAAAAAAACGTGTGTTGATTTTCTCGATATATTTAGTGTGCTTCCACTTGTATTTATGTTCAACCGGTTTCGGCAGCTTGCTGCCATCTTCTGGTCAAGCTGGTTACCAGAAGATGGCAGCAAGCTGCCCAAACCGGTTGAACATAAACACAAGTGGAAGCATACTAAATACATAATAATAAAGAAATTTTGTACAATTTTTTTTTGTTTTCATTATGTTTTGAAGGCTTTACACCTTCATCATCGGGAGAACGATATAAAGTAATCTAAATTATAGTACGTCCCGGTTGACACGATTGCAGTCCTTTTAGTGATCTGAGAAAAAAAAAAAATTTAAAATTCTTGAAGAAGAAGGATGTAGTTATCGCATGACGTTGGGAAATTTAAAAAAAAAAGAAAATTCGCAAAATGGCGACGACTTGAAAAAAAAACATTTTTGCCCTAGTTTTTTTAAATATTAAAAAACCTACGTCATGCGATACTCAGATAGATAAAAAAGCTCTGTGCAAAATTTCAAGTAAATTGGTACATTAGAACATGAGATAACATGTCAACCGTATCGAAAAAATACAGTTTTGGAAAAACGCATTCAAAGTTTGGAGTCGAATTCTGCGAGATCTAAGTCATTTAATGGAGTGTTATACATATATTTTCTCAACCAGCGATCCCAGCCTCATACAATCTTCGACCTTCCATGAAGTGGATTTCTAATGATTTATTGGATATAAAAGAGTTTTCCTAATGTGGACTCTTCCCAGGTTATCAGAGTTTGCCTGCTGTCTATCGTTAATTCCTCCTGCCGGACTGATTAGTCGGTGCGTCAAGAAAATAGCTGTAACTTCGAAAATATTCAGAATTTTAGATAATCCTCTTAGGGTCATATTTTGAAAGGTGGATACATGGAACATAAATTAAATAGTCAATATGTGCACCATCTAAAAAGAACATTTTGTGTTAAATTATTTTTATTTTGTTATTGTATTTTATATCATTGTATTTTATATTATTTGTTTTAGATTTATTTTGTGGGTGTTGGGCGATCGAAGTGTGCGCGGGAGATGCCTATTGGTGGCGATGTAGTTCGCAACCCATCACACCGCGTCTCTCGCAGGGGGCGAAAAGAGAAGGATGGAGTGCCGCATCAGTAAAAGTGTGACAGTCCATTCTTTCTGCCTACCCTTTCGAAGAGACGGCGTGATGGTTAGTTAGTTAGTTAGTCTAAACTTTAAAAATATGCAAAAAAAAGAAAAGTGTTGTTATTTTCCATCGATGTTAGTCCTTTGGAGGATCACTTTTGTATTTCTTGAAGCGTTTCCTCTGACATTCCATTGGGCCAGCTGAAAGTGCAGAATTTTCCATGGATGTCTATTCTAATTTACATACAAACTTGCGAAATAAGTGGAAAACATTGGTTAAACAAACCTATCCTTGGTCCGATGAGGATCTCCTCAGCGTGTATGACCCAGTCGTCCAGACTCTCTCGGGGGGACAGCAGGTTCTTGTTGGACTCGTCTGCGCTGCGTGCCCGGGGGCGCCGTGGACGCAGCGAGCCGGTGGGGGAAGCCTGCGTGGAGTGCGCCGCGCGGGGGGCACCGGGCGGGGACAGCGGGGGCGCTTGCGACGTGGTCCCACGCGACGTAGTCACACGACTGCTGTCATACTGCTATTCCAAGAATATTTTTTTTTTTAGATTTTTATTGATATATAGAAGGTGTCTTAAAAGAAAGTTTATTAATTATTAAATTACACAATTTTTGTATTTATTTCTTAAAAATAATATCGTCCAAATGTAAACCCTCACGTTCGTGGCACTCATTTAGTCGAAAAGTAAAATTTCTTATGACGGCTCGGCAGGTAGACTACGTGATGGCTGCCATTTCATGATGAATATTTTCATTCAAATGCGCCAGGGATATTGGTTTATTGGCGTAAACTTAAGATTTGAGACAGCCCCACAAGAAAAAGTCCATAGGGGTTACAATCAGGACTGTATGTAGGCCAATTTATGTCACCTTTCCTGGAGGTCAATTTGCCAGGGAAAATTTCACAAACTCGTGGCAGAGACGTATTGGACGTGTGTGGTGTTGCTCCGTCCTGCTGGAACCATATTCTTTGGTTATAGACAGGAAAGTTTTGCAATTCAGGCACCAAGAAGTCATTAAACATCTCTACATAAGAATTCAAACATTGAGACACCTTGTACTATCTAACTTCACAATGTTTCCCCGGAGGGATAGGTAGAGACTCTTTTAAAGACTCATCTCCGGAAAGAAATTTCACAAACCAATTTCTGACTGCCCGATCGGTTATCAGACATAAGCCGTATACACTGCAGAGATAATAATGTGACGTCAAGGCCGCTCTTGTCAGCCGAGATGTTTGACAATGTTGACCGAAGTACCGCAGTACCTAGACCTTCCTTGGAGAGTCTGATGTTCTGCGGGATACCCGCTTGTACAGCGCGGGCAAAAACTGAAAGCTGTGCGTCCCTCGTCTTAATTAAGCTTGGACTATAATGTTCTCTGCGAAAATCTGATTTGTGTGAGAGCACCCCCATTTTAAGATCGTGATCTTTCTATAAAGATAAAGAACTAGTGCCATGTTTGAATTCGCAAAGCATCACATGACGAATATGGACTTTTTGATTCTCCATTTTAAGGGTTCGCAATAACACCACTGTAATGTCCACCACACTAAATAGTTGTCGAATTACATGTGATAAAATAATTGACCTGCAAGTTCATCCTCTTGGCGGCATGCTGGTGCTCAGCCAGGGTGACGGGCTTCACCATATTGATACAGACGTTGGGGGCCGAGTTGGATCTGTCCTGCTGGTTGAGGGAGCGCGGGTGTCTGGAAACAGAATCCAAATTCTATCACACACCAATCGGAAAAGGTATGCAATGGGAGATGCACAAATAGTGGAGGCGCCAAAGGGAGTTGAGTATGCAAAATATGAGGACCGCATTCTGTACATAGCTTTGAACTCAGAAAAACTTGCAGATTATGATTCTGAATGTTGCCAGGAGGTTGGTTGGTCCATTTATTTTTTATACCCCATCCCTTAAGATATCAAGTAAATGGACTAAATAAAATGCTTTGGAACTGTTTTAATGATTGTTTTAGTGAAAATATCCAATTATTTCTTATGATAAAAAATACTTATACCTAGTCAATTGAAATTGAAAAAAAACAAATTTCTAAATAATTAAGATTGATAAAAAAAATATATTTAATACTAAAAAGCTAATTTTAACATAAGTCTTAAAAAAATAGATAATAATCAATCCTTTTTTATTTTGGCAGTCATTATCAATACGTTTGCACAACGAAATACAATTTAATTGTAATTTTTTGGAAGAACAAGCCTTTGTTAGGCAATTTGATGTACATTTACAGGGCTGAATCAACAATTCTGGCAATGGTCGCTTCGTGTGTTGTCGCGGGTACAATTAACATTTTTTTTTCAAAGACTAATAAGGTGTTATCAATAGGTTGGAGTAGGGGTGTGGTTAGCATTTATTCATACATATGTTTGTGCTGAAGCTCTTAACAAATGTAAATGTAGAGCATCTGATGTGCTAATTACTTTTAATATATTTTAACCCAAGCCATTAAATTTTAGCAATTTTTTTTTTTACAAGAAAAATAAACGTTCAACGCCTCGCTCCCATAAAAGTTATTCAAAATATTAGAAACACGTAGTTGAATTAATCAAATTTTAAAGGTTGGTTATGTTAGAAGTCGGAGGAATCGACGTGCGTGTATGACTCGTTGTATGAATGTGGAGGAATCTAGAGAGGTGTGTCAAGATAGAGTAGTGTGGCGGTCCATTCTCTGTGCCTTCGCCTGCGGGGAAACGGCGTGATGATTTGTTTGTATTAGTTGAATTTTAAAATATTATTAAATCTTTTATGCATCTGAAAACGACATATGGTAGAATACCGAACGAAGAAAAGGAAAAAATGAGTAGTGTGTTTTTTTTTTTTGTGTTTCCAGATTATATTTTTTTATCTGCCCACGCTCTCTATTTTTTCTGGGTCTTTTACTGCCCCCCTGAAAGTCTCAAACGCCCACAAGGGGGCGTTATCGCTCACTTTGAGAACCTAGGCACTAGATAAACTATTAAAATAATACTTTATTATTATTCGAATGATTTAAGATGAACCTGTAAGAAGTTATAATGGTCACCGTAAAGCACCACTTTTGGGACAGTGCTCAAACAAATATGGCGATAACTTCATATATATATATACGTTTTATTTCAAATTGGTGTCAAATAAAGTTAAAACATAATATAATAATTTGATTTTGTTGGTTTCATAAAATAAATTAAATTAACTTATTTAATGCTAAGGCATTAACAATTAGGAATTCCATAGTAATAAACTTAGGAAATTGAAAATAACTTCGTTTAATCCACTATTTATTATAAATATATTAAAAAACACGACATGTTTCGGAGGACACCTCCATCTTCAGGTGTAAACATATAATAAAAACTAAACAATGAAAGACTAAATAGAAAGACTAAGTAGAATAAATGCAGTAGAAATGAGATCTCTTAGACGAATGTGTGGATACTCTGGGTATGATAGAGTGTCGAATGAAAATATAAGAAGTGAATGCGGTGCGAATGATGGTGTCATGAACAAAATAATGAAAGGATCATTAAGATGGTTTGGACATATGGAAAGAAAGAATGGTAAAAAAATATATATGTTAATGATGTAAATGGAACCAGAAATAGAGGAAGACCGAGGAAAACGTGGCACGATCAAATAAATCAAATATTGACTGTCGGCCATTTGAGGAGTCAGAGAAATCGATGCGTGTGCATGACACAATGTATGTATGAATGTATGAATGTTGAGGAAGCGAGAGAAATATGTCAGGAAAGAAAAGTGTGGCAGTCCATCCTTTCTGCCTACCCCTTCGGGGAGACGGCGTGATGGTTAGTTACTTAGTATAAATTAAATTACTGTCAATTTTTATTTATTTAAAATACTTGTTTTTTATTATACCGCTGACTGCCCCTAACCCCTTAAAGCGTGGAGATGGACACCCACACAGCGTGGGAAGTGCATGGATACGGATCGCTCAGGATAGAAGGGAGTGAAAAATACGAGAGGAGGTCCACATCCAGGAGTGGACGGTCACAACAGACTGAAGAAGAAATAAAAGAAAGTAAAGCTGGTGAATACTGACTTGCTGTTCTGCTGCGTCATCTGCTGGTAGTCGAAGTTGGGCGGGAAGTGCAGGATGCCGGCCTGCGTCTCCGGATTCTGGGCCAGCAGAGCGGCGTAGAACGTGTCCTGCATTCTCACCTGCACCAAAACATCATCCGTACATTACACCCGCATCTCTATCGAGTCCTTTGCCTTCTCGGTGAAGGTAAAATTTCAACATTTTGAGACCGAATGCTAACTTAATCTCGCTAAAATTAATCTAAAAATAAAAAAAAGGAAAAGAACAGAAGAAAACATTATACGATTGTCATTTTAATAATGTCATGCATGAATGTAAATCATAAAAATCAATACTTAATTCAAATAAAATGTTTCTGGGAAACAGTTTGTGGCGATTTTCACGATAGACGGCGTCCATTGCAAATAACTCAAGAAACACAGATCACAGTGACACCGCTAAAAGCTCGTTGCAAAGGTGACACTTTGAATGTTACTTTGAGTGTATAAACATTGTAATTGGTGCAGTGGTTTGAAAGTTGTTTGCGTTTGACAATGGAGAAAAGTAACGCTAAAAAAAATTATGTCATTTTTTTAAAATAATATTATGACGCACACACGCTTGTGAAAAAAATTGTGTTGTGTATGGTGAAGGTACTTTATCGAAATCTACTGTGCGGAAATTCATTCGCCACCGACTTTTTCCCAGACCCATTATTTCAAACATACATTACAGTTTTTTTTTATAAGGATCAATTGTATCTCAATAGAGACGAAGATGTAAATTGTTTTCTGGGAACAGAATATGGTGGTCGAGGCGCTTACAGGACTTATGACCTGTGTCATTGGTTGGGTTGAGTCTTTATTAATGCACTGTGAAAGGCTCTGCAAATCATACAGTACTAGATTTTACGCCTGGAGATGTCTCTCCAATTTTTATGCCTTTAACTTGGACCAGTTATTTTACATAACATCTTCAATGTATACAAATTCTTGTAGACAAATACTGGATTTTACCCATTGCGGATAAATTATTTTTTTATAAGGATTAATTGTATCTCAATAGAGACGAAGATGTAAATTGTTTTCTGGGAACAGAATATGGTGGCCGAGGCGCTTACAGGACCTGTCATTGGTTGGGTTGAGCGATCACTTTATGTTTAACAACATTCCCCATTCTGCCCTTCTTATTATTCATACATTACAGTGTAACCCCTCTTAACTCTTTGGTTGCCAAAAGCCGATATATCTCTATTTACTACACCAACGAGAAATGCCAAATCCGACAGATGGAAGTCATGATTTATAAAAAAAATCATATTAATTTGAGACAGAGTGTGAGGGAGTGAGTCAGTGGTACATATTATTTATGATTTGGATATATCTTTAATAAAATAATCATATTTAGAATTAAAAGACAATTTATAAATTAAAAGTATCCCAAACTGCCGGCAACCAAAGGATAAATTGGCCTGATAGGGACCTAAACATGGCCTATGGATATCGGATACCATCCGAATATCTCGGCAGAGTAGAAATCATAATAATTTTCCTGAATAACTCACCTTAAGGGCAGTTTGACAAGTTTTTTTATTTTATTTACTCATGGGAACTGCGTCTGACACCAACAACCAGACAATAGCTGTTTGTATTTTATGATATTTTAGTTAGTAAGGTGGGTTTTAAAGTAACATTTAAAATCAGTCAGATAATCAATGCATCTGAGGCGTGTAGGAACCATATTCCAGGCGGACGAACTTGACACCGCGAAAGCCCTATCTCCAAAATTTGTTCGGAGGTGTTTTTTTTTTGGCTCAACTAATCTGCTTATTGCCGAGGAGTTTGCTGATCGAAGCATAGATTGCCTTAAATTAGGTCTATCAGCAATACAGTACAATACAGTCCAGCACAGTTTATACTGAAAATTTTCAGGAGATTTCACACGCTTAATAGTAAACTGACCGATTATGGTTTAAGTCATAATTGAGTTAACATTAGACAGAGGCTTGTGTTAACGCTATGCATCGTTTCGCGTTAAAATTAAGTCAAAATTTTGCCAATTGACCTCCATTACACTATATCGGTCTTTTTCATTCGTACGTGTTTTTCGACTGTTTTTGTTAAAACACCGACTCATGTCAGATTGAGCAAAACTTGCTTTTTTGAGTTAAGCCAGTGTTCTATTAACTTGTCCGGGAGTATGGACGCACGGGCGCATCCAGTCGAAAAAAGTCTCAAAGGAGTATGGACTCACCGGCGCGTCCGCGCCTATAGTACATGCGCTGTCTAATTTAAATAAAATATATGATTTCTATTGACATCTCTCTTCAGGTTCTCTTCATTACCCAACTGAAAATTTGAACTACAAAATATCTGTGACGTCATCTCATAGAGTGACAACCATTTGCCGCGAGTTGTATTGACATCTTCGCGCAAGCATTTTTTAATATTTGTTTTTAGTATATAATTCACTGTAAATACACTTTATTCTTTTATATTTAGGATTTCTACTATTCATTTTATTTTATTTATGTATTCAGTGCATTATAAAATTATTTTCCGTTATTTTTTGGTTAGAGTCGCGTGTCTGCAAAGTTTCTAGTGTATTTTTTACACTCGTGTTTAGGAAGTATCTCTCTTTCTTTTATTTCAGTTTTGTAATATTATAAAAAAAAAATTATTGCAAATTCCATAATTTATTTATTGTTATAATATTTTTATGAAATTGCCATTATGTCGAGAGATTTCATTAGTGAAGACACATTTTGAGATGTTGAAGAACTATCTATTTTGTCGGATAGCTCCTCAGATGAAAGTGATTCATCTGGAGATGATGAAGAGTGTACTCCGTCCACTCCTAAACGGAGATGGTAAGAGACTTCTGTTATTCTTAAAAATAAACTCATTTGTTTGGCAAAACCGATGGTTGGCGATCACCAAAAACCGCCTAAATTTTATTGTGTTTTAACTCGTAGAATGATCAAAGTTACATTTTTATTCATTACAAGAGTTTATTTTTGGTTAATATATGTTATTACATTAAAAAAAGTTCAAATTTTAATAGTAAAAAAAACTCACTCCCTAGATACAGTTTAGTAGAAAAAAACTCACTAGCGGAGAGGTTAAGCGTGCAATTTGATCTAGTAAAGATCTTTTAGATATTGTGAAATGTGAGAATTTTTTGTAACACCTTTTATAAGTGGTAAGGATGAGGGCTCTCACCTGATGACACATGCTGGGCACCTTGTCGGCGCAGCGCTGGTGGAACTTGTAATTGCACTGGCTGCAGTAGAAGCCGGTGAAGAGCAAGCGGCGACAGCATTCGCAGAAGGCCAGCGTGAAGAAGGTCTTGCGCATAAACTGGTGAGAGATGTGCGACATGATGGGCAGCTTGTCTAGCGTCCGAACCAGCACCTAGATATACACATAATATGAATTAAAATAATAAAAACAATGGCTAATATATGGCAGGGAATGCACGGCTACACAACTCAAATACAACAACAACAACAACAAACCGTCTCTCCGCAGGGGTAGGCAGAGAGAATGGACCGCCACACTACTCTATCCTGACATACCTCTCTAGCTTCCTCCACATTCATACAGCGAGTCATACACGCACGTTGATTCGATTTGATTAATTTGGTCATGCCATGTTTTCCTCGGTCTACCTCGACTCCTTACTCCACTTACATCGTTAACGTAGACTTTTTTAACCATTCTTTCTTCACCCATGCGCTCCATATGTCCGAACCAACGCAGCGATCCTTTCATAATTTTGTTCATACCTTATTTGCTCTACATTCCTTCCTAATATCAGCATTTGAGATTCTGTCGTACATCGTTCTACCACACATACGTCTTAGGGATCTCATCTCTATCACATTTATTCTGCTCTCATCCTTCTTCTGCCAGTTCCATGCTTCTCTTCCATACATAAGAGTTGAAAATATTAAAGATAAAATTATTTAAGGTAGGTTCTATCTTCTATGCTGGAGTGCTTCTCGAGCTGCTACACATAATGCCAGACCACACACGGCAAAAGCGACTCAAGAAAAATTTCTGAAGTTCAACTAGTCATTTTTTCCACAACCACCATACTCCCCAGATCTTGCTCCTACTGACTATCACATTTTCTATTCCTTGCATGTTTTGAATGGAAAAACTTTCATTAATGACAAGGAGGTGATCGATAAGTTGACAATAATATGGGAGAAGGTTATATTTAACAGTGATGAATACGCAATAGATTGATAATTATTTTTAAAGCAAAATAAAATTACGATAAAAAATCTGAAGTTATTTAAGACTCGCCTAATAGTTCACTAACCATTGTGTCATATCTGACAAGTGGTATGCAGAGTGGAGAGACTTTCAGATATTTCTATCATGACATACCTTACAAGCATTTTCTACGTCCATACAAGGTCAAGCACGTTTATCAATTGAGCCAACAGATTTTTCGTGCCAAGTTTTTATCATGTTTTATTCAACAAATAAAAACCATCACACCGTTCCCACAGAAAGGTAAGCAGAGAGAATAAACCGCCACACTATTATTATTATTTTGATGACTTATATTTTAAGTGTGCCGTTTTGTAAAATCAATTACTCCAAGGGCGCACTAGGAAATGACTGATCGAACAGTGCAGTCTTTAGAAGTTTCTTAAATTTAACGTCACTATACTCATACTTAATACTAACATGGAGGCTATTCCATGCCAACGGACCCGCACGATCATAGAAACTTGCTTTATTGGCTCTGACTAGAATTGTTATGTTGTTTGCACTTGTTTCTACTGATCGGAGTGAACGTTGCCTTTCCGTTGGCATGGGTGTCACTCAGAAGTCCGATATTTACACAGGCGCTCTCTGGTGTCGAGCCTTAAACACTATCAGACACAATTTGTATTTTAATCACTCTCGGATTTTAAGCCAGTGAAGTTCCTTCAGGAGCGGCGTGATATGACAGTGTTGCCCCATAATCAATCGAGCAGCAGCATTGAATACGCTTTGTATTCTGCTTAATTGATTATTTGGCAATCCAGCGTACATTCCGTTGCAATAATCTAAACGCGACACTACATAAGAATTTACGAGGGTCCTAGCTTCATCAATAGGTAAATATCTCCTTATATGCTTTAGCTGTCTCAGTTGGAAGAAACCAGACTTAACAAGCCCTGATATGTGCGTATCGTAAGACAGATTGCCATCTAAATGAACTCGTAGAAACTTTAAACTCTTTGAAGGAGATATTTCTATCTCTCCTATTTTCAAAGGGTCAGAATCTAGAAGATGTTGTCGTCGAAGAGAGGCCTCCCATATTATTCCAATTTTTGTGTTTCTTTTTAAGTTTAGTCTTGGCCATCCATTCTGAAACTCGGTATATACATCGCACAGTATCAACCCTTGTTTTATCGCTCTACTACTCATCCTGACACCCCTCTTTAACTTCCTCTAAATTCATACAGCGGGTCATACACGCACGTCGATTCTTCCGACTTCTAACATGCTGACCTTTAAAATATGATTAATTTATTTATGCCAAGTTTTCCTCGACTCCGCACTTCATTCACATTGTTAACGCATACTTTCTTGACCATCCTTTTTTTCGTCCGTGCATTCTATGTGTAAATCTAAACATTTCCCACAGCTATAGCAGAGCAAGGCGGCATATCTAATTTTATGCCCCAAATTGCCGCACAAAGGCACTTCGAAGTTCTCCTGTATTGAAAGCGAATCGTCTTTTAAATGAGGTGGCAAAGCAGATAGACCTCTATGGACGCAAAATAGCTAATTCGGGAACACCCTTACGATAAGAACAATAAAGAGATAACTGTAATAGTGTCGAATGAAAATATAAAAAGTGAATGCGGTGTGAATGATGGTGTTATGAACAAAATAATGAAAGGATCATTTAGATGGTTTGGACACATGGAAAGAATGAATGAAGAAAGAATGGTAAAACAATGTAAATGGAACTATAAATAGAGGAAGAATGAGGAAAATGTGGCATGATCAAATTAATCAAATATTAAATGTCGGTCACGTGCATGTCACGATGTATGATTGTTGAGGAAGCGAGAGAAATATGTCAGGAAAGAAAAGTGTGGCAGTCCATTCTTTCTGCCTACCCCTTCCGAGAGACGGCTTGATGGTTAGTTAGTTAGTTTTTGGTTCAATGTATATTATGTTTATTTCCTTTGATGTTATTTTTCCCCACCCTTAATATCGATTTGGCTCACGCTACAATGATGTAAAGAGCTTTCCAACAAAATAATAATAACATTTCACAATATATACAAATCGTTTTCTAAAGTTCATTTTAATTTTTCCAATTCTAATATTACAAAAACCACCATCTAAGACTTGTTCACATTCACCGTTGATTAATTTTCCACACAATTTTAGATTATTTATAACACCATCATAAAGCCAGCAGTGGCGGTACTCCCATTGAAGCCCAGAAGCCCGGCTTGCCTAAGAAAATTTTAATCAAAAGCCCCAAATCTAAGTAATCATGCCGTATAAACCAACAACCCACCAAATCACCTACTAAAAATGTTTCCATCAGACGTAAGAAGAATAGCCACAAGAGCTGAACCTCTGTAACTCAGAAGAGGTTGTGATTCAATATTTCTTACGCAAGCCGGGCTTCTGGGCTTATAATAATAAATTGGATAGTTTATAGAGCATTCTTTATCCATCCGTTCCATGTGTCCAAATCCTTACACTATCTGCCACACTTTTTTCCTGACAAACTTCTCTCGATTCTTCAACATTTATACATTGTGTCATGCACGCACATCTATTTCTCCGACTCGTCATATGGCCGACATTCAATATTTTATTTATTTGATCGTGCCACGTTTTCCTTTATTTCTATTTCCATTTACATCAATAACATATACTTTTTTTTAGCATTCTTTCTTCATTCATTCTTATACTATTTTGGTTTTAATTTTGTAGAATTCCTTAGCAAACTTTTGTTTATATAACAATGTTCTAAGTGTGCTAAGAAATTATACAAAATTAAAATCAAAATTGATACAATTACTATGCTCATAAATTACAATAACAACTAATGGTTATTCGGTTAAAATTATATTATTTTGCCATTCTAATCTTCCTATTTTAAGTGTCTCAGAGCTGATTTATTCAATAAAATTAAGTTTAAAAAATAAACATTTTGTATAAAACATAGATTCAGAAATCTGCATATTATATTCGTAAAGCATTGCAAGTTTGTGCAATAAGTTTTCAGCCTGGTATATCAGTCTACTCTATGTGTCCCTATCCCATAGATCAATAAGTTTCCTTCATCAGACATTGATTTTAAAAAAAGAATGTTTTTGTTTTCATTTTAAAATGGTTACATAATTATATGTGAAATGATTTAAATGTTTATATATGACATATCTGAGAAAAGTATGTTATTTTTAGGGGTTGTAAAAAGATGTTCTAATGTTATTTTACAGAAAATTAAAAATGTGAACACAACCCATATACCCGTAAGAATATATTATTGTTTTGAAAACAATTGTTTGAATATTTTCTCAAGTACGTTCATAAAATATGATTATATTTATTTAAAAAAGTATATTTTGATGAATAATTAGGGTACTAACAAGATGGTTTGTTTGTGTCCAAACAAAGGGTTTGTGAAAAAGAATAATTTGGACATTACCTCTTCGGCTTCTATCCTAGTGATGTCCACGTCCCACGGAATACGATAGTCTGTTTCATTTCTAACCACTTCACACATTTCACAAGTCAGATTTCTCAACTTTAAAGCTTTGGAGAGGGCCTCGCGTAGCGTGACCCCCTCCTTCACTTGCACACTGGTCCGTTGTTTGTTGGGCAGGTGGGCCCTTAGAAACACTTTCGGCTGTCTTGTTAGGGTGTCGTATTTCTTCACACTGTCGTCTTGAAATGAATTGCTATCGTCGTTTCTGTCCGGGGACTCGATTTGTATTTGTTCCATCAGCTTGTGCTCCTCCAGCTCCAGATTGTGGAGCTTGGACGTCAGCTCCTGATATTCCGTGAGATACATCGAAGGAGGGTGCTGAAAGCCTGCGAACTTGGCATTCAGTGCGTCTATATTTTCGCGAGTCACGTTGATAATACTTTGGATATTTCTAAGTTCGTACGTCACCGGATCTGCCAAATCCTCACTGTCTGTCGACGTAGACATGTTATCACTATTAAAAGACAGCGTGGGTATATTTCCATTAAATCTTCTAGTACTATTTTCTTTTTCTCTAGTAACTGCCATTGTTCTCACCATAGAAAAACCGACATGACAGCTAGATGCGCATGTACAACAAAAAACACATTGGCGTGTGACGTTTTTGTTCGTAAATGTAACCCTGAATGTTTTTGCTGAAAATTTTAAAATACCTTATATATTTTTTTGGGAATATATAGAAAACCACCTGGTCACACTGTACATCCTAAAATTTAACTGTCAGATAAATATGTGACAGTTATAATATTCTAATGACCTGTTTATTTTTGTTTGTTTTTTATTGGTACCAATAAATAAATTACTGAAATTATTTTTATAATACAATTCAAAGTTCACTAGTACAGAGTTTATGTGCCGCGTTCTCTAACGTCTCAGTTGATTTTTTTATCTTTCGAAGATGATAACCTTTCTAAGGAAAAAAGCGGTCAACCTACTTTCAGATTCGGGTAATTTAATTTGATTGTGCAGCTGAAATGATTCAACACACACATTAGTGAAAGCGCTTTCTTTACCTCGTATTAATTGCACCATGGTTTTGTTTTAATACATAATTCGACTAAAATGCACTTTTGAAACATTCTCTCAGTATAAGAATTTTCATTCCTCATTCCTCATTCCTGTATATTTTAATATACTATGAAATAATAATGCTTTCACTTAACTGAATGAAATTTATTTTAAAATTCTAAAATTCTGGGTGAATTTTCTCTTCTTCTTTCTCTTTGCCATTTCCCATTATCTGGGGTCGGCCCTCCTCGTACGAAAACGCCAAACTTTCCTATTTTCACTCATTTCCACTGTCAGGTTCTCGCGTTGGAGCTCCTTTTCCATGTTGGCCCACCATGTTGCCATTGGGCGACCTCTTCTTCTTGGTTTTGTGGGAATGCTGAGGGCTTTTTGGACAATGTGCTCGCTGTCTCTTCGCATCACATGACCGTACCACCGGAGTCGAGATTCTCTTAATTTTTCCGTTATTGGGGCAACCTTAAAGCTACCCCTCACGTATTCGTTCCTAACGTGGTCCAGCCTTGTGACGCCTCCAGCCCACCTCAACATTTTCATCTCGGCAGCGTGGACTCGACTTTCGTGGACTTTTTTGTTGGTCCAGCACTCTGCTCCATATAGCATGGCGGGCCTCACTGCAGTCTTGTAGACTCTGCCCTTAGTTCTGATTGGAATTTTCGGATCACACAGGACACCTGATAGAGACCTCCACTTGAGCCAGGCGGTGTTTGTCCTGTGTTTGACATCCGTGTCTACGTTGGCGTCCGCAGTAAGGACCGACCCGAGATACTTGAATTGGGACACCTTGTTAACTGGAGAATTGCCAATGTGAATTGTGTTTTCATGAGCCAACTCTGTAGCGATGTCCTCATATTCACATTCTAAATATTCGGTTTTACTCCTGCTAATGCGTAGTCCATTACACTCTAAGGCATCTGCCCACTCATTCAATGTAACTTGCAATTGTTCTGCCGAGTCCGCAATCAAAACTATGTCGTCTGCGTAGAGAATGCACCACGGTACAGACTGCTGTATATTCCTGGTCAGGTAGTCCATAACTATGTTAAAAAGGAAAGGGCTCAGGGCTGAACCCTGATGGACTCCGACCTCCACCGCAAAAGGTTCGCTGATGCCTGCGGGACTTTTTACTCTTGTTGTTATTTGGCAATACATGTCTTGGAGCAGTTGAATGTAGTATTCCGGGATGCCCTGGAATCTCGCAGCCTGCCACACCAGCTTGCGTGGGACACGGTCAAAGGCCTTCTCCAAATCGATGAACAGTAGGTGAAGATTTTTGCGGTTTGTTCTATATTTCTCCATCACTATCCTTATAGCTTGAATGGCATCTGTGGTAGATTTACCTCCCGTAAAACCAAATTGGTTTTCTGTTAATGAGGAGAGCTTTTGGAGGCGCTCATTTATAATCTTTTCCCATACCTTCAAGGTGTGTGAGGTCAATTTTATTCCGCGATAATTTCCACATTCGCTTGCGTCGCCTTTGTTTTTGTAGAAAGGAGTTAGATAGCTATGTCGCCATGACTCCGGGATCTGGCCAGAGTTGACAATATTGTTAAATAACAAAGTAAGCCAAGTAATTCCAACATCACCAGTTATTTTCCAGATCTCGACTGGGACTGCATCCGGGCCAGCCGCTTTGTTGTTTTTCATTTTTGCTATGGCTAATTTCACCTCCTCTTTTGACACTTCCGGAATGGGACCCACTGTTGGTAGTTCTTCTTGTTTAGGGTTTCTAGGGAATTCTTCGTTCAGAAGCGCTTTGTAGTATTCATTCCACCTAGCGTTTATATCCCCGTTTGAGGTTAAAATTTTACCATTTGCATCCTTTATGTATTTATTCATTACAATATCCTTTGTAGCTTGGTATCGATTTTTTGCAATTCTATGGATTTCGCTTTCGTACTTGGCATTTTCGAGGTCTTCGTAGAAAATTTTATTTTCTTCAGCTTTAGCCTGAGCTACCATCCGTTTCGTTTTTGTTTTTTGGGCTTTATAGTTCACGAGGTCTGCTTCTAGTTTGGTTAATTGCCATTGTTTAAACATTTTCTTCTTTAGGCTTATTTCCGTTTTCACAGAATCGTTCCACCACTTTGTGTCTTTATTAGTGCTGACTCCTCCCTTAGCCACCCCTAGGTTGCTAATGGCTTCTCGTATGCAAATCTTTTCAAAGTCTGACCACATATCATTGGCATTTATTGTTCTATTCAAATCAGATTGAAGATATTTTATCAGAGCTTGTGCCAAGCAAGTTCCTTTTGGGCCCTTTAGCTCTTTCCACTTAACTCTCGGAGTTCTATCTATTTTTATTTTCAACTTTTTAGGCAGTTGGAATACTGATACCAAAAGACGATGTTGCGAGGTCAAAGCTTCTCCTGGAATTACCTTACAGTCTTTAAAATGTTTTAGTAATGTTCTGTTTGCCAGGATAAAATCAATTTGTGAAGAATTTTTCGATGACTTGTACGTTATAAGGTGTTCGTCTTTCTTTTTAAAGAATGTATTCACAATGGCCATATTATGGGAAAAGGCAAAGTTTAGAATATCCTCTCCCTGTGCATTTGGTGAGCCATATCCCATACCGCCGTGAATTTCATTGTAAGTTGTGGTGGTCATGCCCACATGTCCATTTAAGTCACCTCCAATGTACGTAGTTTCCTCGA
Organism: Lepidostoma basale; assembly: GCA_022606425.2. NCBI lineage: Eukaryota > Metazoa > Arthropoda > Insecta > Trichoptera > Lepidostomatidae > Lepidostoma > Lepidostoma basale. Next base: position 312,388 of record JAHDVF020000450.1, on the reverse strand, counting down.
GAGGAATAGACTGGAGCAGGTCATCGAAGTCATCCCAAAATTTTTGCTTTTCCTCTTCTGTGCATCCAGTCTGCGGTGCGTACGCAGAAACCACGTTCATTGGTGGTTGATTATCCATAGCCAACTTAACTGACATTACGCGGTCACTCTTTCTATCCACATTTACAATTCTGTCTCGGAATATGTTATCCAGAACAATAGCAATCCCATTACGTTTGCTCTCCAAGCCGTAATATATAAGTTTGTATCCGAATCCGATCTCTCTAGATTTAGCACCTTTCCATTTCGTCTCCTGTATACAACAGATATTTATTTGTCTTTTATGTAGAATATCACTAAGTTCGTTGCTGCGTCCAGTTAAGGAACCTAAATTCCATGTAGCAAATCTAATTCTTTGTCCATCTAATATTCGTTCTTTCAGGATTTGAGTTTGTTTGTTTTGAGAATGTTTCATATTCTTGTTGTTTGAGTTTCGTTGTTTCACATTGTACTCGTTTGAGGCTTGATCGTCGCTTGAGGGGGACGCCCTGGTCGTTTCGTGATGTCTTATGTTTTGCATTTTCGTAGTTAAAGGATTTGTGTGGTTTATATATTTTACGGCCGGCTACCACCTGACGCCAAGACAGTGCACTACCTGGTAGTGCCGAGAGCCGCCGTTGACCACGTTATCGTAGTTCTTCCGCCGTCATCTCTACTGTAGACCCCTGCCCAGGTACACAGCACCATCTGCAGCCTCTACTCCGAAGATGTCGAAGAAGCCTGCAGATAGGGGTTTGTTAACAGAGTTTTCGTCTCCAACCTATGCGGTTCGCGAACGGTATTATTTTTTTCCCTTTATCACTCCCATAACTGCCACCTGAGGATGCGTAATATGGCACGTATAATGAAGGATCACTATTAGTCGGAGAGTCTGGGTGAATTTTAAAATTTAAAATTTTTAAATTCACATTTTAATTATTTCGTTCATAAACAAACAAACCATCACGCTGTTTCTCCACAGGGGTAGGCAGAGAGAATGGACCGCCACACTACTCTATCCTGGCAAACCTCTCTAGCTTCCTCCACATTCATACAACGAGTCATACACGCACGTCGATTCCTCCGACTTCTAACATGACCAACCTTTAAAATTTGATTAATTTGGTCATGCCATGTTTTCCTCGGTCTGCCTCGACTTCGTACCCCATTTACATCATTAACGTATACTTTCTTAACCATTCTTTCTCCATCCATGCGTTCCATATGTCCGAACCAACGCAGCGATCCTTTCATAATTTTGTTCATAATACCTTCTTCCGCTCTACATTCCTTTCTTATATCAGCATTTGAGATTCTGTCGTATATCATTCTACCACACATACGTCTTAGGGACCTCATCTCTACCGCATTTATTCTGCTCTCATCCTTCTTCTGCCAGTTCCATGCTTCGCTTCCATATATTAGGGTTGGGACCAGAACTCCATTGTGAACGGCCGTTTTCGCTTTCATTGATAAATTCTTGTTTCCAATAACTACTTTTAAAGCTCCATTCACTTTCTTACCGGCACCAACCCTTCTTTCAACATCACTGTCCGTTCGGCCATCCGCTGTGAACATGCTACCTAAATACACAAATTCCCTCACCTGTTCCAAGTTCTCTTCATTTACATTTATATTACAAACTGTAATTTGCTCTTCCCTTTCAAAAACTAACACCTTTGACTTTCCGACATTCATTTTGATTTCGTTCATTGACATTAAAAATGTATATACGTACCTAAATTTTAATTCCCATAATATCTAATGTCATGATTTTGTATATAACAAGACAACCGCTGTAAATAATGTATTAATTATGTAACAATTTTACATGAGAAGATTGTAAAAAAAATGCACAAAAAATGTTCTATTCTTTTTTTAAATTTAAATTAATTTTCAGCTAAGAGATGTCGCCACCTGTCCCGACAGCACCGAAGCGTGAGCTCTTCTTCCGGTCATATTCCGGATTTTCAAAAAAAGAATGTGATAATAGACGGTGGGATACCTCTGGGTGTGATGGGCCAGCCCACGTGCCATACTCACCCCCACCTGGTGGGCCCCGGTGAATTGGTCACGGGACTCTCGCCTGATGAGTTCAAGACGAGAAGGGCGGAGTTTATGAAGAGACTAGTTCATTCCAAGAATAAAGATGGGAAAGGGAACGGCCACACGGTATTTTCATTATCAAACATATATTTTTTTTATCTTTTTCTTTTTTTATCTTCTTCTCTGGTTTCAATCCTGGGATTGGTTTGCAGCAATTTCCTCTATTCTTCTCTTCCATTCTTCCCTGTCTTGTGCGGCTCTGTTAAAATCTGCATATGATGAGCAGCGCACGTCCACCAACAGGTCCTCCAGGTATTCTCGGCGTGGGCGTCCCCTAGAGTTTGTCCCCTCGGTCATACCCTCCATTATGGCATGCAAGAGGCCTTCTTGTCGTATTACATGGCCGATCCATCTTGCACGCCTTTCGGACAAGGTCCTGAGCAGGTGCCTTCCTCCTTCGATTCTTTGGAGAACCTCCTCATTTGTGATGAGGTCTCTCCAGGAAATTCCTAATAGTCTTCTATAGGACCACATCTCAAAAGCCTCATGTCTCCGTTTATCTCTTTCGGATAGGCACCATGTCTCGCAGACGTACATCAAGATACTCCATACATAGGTCTTGATGAGGAGTATTCTCAGTTTTAGGTCTATATTATTTGATTCTATTATTTTCAACCTTTTATTAAATGCAAGCCTAGCCTGATGTATACGGCTGTCGACCTTGCTCTTAGACCGACCGTCCCATGTTATTTTGCTCCCGAGGTAGACAAACTCCCTGGTGTTCTTTAGTGGAACTCCTGACATCACTACTCTCATCTAATGTTGCGTTCGGCCTACAGTCAGCAGCTTATGAAATGTCTATTTTATAAAAGTTTAATTATGGTTTATGAGAATGACATGTTTTGTCTTTCTAAGGCCTTATCAAGATGCACAAAAAATAAAATACAAAGGTGAAGCTTGTCATTTCAATAAAATATAATGAAACTTCTATGGAATTTTACATCAAAAATTTGGAGCAAGTAGTTGAGTTTGTGTATTTAGGTAGTATGTTTACAAGAGATGGGCGAGTGGAGAGGGATATTGAAAGAAGGGTTGGGGCAGGCAACAAAGTGAATGGTGCACTTGAAGTTGTCATCGCAAACAAAAACCTATCCAAAAAAGCTAAAATGGCAGTGCACAATGGTGTTCTTGTACCGACCCTTATGTATGGAAGCGAAGCATGGAACTGGCAAAAGAAGTATGAAAGTAGAATAAATGCAGTGGAAATGAGATCTCTTAGACGAATGTACCGATACTCTGTGTATGATAGAGTGTCGAATGAAAATATAAGAAGTGAATGCGATGCGAATGATGGTGTTATGAACAAAATAATGAAAGGATCATTAAGATGGTTTGGACATATGGAATGAATGAATGATGAAAGAATGGTAAAAAAATTATATGTTAACGATGTAAATGGAACCAGAAATAGAGGAAGAACAAAGAAAACGTGGCACGATCAAATAAATCAAATATTGAATTTCGGCCATGTGAGGAGTCAGAGAAATCAACGCGCGTGCATGACACGATGTATGAATGTTGAGGATTCGAGAGAAATATGTCAGGAAAGAAAAGTGTGGCAGTCCATTCTTTCTGCCTACCCCTTCGGGGAGACGGCGTGATGGTTAGTTAGTTAGTTATGTAAAAAAAAGACCAACCAATCAGAATCATTTAAATTTTGAGCTTATTGATGGTTTAAATATTAGTTTTGTAAAACTCCATTAATTATTTATAATAATAAACATGATTGTTAGTGGTTTTACTTGGATTTAATTTATATAAATTGTGACAAATTTGTTTCGCCTTGCGAGGGCATTCTCAAACTGAACCTAATCGCCAAACAGTATGTTCTTATATTGAATTTAGAAATCTTAAGAAAATTTTTGAGTTGTTAAACAATTCAATTTTTAAGGTAAATTAAATTTTGAGCTTTTTATATAACAAATATTATTAATGACAATGGAGTTTATGAAAACATATTCCACATAAATTTCCGTGGTACAAAGATCTTTTTAAAAGACCTATTTAATCGGCGGATGCATTCGAAGTTGGAATAATCGACGAGTGTGTGAGTTGTGTGAACTAACTAACCATTACGCCGTCTCTCCGAAAGGGTAGGCAGAAAGAATGGACTGTCACACTTTAACGGATGCGGCACTCCATCCTTCTCGTTTCGCCCCGCGGGAGACGCGGTGTGATGGGTTGTGAACCTCATCACCATGAATGTAGAGAAAATCGAGAGGTATGTCAGGACAGAGCAGTGTGGCAATCCATCCTCTCTGCCTAGCCCTATGGTGAAACGGAATAATGGTTAATTTGTTGAAATCTTTCTTATTTGCATATCATTTATAATGCAATTTTATTTTCAGGTATTAATTCCTTCTGCCGCCAAAATATACATGACAGACAAGATCCCCTTTATATTTAGACAGAGCTCGGACTTTTTCTACTTGACGGGATGCCTGGAGCCTGATTCCCTTCTGATGCTGACCAGCTTACCAGGACAGGATCACATTCAGCAGGTATAATTTTATTTTAATTTGAAACTATATTTTTACTTTATTGATTATATTATTCCCCGAAGGAGTAGGCAGAGAGGATGGATCGCCACATTGTTCTATCCTGGCATAACTCTCGCGCCTCTTCTACATTCACACATCGTGACATGCACGCTCGTCGATTGTTCCTACTTCGAACATGGCCGCCTTTTAGTAATTGATTAATTTGGTCATGCCATGCTTCCTTGGCCATCCTTGACTTCTTTTTCCATTCACACTACTTGTATGTATCTTTTTAACCATTCACACTACTTGTATGTATCTTTTTAACTATCTAATATCATTACTTATATATATATATTATATAGATATAGTTGTTATTATTAATATTATTATTATTATTATTACACATTAATATTATTGTTGTTGTTATATACATTACATACTATTTTATTACACACATAATATTACATACATATTATTATTGTTGAGCCACACACATATTGAGCACACAACACATACACATTGGCCATATACATTATTATTACATTGGCCACAATATTATTATTATTATTGCCATTGCCATTACATTGTTGGCTATTGGCCATTTATTGGCTGGTTGAAGATAGCTACATTGGCCACACACATTGCCACACATGTTATTGGCTGCCACATTATATATAGACGAATGGATATTCTGTGTATGATAGAGTGTCGAATGAAAAATATAAGAAGTGAAATGCGTGCTAATGAATGGTGTCATGAACAAAATAATGAAAGGATCATTAAGATGGTTTGGACATATGGAAAGAATGAATGAAGAAAGAATGGTAAAAATTATATGTTAATGATGTAAATGGTACCAGAAATAGAGGAAGACCAAGGAAAACGTGGCACGATCAAATAAATCAAATCGGCCATGTGAGGAGTCAGAGAAATCGACGCGCGTGCATGACACAGGATGTTGAGGAAGCAGAAATGTCAGAGAAGAGAAAGAAAGTGTGGCAGTCCATTCTTTTTTTCTGCCTTGCCCCTTCGGGAGACGGCGTGATGGTTAGTTAGTTAGTTAGTATATATATGTATATATATATATGTATATATATATGTATATATATATATATATATATATATATATATATATATATATATATATATATAGTATATATATATATATATATATATATATATATATATATATATATATATATATATATATATATATATATATATATATATATATATATATATATATATATATATATATATATATATATATATATATATATATATATATATATATATATATATATATTTATACCTTTTAACCATTCTTCCCTCATCCATTCGTTCCATATGCCCACACTTTCTTAAATTTATTTATCACGCATTCATCTGTCTTACATTCCTTTCTTATTTCATCATTAGAAATTCTATCATACATCATTTTTCCGCACATTCTTCTTAGTGACCTCATTTCTACGGCATTTATCCTGCTTTCATCCTTCTTCTGCCAACTCCATCTTTGCTTCAGTCGATATATTTCTATTTGCGGTAATGACTTTGAGTGGACCATTTATTTTGTTTCCAGCTCCAACCCTTCTTCTGATATCTTTCTCTTTTTCCATATCTTGTAAACATGCTTCCCAGATAAATAAATTCGGTAACTTGCTCTAATTTCTCACCGTTCGCACTTATGTCACAATCCGTCGTACATTCTTTCTTTTCAAATACCATAACTGTTTATATTATGATTGAATATGGAGTTTTACATTATTATCTATGAGAGAAGGCTGACTTTTCGTGCACATATCGAGAGGATTTGTGGCATTGCACTGAGGATGTTGGGGTTTATCGTCCGGACCGGAAGAATTTTCAGGGATCCCAATGTGCTCAGAGTCCTATACAACGCATTGGTTCGGAGCAGACTCGAAAGTGGTTCTGTGATATGGAGTCCTCACGAAGCGAGATATTCCGTTATGCTGGAGAGGGTTCAGAAAATATTTCTGAGGTATCTCTACATGAGGGAGTATGGTAGTTATCCATGGCTCTATCCCACGGCATTTCTTTTGGGAATGCTCGGAACCAATTCTCTACAGCTGCGAAGAGATGGACATCTAATAACCCATTTCTTCAGATTAATTAGGGGATACTTCGAGAACTCGGCCGTACTGGAGGATGTTGGTCTTTTTGTTTCCGATAGATATCTCCGACAGCAACAGCACAGATTGTTTTACCTACCGGCCGCTAGAACCGATCTGCCTCTGGTGACACCGGTGGGAAGAGCAATTAGTCGGTTGAACGCGGTCTCCTCGGAGATTGACGTCTTTCATGTTAGTGAAAGTACGTTCAGGGGACAAATACTCTTGACTTTGGAAAGTATCTTGTCTTCGTAATGTCGAACCATCACTAATGCGTTCCTGGTATTATGTTGTATGTGTATAATATCTTACCTCTACTCAATAGATGCCTTAAACATTTATGTCTTTTGAGTAAATAAACTGATTTGATTTAATTGATTTGATTATTCAAGAAACAATTAATAATATATTTATTTTCTGTTTTTTCTAGTCTGTACTGTTTGTACGAGGACGTGATGAACAGTCCGAGCTTTGGGATGGACCTCGCACCGGTTTCGACGATGCCACCAGAATGTTCCGAGTGGATGTGGCTCTTCCATATTCTGAAATCACACCGTTCCTAACAAGGTGCTTTCATGTGTTACATCTCATGCCTCATTCATCACTGCCTCCCCGAAAAGGGAGACGGCGTGATGGTTAGTTAGTTAGTTAGTTTACTTAAAATATGCTTTAACTGTTGTAGAGAAAGCATATTTATTGTAGGGTAACATACAGTGTTCTTTTCATTCGTATTAATAATTTAATATGGAGTTTTACATCATTGTTCAAGAAACAATAAATATCTCTTTATGTCTTTCATAGCACTAAAACGGTTAATAAATCTTCCAGTCACTTCTCATCACACAAGTCTGACCATCTGTGGTACTCTGCGGGTTCGCCTGTCCACGTGGACATGGACCAGGCCGTGAGGAAGGCTCTGGGAAGGACCCGGGAGCTGGGGACCTCTGGCTGTCCCCGGAAGCTGTTAGCATCGCAGAGGCTGATTAAAAGCCCCGCGGAGGCCCGACTGATGCTGCACACCTGCCAGCTAGGCAGTCAGGCAGTCAATAATGCTATGGAGTGTACTGTTCCAGGTATTTCAAAGCAAATCAGTTTATTAACTCAAAAAACATTACAAACAGCAAAATGTTTAAGGCATCTATTGAGTACAGATAAATTATTATAAAAATACAACATAATACCCGGAAAGCATTAGAGATGGTTCGACATTAGGAAGACACGATACTTTCTAAAGACAAGAGTATTTGTCTCCTGAATGTACCTTCACTAATATGAAAGACGTCGATCTCCGAGGAGACCGCGTTCAGCAGACTAATTGCTCTTCCCACCGGTATCACCAGAGGCAGATTGGTTCTGGTGGCCGGTAGGTAAAGCAATCTGTGCTGTGGGAAAGAAATTATTCAAATTGACATAGAAACAAATACACATAAAGATTCGAAAAATCCCAAAAATTTGACATTTGATATATTATTGTAACACCTGATGATGTCCACATAGGTTGATGAAACAGCTGTGGCGTAAAATAAAATACAATTGTGACACAAAAAACAAAGTTTATTCATTAACAGTTCAAAATGTTAAGGTATCGTAGTGTTTCGGCCAAAACAATGGAATAATAAATATATTTAATATGTGCCGAGATGTATAAAATGAATAAATTACTTAAATGAGTTGGAAAAATTAACGAGCATGTGTGTCGTTGTGTAGCTTTTTTTTATAATCTCTAACTAACTAACTAACTAACCATCACGCCGTCTCCCCGAAAGGGTAGGCAAAAAGAATGAACTGTCACACTTTTACTGATGCGGCACTCCATCCTTCTCTTTTCGCCCCGCGGGAAACGCGGCGTGATGGGTTGCGAACCTCATCGCCACCAATAGGCATCTCTCGCGCACACTTCGATCGTCCAACATCCACAAAATAAATCTAAAACAAATAATATAAAATACAATGATATAAAATAAAATAATAAAATAAAAATAATTTAACACAAAATGTTATTTTTAGATGGTGCACATATTGTCTATTTAATTTGTGTTCCACGAATCCACCGTTTTTTAATTTAGCACATAATGTAATAACACATAATGTTTTTTTTCGATGTTGCACATGTTGACATGGACGATCCGGACTTTTGTGTTTATTTAATTTATGTTACACGTATCCACCGTTTTTTTAATTACCTGTAATTAGGCACTTAACCAGCAAGATCTTGAAAATAATATTGAAGAAATTATTCAAATTGTCATTGGAACAAACGAAAAATTTATTTTTACACCTGTCAAAATTCTTTATTAAAACGAAAATACTAATATAATTTTAACAGCAAAGCAGTACAAACGTATTACGTGTCACAATTGACTATTATAAAGTGCGACAACAATTAAATTGACCAAAACAATTCACTTATACACAAAATATCTCCAAATTTACAGGAGCACCACATGAACCAAACCAAATTTTTAAAATTCGGAATCCGAATTTTGTAAATTATCATAATTCAATTTCTTGATTTACGTTGTGTTTGAAGGTATTAGCGAACACGACATCCACGCGGCCATTGACTACTGGTGCAGGAGAGGGGGCGCCTCGCACCTCGCCTTCCCACCCGTGGTTGGCGGGGGGGATCGAGCCACCTCCATCCACTATATCCACGACAATCAGATGCTCGCGGAGGGGGAACTACTCCTCGTAGATTCAGGTACAGTTTCAGTGCTTCTGCGGTACCAGTCTGTTTATTTTGACAATGATGATGACCTTCCTGGCAGAGTGGAAACAGCAATGTAAAAAATGGCACTATTAGAGTCAGAACAAGACTGTTGGACATTGGACTAAAACGGAAACGCTCTTTTGCATGTAAGCTTAATTATTCTACAACCATTCTGCAACTGAATGGTGCAAATGGTCGACCAATTTAAATACCTTGGCAGCATTATCACTAAAGTGCTTGACCCGGACATTGAAATAAAATGCAGAATTGAAATTGCACGAGCTGCATTTAATAAAATGAGAACCTTCTTTTGCAAAGATAATCTTAACTTGAAACTCCAACAAAGAATGATTAAGTGTTTTATATGGTCTGTTCTACTATATGGCTGCGAAACCTGGACTCTAAAAGTGAATGTAATGAACCGGTTGGAAGTGTTCGAAATGTGGATGTACCGCAGAATGCTCCGTATACCGTGGACCGATTAAGTCAGTAATGTCGACGTACTACAGAGAGCCAGAGCCAATAGAGAGCTGTTGTCGAGTGTGAAAATTAGAAAGGTCTCATATTTGGGTCATGTGCTAAAGGGAGAAAAATACCACCTCCTTCAACTGATATTAATAGGTAAAGTGGGGGGACATCGGGGAGTTGGTAGAAGACAGCTGTCCTGGCTGCGGAACATTAAAGAGTGGACAGGAATTATAAGAGTTATGAACCTGTTCCAAGTGGCGCAGAACAGAGATTCCTTTGCTGTAGTGATCGCCAACGTCTGGGGGGACCTGACACGGCACCGAAAGAAGAAGATAGTTGGTATTATGGTTAAATCAAATCAAATCAGTTTATTTACTCAAAAGACATTACAAACAGCATAAATGTTTAAGACATCTATTGAGTGCAGGTAAGATATTATACACATACAACATAATACCAGGAACGCATTAGTGATGGTTCCACATTAGGAAGACAAGATACTTTCTAAAGTCAAGAGCATTTGTCCCCTGAACGTACTTATACTAATATGAAAGATGTCGATCTCAGAGGAGACCGCGTTCAGCAGACTAATCTCTTCCCACCGGTGTCACCAGAGGCAGATTGGTTCTGGCGGCCGGTAGGTAAAACAATCTGTGCCGTCGCTGTCGGAGATATCTATCGGGGACAAAAAGACCAACATCCTCCAGTACGGCCGAGATTTCGAAGTATCCCCTGATTAATCTAAAGAAATGGGTTATTAGATGTCCATCTCTTCGAAGCTGTAGAGAATTGGTTCCGAGCATTCCCAAAAGAAATGCCGTGGGATAGAGCCACGGATAACTACCATACTCCCTCGTGTAGAGATACCCCAGAAATTTTTTTGAACCCTCTCCAGCATAACGGAATATATTTCGCCTCGTTAGGACTCCATATCACAGAACCACTTTCGAGTCTGCTCCGAACCAACGCGTTGTATAGGACTCTGAGCACATTGGGATCTCTGAAAACTCTTCCGGTCCGGACGATTAATTTGAGTGTACAATATTTTTAGGTTGCCAGCACTCCGGGTACAACTCAGACATAACTCGTACGTGGCCCGTGTCTGGAAAGTTCTCCCCGCCGCAAGCTGTGCTGTACGACATCGTCCACACGGTTCAGGGGGTCCTCATGGAGACCCTCAGGAGCAGCCAGCCCACCCTGGACCACCTGTTTGATGTCATGTGCGCCACGCTAGGGGGGTTCCTGAGGCGAGAGGGAATCATCAACAAAACCAAGACGGACAATGAAGTCATTGCCGTGAGTTTGATTCTATTTAACCCTTTATTGCATGGCATAGCAAATTTGCTACAAAACTGAAAAACCTACTTTCACTAGTTTCTATCATATACATTAGATTCTTCTTCTGATTGTACTACAGCGTTTGTATTATAGTTTGTAATAACATTTCTGCATATAACGTAAATGACAGATAACATTCTGACAATAGAAATGAAGTTTGTGACACATCGAATAGTAACATACTTCAGAGTGATAAAGCCCGGCTTCAAATCCATAGAAAAAATTGTAGATATCTTCTGGTATATATGCACCTAGCTATATGATAACAAGCCAAAAATACACAAGTCCGACAAAGACTCTTTTACATTTTGCAAGCCCAAAATGAAGCCCATTGAAAACATGAAATAAAACATGTGGACGTAGGTGATTTCGCGGGCATCTCACCTATGGTACGTATGAGTGAAATAAAATACGGCGCGTATGAGGGAAATAAAACATACACGTAGGTCATTTCTGCGCATGTCAGTGGAGTCATTTGCAATGCAACAAATTAAATCGCTATAACTTGCGCAAAAATTCAAAATATTATTTTATTCGTAGATGGCTCAAATTTTTTAGGCAAGCCCGGCTTTTCGGCTTGTATGGAAGTACCGCCACTGGTTATATGACAACTCTTCGGCACACCTTTTATCAGTTTTGCTGCCGCATTGAATGCATGGATAGATACAGGCTGATGATGATGATGATTAATAAATGAATATTTTTTTCGCAGTTGGCGTACAAGTTCTGCCCTCATCACGTGTCTCACTATCTGGGCATAGATGTCCACGATACTCCGCCCATTCCTAGAAATATCCCCATTCAACCCGGCATGGTCATTACGGTAGAACCAGGTACGCTTCTGATTTTGTTTTTCTTTTTGCTTATCAACTTTAGACATTCATTTCTTCTATACTCGCCTTTACTTTGTGTTGTGGATTCACATTTGAATAAATAGAATAACACTTTATTTTTCTCTGTTCAAATTTATAACACTGTTATAATATCACAATTTTTATTATTTACTTTTTGAGTAAAAAAATATTTAAAAAAACAGACACTGTCAGAATCAAACTTCTCTTAAGAGTAGCAGAAATGAGAACATTGCGACCTATTGTGGGGAGAACACTTAGAGATAGGATACCCAATGAAGAAATTCGCAAATCCTTAAAATTGAAGACATGGTGAGATGGAGTAGGCAGAGAAGACGATTCTGTAGGGACCACATCGAGAGAATGGATCCAGCAAGAATTCCTAATATCGTGATGCACGAGACTCCAGAAGGCCGTCGACCACCAAAGAGATGGAGAGAAGGCTGGTCGTATTCATCACAGGAAGAAAGTTGATATCCTGCATAAACAGATCGCAAGATCTACAATCAGAAGAAGACTTATTGAGTATTGTGACAACTGTTTCACTGACCGATGTTGGTATCATTGGTTGGCGAAATCGCTTCTTCATCTTCTTTCTCTCCTGTCAGGGGTTGTAAAACATCATGACTATTTCTACCTATGATCTAGCAGCTCTAAACAGGGATGTTGTGCTGCAACTGAACCTGTTCTTGAAGATTTTCTATTATTTTTCTCTTCTAGCCTCATCTCGGTTTTGTTAGAGATATTTTTATCATGCCCTCTCCGTGTTCCCGTCAGATTTATAAGCTCTCGTCCTCGTTTTGATTGATTTTGTTTATTTCTAGGAATATACATTGGACTTAACAATTCATCAGTGCCTGAAGAGTTTCGCGGGATAGGAATTAGAATAGAAGACGATGTCCTCATAACACACGGTGAACCAGTTGTCCTCACTCAGAGTTGCCGCAAAAGTAGAACTGACATTGAGAAAATCGTCGGAACTCGAAATCTCCCGGAATGAAACCTGTAAAAGGTGTGTTTTTTTTTGTTTTCTGAAATAAATATAATTAAGTTTGAATTTGTGATAAATTTTACACGTAATAATATATAAATATCGTCTCTTATTCCCTTGAATATGAATTAGATTAATTAAAATACATATTTGAAGGTACTATTTGCAAACCCGGCAAACTCCACCATTAAACAAAAGTGAGATATGAATGGGGTCTTATTCATAATACACTTGCACACAATTTTTATTGATTTTCAGTTTCAAATTCGGCTTCATTTTGAAGAATTTTGCTATTAAAATATAAGGTTTGTTGCAAAGATGGAAAAATCCAAGCACAGGCTGCAGCACAACTGGCAAACTCCAATTCAGCCAATCACAGCACTCTAATATGCTTGAATTTAAAATGGACACCAAACAGTTTTGAAAGCGGTTGCTGCTAAATTTGCTCTACAGTTTTTCTTGTTTTTTTTTTCTAAAATACCAGAGTTCTTCCTTAAAAATATAATTATAACTTTACAATGGACACACTCCCCAAGCCTGTAACACCTTCTAAGACAAGAAAAAGGAAAATTCAACCTTGAAAGTGCATTTATAAAATCCATACTATTCATATTATTTATGTTCATTACTTGTTTGTTTAACCGCCCTACCTTTGGGTTATTTTCCGTGAAACGTGCAAAAAACAAGCAGGTTTTTTATTAATGAAATTTAATTATATCCTAATTTTATTTTTTTAAATTACGAAACGTCAAATACTCGGCCGCACACTTGGCCTGCCCCTTGTAAAACTATCATATTTATGAAGACTTGTGCTCAAGTTTTGATGGCACACGCGCGTATCCCTAAATCTTTGTACATTTTAGGTACATTACTTTTCTCAAGCCCGTACGTGATACGGGATATCGTAGAATGGTAAAGTCAAAGTGAACTTATCACGTTCGTTCAAATAGGTAGGGTGGTTAATCTAATTAAAAAATACTCTCCTTAAACATAAATGTATTCGTTTTTTTTGTGGATGTTGGACGTTTGAAGTGTGCGCGGGAGATGCCTATTGGTGGCGATGAGGTTCGCAACCCATCACACCGCATCTCCCGCGGGGCGAAAAGAGAAGGATGGAGTGCCGCATCGGTTAAAGTGTGACAGTCCATTCTTTCTGCCTACCCTTTTGAGGAGACGGCTTGATGGTTTGTTAGTTAGTTTAAACATAAAACCAAGACATATGTTATTTAAATATTTTTTATTACTATGTTCCATGAAAAGAAAATTCTGTTTTTTACAGTAACATTTTTATTATTAGAAATAACATTCGTTTGTTGCATAGCCGGCAAAATCCCACCGCGTTTGTTGCAAACATGGCAACCTCCACTTGAGTGCTGCAAAGCTGGCAAACTCCAAAATTAAATTCATTATTTTACTTTAATTATCAACATAATGATGATTATTTCATGGCTGATTACTTTTAAAATACTAACTTGTTTAAATGTAAAAAAAATTATATTATAAAAAAGCGCATTTTATTAGCGTATCAGTTTTTTGAGATTTTTTCAAAACATCTAATGATGGAGTTCGAGAAGGTTTGCAAATAGTACCCTCATTTAAAAAAAAATCGTCTCCAAAAAAATGCCAGTGCACAATGGTGTTCTTGTACTGACTGAAGCGATTGAACTGCCAATAGAAGGATGAAGTAGATTAAATGCAATATGAATGAGATCTCTTAGACAAATGTGTGGAAAATCTGTGTACGATAGAGTGTCGAATTAAAGTGTTATGAACAAAATAATGAAAGGAACCTTAACCCTTTCCGGTCCACAAAAAAAAAATGTTCCATCAGATCCACAATAGATTTTTGGGGGATGGTGGTGAGAGTTAAAAGCAGTGGAGGTTTCAGCGTTTATTGCAGATCACAAGTAATCATACGTTAACTGTATTATGGAATCGTGATGGAGCGTGCGTCTGGACGTCAATAGCAGCTAGGGCTGACGGCTCACTGGGCAGTAGCATCGGTTGGCGGGAGCGAAGACTCGTCGGAAGTTACGTGGCGTAGCAGTGTAGACGGTTGCGTAGCTCGGTAGGAAGGTCGGAGGTTTCTCGTACGTAGACTTGACAGTGTAGACTCGTGTCGGTTAGAAGTCGCAATACTGACTGACGTTTTGGGTGGTCGGAAGTACTGCTTTTATATGCTTTGCTTGCCTTTGTACACGATGCCCAGCTCTGGTACTAGTGACCAAACTGAATAAATCTGGGCCCTAGACTCATCAGTTTTGATAAGTAGGTCCTGAGTCAGGCGTTTTGTGTACTATATTTCATCATGAAATATACTGGTTCAGCGTCGAAGTACACTTATATGGGTTATGCATTTAACCCCGACAGATTTACAGATTTATAGGGTAAAAAAATACATCCAGGTTTTTTTAATAAAACTATATTTATGTTTACAATTTAATTTAATTTTGAATGTATTGAATAATGCTCTAATTATTACATTTTATACACAAATAGTTCGAATTCACTGTTCACTTCCTTCATATATTCTTCATCACTACTTTCAAACTCGTTGTCAACGTGTTTTTTTGTAAGTCTAGGCATTTTGAGGGGTTCGATTTTTTAGAATAATAGTAAATATCGGTAATAATAATTTTCAAGTTGTTTGCACGCGCACGGGTCGAGTGTAACTGATGCCGGCGGCCGGGCATCCGAGAGAAACGTACGGAGTTAGCCCCTAAAACAAACCTTTTGTATCATTCTTAGGTAGAAAGTTACACATTCCAATGTTCATAAAAACCATTGAATCCTCGTCCCAGTATACCGCTACACTAAATACGAGCGAGAAAAAAATATGTTTGCTTGTATTTTGACACTAAACTGATGAAGAAGAAAAATGTCGAATGACATTTGACATAGGACTCACTGGAATAAAGTCGATGTCGAATGTCATTCGACATAGGACCGGAAAAGGTTAAGATGGTTTAGACAAAGTATATGTAAACGATGTTATCGGAACTAGAAATAGAGGAAGACCGAGGAAAACGTGGCATGATCAAATCTGATAGTTGATTGATTAAACTTATATTTTAGTTCCTTTATAAATTGTGTAATAACATTATTTTACTTGATTTGTTGCTATTGTATAATATTAATTACAGCATTTATTGTTTTTTTTTATTATTGTAATAATTTGTTGAATAAATTTGTTTATGTTGATTATAAATTATTATAAAAAAAGCCTATCCAAAAAAGCGAATTTGCTTTTGTACCTGACCCTTGACCTGACGGGTGACAGGAGCGCATGGCGTGCCGTGGTCAATAGTTTACAAGATGGACACGACCCTAAACCACGAGGAATACGACTTAGAAGAGAAGTAAAGAGTGATTTACATGTGTTTGAAACTAAATAGTAATGTATACTTAAAAAAATACTATTATACATCACCCACAATTGTAAGCTAACAGCTGTGAGTATAATGGATTTAGTTAAAGTAAATATTGTATACTTAGAGAAGCCTTACAAGGAAAAATGCCCACACATATGTAGTACATTGAATCAAACAGATAATGTCTAGACTGCAGTATGCATATTGCATAATGTTGTACTAGGTTTTATCACAAATAAAAACGATTTCTTTGATTATAAGGGCATAGTGTATCACTAATTGCTCTTGTCAAGAGGTTGTACGGTCAATAAGGAGTATTGTCTTGAAGTTGATTGCTTGAGAATATCTGTCATAAGATACCAGAATTATAATCCAATAATTCTTGGATTTTGTATCATGATAATGCACCGGTTAACGCTTCACTGCTTGTTTTTTCTATTTGTGGGAAAAAACATAACCTCACTACTGCGACAGCTTTTGTTTTCACCTGATTTAGATTCCTGTGAATGTCTTCCCTTTCCAAGGATCAAATAAAACAAAATTTTGACACTGTAAATGAGATAAAACTAAAATTGCAGAAGCAGTTAACATCCTTTCAAAACAGTTCTAGGGGTGTTTTGAACAATGGAAAAAATGGTGGCATAAGGTAACATTATCGAAGTTAATCAATAAATTTAGATTTATTTTCATAAACAATAATTATTGGTTTTTTTTACCAAACCTCATAAATAGTTTTTCTCATTGTGTATACTTGAGAAAAACTATGAAAACGCGCCGTCTCACACAGCAAAACCAGTGAAAAACATCTTGAAATCGCTTGGATGGGACATCCTTCCGCACCCGCCGTACTCCCCCGACCTGGCGCCATCTGACTATCACCTCTTCGCATCAATGGGGCACGCCCTGCTGAGCAGTACTTCAGCAATTTCGAGGAAGTTGGAAAATGGCTCGACGAATGGTTTGCCGCAAAAGACAAACAGTTTTTCAGGCATGGTATTCATAACTTACGTGAAAGATGGGCGAAGTGTGTAGAAGAACGTGGCCAATATTTTGAATAAACAAAATATCAATTTCCCCTTGAAAATTACGTGTTTTCTTTACCACAAAAACTTATGCATACACCTGGTAGTCACGACAAAATAAAGCTAAACTAATGGCACGGTTAACAAATTTGACGGTGGTCGTAAGAATGGTGGACGCTGACTGTGTACTTTTTTACACCGTGCATACAAAACAACAATGGTAAGTTTTTGGGTCGCGCTTGTACTAGAAATACATGAAAACCTGCTCCTCAAAGGAGTCAACAAAATATTTTAAAAGGTATTGTTTTAATTTCGATAGATTAATAGATTTATTTTACTGACTGTATACTTATAAATTGTGTAACACATTTTACTTTTGAATAATTTTTTCTAAAATTGCGGCTGTTTGGGCATAGTAATCCCAAAAGTGCCGGCAACTAATGGGGTTAAGCATGGATCTAAAAAGTGTAGCCTAACCAAATACAAATATTAAATACAACGGGGTTAATAATAGCTCTTCACTAATTTAAAAGTAATTATTACACATGCAACCGAGAGGGGTAGAAACAATTAATACAGACAACACAAGGCACCATCTGTTGACAAAAAATATTGATTGGCCCAATGTTTATAGAGCAATTAAGAAGGTAAAACACTTTAGAGGAAGTTTATGCCCTTTGAATGACATTGCTTCAAGATAACAGAGAAAACTTGAAAAAGTAACGATAACACAAAATTGTTTATGTAAAAAATAAAGCAGATTTCTATATCACACCAATTTATGAAATTAAATATAATCAATTATCAACCTACCGAGTGATCAAAATTCACACACACTAGAGATAAATAAACTTATATAAGTGGAAAATATAACAAATTGATTCATAAAATATCAATTCACAAACTAAATGATATTTAATGTTTTCATTAATTTTCTTCTACTTCCTCTTCAG
Organism: Lepidostoma basale; assembly: GCA_022606425.2. NCBI lineage: Eukaryota > Metazoa > Arthropoda > Insecta > Trichoptera > Lepidostomatidae > Lepidostoma > Lepidostoma basale. Next base: position 293,945 of record JAHDVF020000450.1, on the reverse strand, counting down.
CCTATTCCTGTCCACTCCTGGACAAAAGCCTCCTCCACACGTCACTCTGTCTTGTGCAGACTGCATCCAGGTTATTGCAACATGTCTGTTCAGATCATCCTTCCACCCTAGTTGCGGTCCCCCTGAACTTCTCTTTGCCGTCCACGGTCTCCAAGTCAGCAGTTTTCTTGTCCATTTTTCGTCTGGGCTTTTGGCTACGTGACCTGCCCATTGCCATTTTAGAGTCGCTACTAGGTGGATGATGTCAGTGATCTTTGTTTTTTCTCTCAATGTATCGTTTCTGACTCTGTCTCTTAGACTTATTCCTAACATGGCTCTTTGGGTCAGTCGTAGTTTCTCAGCTGTTTGGACAATTTAATAGTATTTTAAATACTCGTAAATAGTCTTTTATTATTATTATTTTGTTGAATCGCTCTTTACATCATTACAGTGCGAGCCAAATTGATGTAAATGGTATAGCTATCATATTGATTCTCGTGACATGTGATAGGTAGCTAATCTATTGCCATTTTATTGTCACGTGAATTCTACACCAGACCACAGATAGTGTGACAATCACACTGTCATTGCCGGGAATACCCAGGACCTTTGGTGTGGCAGTCAGAACCGTCATTCATGCCAGTCATGGATGGCCACACTACTCTATCCTGACACACCTCTCTAGCTTCCTCCACATTCATACAGTGAGTCATACACGCACGTCGATTCTTCTGACTTCTAACATGACCAACCTTTGAAATTTGGTCATGCCATGTTTTCCTCGGTCTGCCTCGACTCCGTACTCCATTTACATCATTAATGTATACTTTCTTAACCGTTCTTTCTCCATCCATGCGCTCCATATGTCCGAACCAACGCAGCGATCCTTTCATAATATCTTCTTTCGCTCTACATTACTTTAATACCAGCATTTGAGATTATATCATATATCGTTCTACCACACATACGTATTAGGGTCCTCATTTCTACCATTTATTCTGCTCTCATCCTTCTTCTGCCAGTTCCATGCTCTTCCATACATTAGGGTTGGGACCACAACTCCATTGTGAACGTCCGTTTTCACTTTCATTGATAAATTCTTGTTTCCAATAACTATTTTTAAAGCTCCATTCACTTTGTTACCTACGCCAACCCTTCTTTCGACGTCACTATCCGTTCGGCCATTACAAAGATAAAACAACGGTATTACAAAGATAAAATAAAACAACATGAGACCAAAAAATCATACATATCAGAGGGAATCCAAATATCGAATCAAAGTCAGTGAGGCAGTACTCTTTCCAGAATTTGCAATATATTTTTTATGAATACTGCCTCACTGACACTGAAAATGTCCAAATCCGAGATGATTAGATTCAGCATCCGAATTGCTCTTCCTACTGGCATCACCAAAGGCAGGTTGATTCTGCGTGACGGAGCAAAGAACAATTGATGTCGGCGCTGTTGCAGGTAGTTATCAGGAACAAAAAGACCTATTTGCTCCAGAACATAGGGGTTCTCAATCCATCCTCTACCTACCCCTCCGGAAAAACGGCGTGATGGTTAATTAGTTACTTGGTAAATTATCAATAAATAAATACTATTAGTTTGAGTTCTTGACACGAAAAATAAAAAAAATTGAGATACCGTAACAGCGTTTTAAATTTTAACAGTTAATAAAATATATCATTTTGATAGGGTTCTCAATAGAGCCCCGAATCAGTTTGAAAAAATGTGTTGACAGTAATCCTTCACTCCTCAGTTCGAGGGAGTTATACCCCGGCATACCCAAGAGAAATGCCGTTGGATAGAGCCAAGGATATACTCCGTAATCTCTCATAAGTTCAGTCTCATTTTGCCAGAGGGCGATAGTGTATGATCAATATAGCCAGAATAACACCATATTATTCTTCAAAAATCTTAAAAAGTCTAATGAAAAATAACAAAACGTGCAATCGTGCCTTGTCTTACCGAAGGTACGACGCATTAAATGTCGGTCACATTAATCAACATGCGTGCATGATGAGATGAATTAATGTAGAGGAATCGAGAGAAGTATCGAGTCAGGAGAGAACAGTGTGTGATGGTTAGTTACAAAAAATAAAAATAAAACAGATATTGTATTATGGAATGACTTTATTCCGCGTGTAAATTGTATAAGGCGCTTTTTACATCGAAAATATTATGAAACTGAGCTTAACAAAATAATTATGATAAAATAACAGCCTATTCGTACACCCATCCATCGTTGGCAGGGGTCCAGGACACCACCTCCTTCTCTGTGAACCACAGGCCGATCTCCTTCTTGGCTGACTCCACGGAGTCCGACCCGTGCAGGATGTTGCGCCCGACCTGGATGCAAAGGTCCCCGCGGATGGTGCCGGGGGCGGAGTCAGCCGGGTTCGTAGCGCCCAGCATAACCCTACCGGTCTTCACGGCGTTGAGTCCCTCCCACACCATGGGCACGACTGGTCCGGAGCTCATGTACTTCACTAGACCGGGGAAGAACGGGCGTCCAGCCAGATCGGCGTAGTGCTTCTGGAGCAGCTCCTCACTGGGCCACACGAACTTGAGCGCTACGAGCTTGAATCCTTTCTGTTCGAACCTCTTGATGATCTTTCCGACGATCCCGCGCTGGACTCCGTCGGGCTTGACCATGATGAAGGTCCTTTCGCGTGCCTCAGCCATTGCAGTTGAAAATAAAGAAAAGATTGACAATATCGTAGCTATCATGCGACCCGCTGGAAGCAAAGTGGAATACCGGTAATGACGTACGCGCAGAATGGCAAAACGCGGTTTTCAGTGTTGTCAACAGTAAAAAATACTTTTCCCGAAAAAACTTCATTTGTAAACAGATCTTGTTTTTAATTTATCTGCGCTTTAAATTTCTTCTGTTGGTACGAGCCGCGAATATTACTGTCAAAATATTAGTATATTTTCTGTATTCTCGTTTGGCCGGGCTCGGTACTAGATGTATTTGTGCAGTTTCGGTTTATTGTGCAGTTTATTATTATTATTTCATTCAATGTAGACATTAAAATGTTTCGTTATGGATTAGAAAAAAAAACACGCTTAATATTAGTTGCATAATAATTGTTTATGTTTAGTTTGAAAATGTTAACGGAATATGTTGTGAATTTTCCTATTACCGCCTTCAACATTATAATTTACAAATGAGCAAACAATAGGCTATAATATAATGCTACGAAACCCTGTGTTGTGTTAGTGCATAATTGAATTTGTGTTATAAATCATAATTATTTAATTTAATTATATTTTAGCAGCTAAAATCTATTGTTATCTCGTGCAATATTTTTTCTGCTTATTTCACCGGAGAGAAAGGCTGATTACAAGGTTAATTATATGTAAGTATTTAAATAATAAACATTTAAAATTAGGCATATGTTTGTTTTAAATGATTTTTAATCCTTAATTTATAGTGTTTTATTGTCATTTTAATTATACATTTTGACGTAAGTTGTTATCAATATTTTTACATAACACAAACCGATTGTCACTTGTTTACTAGTTTATTTTTCTGTTCCCTTTTAACGTTTATTTGAGTATTTTTTCAATCGAGATTTAAAATAAGAACGTAATCTAAATTGGAAGACAAAGTAAGCCAATGACCTTTCTCTTTGCAGATTTGCACTCACTGCACATTTATTACACAATGCACTAGTCTGGCTGAAGACTTATTGAATCCTCCACCCATGCAATCTATTATTACACTGACAATTCAAAATAAACTTTCGTTCTTTTGTCATGCGAACTTAAAATGGTTCCTTTTTCAAATTATTTTTCCCTCTTTAAATCACCTTTGTATGCAATTAAGAATTTTTTTTACGAAGTCCATTCGTTACGAAAAGACGTTCGTTCTTTCATTTGATTTATAATTAAGTTTTATTTTTAAGAATCGATTATAAACAACATTTTGAATGCATACAAATTCTTTTAGACAAATACTGGATTTTACCCATTGCGGATAAATTATTTTTATAAGGATTAATCGTATCTCAATAGAGACGAAGATGTAAATTGTTTTCTGGGAACAGAAACAAGTTCCAAAAAATTGTCAGACGTGGTGGTCATAAGAAATGCGGAATGGGGAATGTTGTTAAAACATAAAGCGATCGCTCAACCCAACCAATGACAGGTCATAAGTCCTGTAAGCGCCTCGGCCACCATATTCTGTTCCCAGAAAACAATTTACATCTTCGCCTCTATTGAGATACAATTAATCCTTATAAAAATCGATTATAAATTTTAATAGTGGGTAACAGGATCATTACGATATTTAAGTCCTGTGGTGTGGACATCATTCCCAACTAATTAACTAACTAACCATCACGCCGTGTTCCCGAAGGGGTAGGCAGAATGAATGGACTGCCACTTTTTTCTCTGTCGCTTCCTCAACATTCATACATCGTTTCATGCACGCGCGTCGATTTCTCTGACTCCTCACGTGGCCGACATTCTATATTTGATTAATTTGATCGTACCACGTTTTCCTCGGTCTTCCTATATTTCTAGTTCCATTTACATTGTTAAAATATAATTTTTTTACCATTCTTTCTTCATTAATTCTTTCCATGTGTACGAACCATTTTAATGATCTTTTCATTATTTTGTTCATAATACCATCATTCGCACCGCATTCACTTCTTATATTTTCATTCGACACTATCATACACAGAGATTCTACACATTCGTCTAAGTGATCTCATTTCTACTGCATTTATTCGACTTTCATCCTTCTTTTACCAGTTCCATGCTCTGCTTCCATACATAAGGGTCGGTACAAGAACACCATTGTGCACTGCCATTTTAGCTTTTTTGGATAGGTTATTGTTTGCGATGACAACTTTAAGTGCACCATTCACTTTGTTGCCTGCCCCAATCCTTCTTTCATTATCCCTCTCCACTCGCCCATCTTTTGTAAACATACTACCTAAATACACGATCTTATCTACTTGCTCCAAATTTTCACCATTCACGCTAATGTTGCAGACTGTCATGATTTATTCTTTTTCAAAAATCATTACTTTGGACTTAATACATACTATTCACCAGGACTTGTAGTTCATGCTCGTTGTCTGCAAGTAGGACAGCGTCATTCGCATACAAGATACAGCCTAATGACACTCCGCTCATTTTGGCACCTGCATCCAATCCTTTCAGCTCTTTCATATTGCCATCATTCCTAATGATGCAAAATACCTACTTAGTATTAGAAGTCAAATAGTTCCACCCCCTTTATTCAATATATCTAAGATTTGTTTTACTTATTTAAAAAAATGACAAACTTCAAGGATTTGAATTAATAGCATTAGAATTCATTTTACAATCTTCAATATGAGAAGAAAATATTATGAAGAAAGAATCTGGTCGGTTCCAGGCTTGAACCTGAATCAATTGAAGTCCCCTGGATCAGGAGCCAAGCGTTCTGTCCCCAAGACCACAATTGTTTTAAGCTTGATTTTAAAAAAAACTAACTAACTTACCATCATGCCACTTCTATGGAGGGCTAGGCAGAGAGGATAGACCGCCCATACTGTTATTCTATTAGATGAGGCCGCCAAGGCAAGAGTGGTCTAACTCCAAATTTAGACAATGGAGATAAATGCGATTGAAAATTTGACGTTTTTTCCCCATTTTTTTTTTATAACTATATGGGTTAGGGTCTTCTTTAGTGATAAACCTTCTTTTTTTGGTGAATGTCTTTAGAATAGTATTTTGAAATATTGGGAAATATAAAGTTTAAGGATATTTTTTGATGGTTACTTATAATAGACCACATTTGACTCCATATATTTTGATTTTTTGTCAGAGCAAAATAAGTATTTGTGGCGATATCTATGTTTCCACTTGGAAATGGTGGTTAGATTAATTTTTCTTTTATAGTAGGTCACAAATAGGTGTGGGTTAGACCAGTAACTCAATTTTTAAGAAAAAGTTGGTTAGACCACTCTTGTCCTAGTGGCCTCATATACTATTATATGCTATATATACTATTATGACGATCTTCGTGGCCGAGTGTAAGTGCATTGACTGCCACCCCTAAGGTTCCGGGTTTAATTCCCGGCGAGGGCAGTGTGATTTTCACACTATCTTTGGTCTGGTGTAGAATTCACGTGACAATAAAATGGCGATTGATTAGCTACCTATCACGTGTCACGAGAATCACTATGATAGCTATACCATTTACATCGATTTGGCTCATGCTGTCATGATGTAAAGAGCGATTCAACAAAATAATAATAATAATAATACTGCTCTGTCCTGACCTCTCTAGCTTTCTCTACATTCAAAGAATGTAACATGCACGTTTGTCAATTTTTCCGACTTCGAATGTGGCCATTTTATAGTATTTGATTTATTGATAAATAGCTTTATCAATTTGACGCATACTCTAATGATAAAATAAATAAACAATGATAAGTGATTTTTTATTCTTTTTAAAAGTATCATGATTCACAATTATGGAATTTCACAGATTTAATGCCTTAAGTTTACAAACAGACCATAATGCCATTTCTACGAAGGGTTGGGCAGAGAGAATGGTCTAGCTTCTTCCACATTCATACAGCCAGTTATATAAGCACATAGATTCTTTTTTCAATTCAATTCAATTTATTAAAAAAAAAAATTATAAACATTACAGAAAAATCTTCTGGCTTTAAACTTGGTCGACCTTTAAAATTTCACTGTTATAATAACACAATTTCTTTTTATTCACTGAGAGTGTCGCGACAGCTGTTTCGCCAACCGATGTTGGCATCAACAGGTGTTACAATAAACTGACAGTTTATTGTAACATCTGACGATTTATAACAGTGTTTTAAATTTTAACAGTAATAATGTTGAAGTATCATAGTGTTTCGGCCAAATCAATGGACTATTTCTTTAAAATTTTATTAATTTCATTATGCCAAGTTTTCTTCTGTCTCCCGCGTCTCCGTATTCCATTGTCTTATATAATATACTATAACACTATTTACCAGTGGCGGTACTCCCATAGAAGCCCAGAAGCCCGGCTTTCGTAAGAAATTTTGAATCAAAACCCCCAATTCTAAGTAATCATGCCCCCGCATAAACCAACAACCCACTAAATCACCTTCTAGCAATGTTCCCATCAGACGTACGAGGAATAGCCACAAGAGCTGAACCTTAGTAAGCCAGAAGAGGTTTTGACTCAGAATTTCTTACGCAAGCCGGGCTTCTGGGCTTCTACCGGAGTACGGCCACTGCTATTTACTTGTTTTTAAAAATTATTACTACATTCAAGCCGCCCTTTTTTTAATGTCTCCGTAGTTACATGTTTTTTTGTAATTGTGCATTGTCATTTTTTGTGGGTCGTTTATAGTTTTGTTTATTATGTTATATAGTTTGGGTCCAAGATAGTAGAAATGTCTTTGGGCATAAAAAGTTTTAGTTTTTGGTACAGAATGGTTATGTTTGTTGCATGTGTTGTACGTTTGTTGTCCTTTTATGTGTCTGTCGGTGTCCTTGTGATTGTGCACGACTAAATTTCTTTATGTCAGGTACTGGGAATTCATCGTACAGTTGGTCTGAGGGAACGATATGGTTTTTTGTTAATGACTCTAATTATTGTCTTTTGGCCTACAATAACTGGGTTAAGTGTTCCTCCTCATCCTATCAAACCGTAGTTTATTATATTTTTTTGGATGTATACATATACTTGTATACGAATACTGGATTTCACCCATTGCGGGTTATCAATTCATGATTTAATTGTATCTCAATAGAGACGAAGATGCAAATTGGAAACTGAATATGGCCGATCAAGGTGTTTACAGGACTTATGACCTGTCATTGGTTGGGTTAAGCGCACGCTTTATGTAATTACAACATTCATATACAAGTATATGTATACATCCAAAAAAATATTGTAAACATATCTGGTCCAAGTTTGGCATATAGATAGGAGTGACATCTCCAGGCGGCTTCTAACAATGCGCTAATGGCGGGGTAGCCTTTCACATTGTGTTAAAAAGATGTTCTGCTTAATAAACATAAATCTTCATAGATGGCGCTAGTATGTAGATTATATAGAGTAATCTTAGAGATTAACATATATAATCAAATCTTCATAGATGGCGCATTGAAACTGACATGTGAATTCTGGTGTTGGACTTTAACATATATACAACTTCCAAAAATTTGTCAGACATGCTCATAAGAAAGGTGGAATGGGGAATGTTGTAATTACATAAAGCGTGCGCTTAACCCAACCAATGACAGGTCATAAGTCCTGTAAACACCTTGATCAACCATATTCAGTTTCCAATTTGCATCGTAGTTTATTAGTATTTTATTTATTTATAATAATACATTAAAAAATGACAAAATGAAATTGTTTCAGACAATGTCGAAATCCAAAGGCAGCAAATGGGGTGCTGAACCCATCTCGGCCATGGGCACGCTGAGTGAGTTGCTTCCGGACGAGCGGCCCATCACTGCCCTGCACGTGGTGGAGGTGGGCTCCCGCTGCCCCGCTGGCTACTGGCCCATCCTCAAGACCTATGACGAGGACTCGGACGCAGACCTCTGGAGGCAGCCTCAGCTGTTCGGCAAGAGGTCCTGCCGGTACCTCTGCATTTCCAAATCTGAAGGTAAGACTTTTTTACAAATGTTTTTAATTTCTTTTAAAGTTCAATCCTAGGGATTGGTTTGCAGCAAAGTCTAATATGTTTAAATCGTAAATAAACGTTCAACGCCCCCCTCCTATAAAAGTTATTTCAAAAAAGGGAAAATGATAACAATACCAATAATAATACCCTTATGTATGGAAGCGAAGCATGGAACTGGCAAAAGAAGGATGAAAGTAGAATAAATGCAGTAGAATGAGATCTCTTAGACGAATGTGTGATACTCTGTGTATGATAGAGTGTCGAATGAAAATATAAGAAGTGAATGATGGTGTTATGAACAAAATAATGAAAGAATCATTAAGATGGTTTGGACATATGGAAAGAATGGTAAAAAAATTATATGTTGACGATATAAATGGGAGCAGAAATAGAGGAAGACCAAGGAAAACGTGGCACGATCAAATAAATAAAATATTGAATGTCGGCCATGTGAGGAGTCAGAGAAATGGACTCGCGTGCACGACACGATGTATGAATGTTGAGGAAGCGAGAGAAATATGTCAGGAAAGAAAAGTGTGGCAGTCCATTCTTTCTGCCTACCCCTTCGGAGAGACAGCGCGATGGTTAGTTAGTTTTTTTTTTACCTACAATAACAAAATAAATCAATATTTAAGTTTAATTTGCTTTATTAGTACCTACGTGATTAGCATGTTTTTTTTGTCTTTTTAGACTATATTTTTGGTAACTGGCCACGCTCTCTATTTTTTCTGAATCTTCTACTGCCCCCCTGAAAGTCTCAAACCTCACAAGGGGGTGTTATCTCCTACTTTGAGAACCTAGGGTTTAAATGATAATATAATAAAATTACAACAACAACAACAAACCATCACGCCGTTTTTCTGCAGGGGTAGGCAGAGAAAAGGTCCGCCCAACATTGGCGATCACTACAGCAAAGGCATCTCTATCCTGCGCCACTTGGAACTGGTTCTGAACTCTTGTTATTCCTGTCCACTCTTTGATGTTCCGCAGCCAGGACAGCTGCCTTCTACCAACTCCCCGAAGTCCCTCCACTTTACCCATTAATATCAGTCGAAGGAGGTGGTATTTTTCTCCCCATAGCACATGACCCAAATATGAGACCTTTCTAATTTTCACACTTGACAACAGCTGTCTATTGGCTCTGGCTCTTTGCAGTACGTCTGCATTACTGACCCTATCGGTGTACTTGCAAACAATCTCCCTGTCGTGAATGGACTCTACCTCTTATGAGTCTTCAGCTGCATTGTTATAATGGAGAATCTGTAAATATGGTGGGCTTATCTCGTATTTCCGATTACACTCTACAGCAAGTGGAACATAATGCCTACAGTAATCGCTAAAGGTCGCCCCTTATCGCATTTTCTATATGCTTAATACTTAATGATAAGAGGAAAAAATTGAAATATAGCTTTTATCCTATTGTTCATTACATGTCCTCCTTACTATAACAAAGGGATATTATTTGTTTAATTCAATAATTGCCTTTCCCACGCAAATTCTGATCTGTGTTGATCCTCCATGTAATGTAACCTAATCAGTGCAGAATATAAATGTGGTAGAGATGAAATCACTTAGACGATGTGTGATAAAACGATGTATGACAGAATTTCAAATGGTGATAATAATAATAAATAATAACTAACTAACCATCACGCTGTCTCTCCGAAGGGGTTGGTAGAAAGAATGAACTGCCACACTTTTCTTTCCTGACATATTTCTCTCGCTTCCTCAACATTCATACATCGTGTCATGCACGCGCATCAATTTCTCGGATTTCTCACGTGGCTGACATTCAGTATTTGATTGATTTGATCGTGCCACGTTTTCTTCGGCCTTCCTCTATTTCTAGCTCCATTCACGCCGTTTACATATACCTTCTTTACCATTCTGTCTTCACTCATTCTTTCCATGTGTCCAAACCATCTTAATGACCCTTTCCTTATTTTGTTCATAACACTTTCATTCGCACCACATTCACTTCTTATACTTGCATTTGTCACTCTATCATATACAGATTTGCCACACATTCGTCTTAGAGATCTCATTTCGTCATTCGTCTTAGAGATTTCATCCTTCTTTGCCAGTTCCATGCTTCACTTCCATACATAAGGGTCGGCACAAGAACACCATTGTGCACTGCCATCTTGGCTTTTTTGGTTCTCACATTAATGCTGTTAATAAATTGATAAAATAAAAAACTTTATTATTATATATTTAGTGTGCTTCCACTTGTGTTTATCGACGACCGGTTTCGGCAGAGCCATCTTCTGATTTTGAAGATGTCAGCAAGTTGCCGACACCCGTCAACGGTAAACACAACTGAAAGCACACTAAATATATAAGAATAAAGAAATTTTGTATCAATTTATTTGTATTTTTAACTAACCATCACGTCGTCTCTCCGAAGGGGTAGGCAGAAAGATTGGACTGACACACTTTGCTTTCCTGAGATATTTCTCTCGGTTCCTCAACATTCATACATCGTCTCACACGCGCGTAGCTTTCTCTGACTTCTCACCTGGCCGACATTCAATATTTGATCGTACCGCGTTTTCCTCGGTTTTCCTCTATTTCTAGTTCCATTTAAATCGTTAACATATATATTTTTTACCATTATTTCTTCATTCATTCGTTCCATGTGTCCAAACCATCTTAATGTCCCTTTCGTTATTTTATTCATAACACCATCATTCGCACCGCATTCACTTATATATTATTTGAAGACTACAGGGGAAAAACAAGGAATGTCAGTTAAAATTCTAAATAAATGTAATAATGCCAGCTAGCGGCATTTGTACGTATCTATCCACAGTAAAATTTTCATATTCAAAAATCATGTGTGTCATCGACTATGGCCAGATAATCGATTGCTAATTGCTAAGAAATATATAGACTTTGATTAGCTTTATTCTCAATTTATTCAAATTAACCTTCTACTGACATTCCTTGTTTTCCCCCTGTAGTCTTCATTTACATTCGACACTATATCATACGTATACACATATTTTTATTTTATTACATTTTTATTTTTCATTATTTAAATTTTTTAACTGATCTTCTTCTTCTTCGATGGCCCTACAGCCCATATCGAGCCTTAGCCTCCAGTATTCTTCGCCTCCAACTCCTCCTGTCCTCCGCTTCGACCCTCCAATCTGACACTCTTAACAATCTTGTTCCATCTCTCCCAACTTCATCCGCCCATCGCAGCCTTGGTCGTCCAATTGGTCTTCTACCACCTGGGTGCCACTCCAGCAATCTTTTTGGGGTTCGCGATGACGGCATCCTCTGCACGTGACCGGCCCATCTCAGTCTATTCAGTCTGACCTGTGTGGAGAGACTGGGAGCTTTGTAAATATTGTACAGCTCGTCATTATGCCGCACTCTCCAGCCTTCACCGTCATTCACAGGCCCCAGAATTCTGCGCAGCACCCTTCTCTCAAAAGTATCCAGTCGCTCTGCAGATTTCGCTGTCATTAACTGATCACATTAATGAAATTAAAAAATATATATTTAATCACTGATGAAGGGCCTCTGTTTCCGAAACATGTTTTTTTTTCCAAGAAACAATTAATAGAATTTATGAAGTTCTTTTTTCAAATCAATAGATTGTTTAAAGTTCCTAAATATGAAAATAAGCCAAATTTTCTCTAGTGCCTAGTAATAGAGCACAAGTTCCTAATTTAATTATTTAGTTTCGCTGTCTTTGACCCAAAAACATCGGAGATTTGTCGCGTTTCACGTATCCGGCAGCGGACATCCGGATACCGTGGTTTCACGCACTTTCTACCGAGAAAAACAATATTATTATTGTTATGTGCTAAAGTTACTGAATTCGTTATTATTTGTTTTATTAACAAACTAACTAACTAACCATCACGCCGTCTCCCGAAGGGGTAGGCAGAAAGAATGGACTGCCACACTTTTCTTTCCTGACATATTTCTCTCGCTCCCTCAGCATTCATATATCGTGTCATGCACACGCGTCGATTTATCTGGCTTCTCACATGGCCGACATTCAATATTTGATTTATTTGATGGTGCCACGTTTTCCTCGGTCTTCCTCTATTTCTAGTTCCATTTACATCATTAAAATATAATTTTTTTACCATTCTTTCTTCATTCATTCTTTCCATATGTCCAAACCATCTTAATGATCCTTTCATTATTTTGTTCATGACACCATCATTCGCACCGCATTCACTTCTTATATTTTCATTCGACACTCTATCATACACAGAGTATCCACACATTCGTCTAAGAGATCTCATTTCTACTGCATTTATTCTACTTTCATCCTTCTTTTGCCAGTTCCATGCTTCGCTTCCATACATAAGGGTCGGTAGAAGAACACCATTGTGCACTGCCATTCTAGCTTTTTTGGATAGGTTTTTGTTTGCGATGACAAATTTTAGTGCACCATTCACTTTGTTGCCTGCCCCAATCCTTCTTTCAATATACCTCTCCACTCGCCCATCTCTTGTAAACATTCTACCTAAATACACGAACTCAACTACTTGCTTCAAATTTTCACCATTCACGCTAATGTTGCAGACTGTCGTGGTTTCTTCCTTTTCAAAAATCATTACCTTGGACTTATTAACATTCATCATCAGATCATTTCGCATGCATACCTCATACATACAATTCACCAAGACTTGTAGTTCATGCTCGTTGTCTGCAAGTAGGACAGCGTCATCCGCATACAAGAGACAGCTTACTGACACTCCGCTCATTTTGGCACCTACATCCAACCCTTTCATACATTTGTCCATATACAGATTAAATAACCACGGGGACATTACGCAACCCTGTTTGACACCTTTATTGATATCAAACCAGGCTGTAAGATCTCCATTTACTCTGACACTAGCAGTGCTTTCCGTGTATAGCGACTTAATTGCCGTGATCAGTTTTGTACTTATTCCATATTCAGACAATATTTTCCACAACTTTAATAGTAACGTAGAGAAATATGTTAAGTACGTATGGTTAAGAATGTATACTTTAGTGATGTAAATGGAGTACGGTGTCGAGGCAGATCGAGGAAAACATGGCATGACCAGATTAATCAATGTTAGAAGTCGGAAGAATCAACGTCCTTGTATGATTCGCTATGTGAATGTGGAGAAAGCTAGAGAGGTGTGCCAGGATAGAGTTGTGTGGCGGTCCATTATTTCTGCCTACCCCTACGTGAAACGGCGTGATGGTTTGTTGTTGTTAATTAAAAATATGAATTTTTTTGCACATTTCTCTGAAAGTTACCTGCATGTAGGGCTGTTAATGTGTTTGACCTGCAATATAGTGATTGTCCATCTCTCAGCATCTGACCGTGTCTGTGAATGGACCCGGTTTATTTCCGTTCCGGCTGACGCAAACAATGGCCGTGCATTCGGAACTGTGTTTATCTAACCCAGATTGTTTAATCTGAAAGACGGATTGGAGCTATTTTATTATTCTTCCGAGGACACTCTCTGAGAAGTAACACGCGCTTTCACCGCTGTCTTCAGTCTTGATCGTGGCCAATAAGATAATAGGACGCTGGCTATGAGGTGTTTGATGCCATCTGGTGGACGGCTTCAAATATCATTGGGGGCATTGAAAGAAATATGATAATCTCCGCGATTGTTTTAAATATATATTCAATATTGTGAATCTACATCTACATATAAATAAAACTCAATCTGTGGTTTGTGTGAAGACCTTTTCCTCGGTTATTCCTGAACAGATCCTCGGGAAACATTCAGAATTGATTATCAAATCAAATCAGTTTATTAACTCAAAAGACATTACAAACAGGAAAATGTTTAAGGCATCTTTTAAGTACAGGTAAAATATTATAAAAATACAACAAAGTACCAGGAACGCATTAGAGATGGTTCGACATTAGGAAGACAAGATACTTTCTAAAGTCAAGAACGCACCTTCACTAATATAAAAGACGTCGATCTCCGAGGAGACCGCGTTCAGCAGACTAATTGCTCTTCCCACCGGTGTCACCAGAGGCAGATTGGTTCTGGCGGCCGGTTGGTAAAACAATCTGTGCTGTCGCTGTCGGAGAAATCTATCAGGGACAAAAAGACCAACACCCTCTAGCACGACCGAGTTCTCGAAATATCCCCTGATTAATTTAAAGAAATGGGTTATGAGATGCCCATCTCTTCGAAGCTGTAAAGAATTGGTTCCGAGCATTCCTTAAATAAATGCCGTGAGAAATTATATGGAACCCAGCGGTGGTTATAGGTATACTTTTGTTACGAATTGAGCTCTAATTAACTTTATAAATTAATAAATTACTTAAAAATTTTCGTAATACAGGCGAATATAGACCTTAATAATCGAGCTCTGAGTCTAATTTTTAGAGTTCATATTCGCTTGGCATGGTCAGGAAGGATTCAGCCATGTAATTTTGTATAGTGGCAACAATGTGTTTTTCTTTCTGACAGTCCAATATATTTCGTTTTACTAGTCTACATCTACATCTACATATAAATAAAACTCAATATGTGGTTTGTGTGAAGACCTTTTCCTCGGTTATTCCTGAACAGATCCTCAGGAAACTTACATAATTGATTAAGTGGAATACGGCGGTTATAGGCATATTTTTGTTACGAATCGAGCTCTAATTAACTTTATAAATTAATAAATTAATTGATAATTTTCGCAATATAGGCGAATATAGACCTTAATAATCGAGCTCTGAGTCTAATTTTTAGAGTTCGTATTAGCTTGGCATGGTCAGGAGAGGATTCAGCCATGTAATTTTGTATAGCGGCAACAATGTGTTTTTCTTTCTGACAGTCCAATATATTTTGTTTTACTAATTGTTTATAAAAATACTATGTACGGGTGTCCCTTATTTTTCAAAGTTTTAATTTTACAATGCATAGGCTATTGTCTTATTCATTTGGGCCTAAAACATCCGAAAACATTTTTTCCTTATTCGGAACAATTCAATATTTATGGAAATTATTTTTAAATTAAATTATATTAAAATTATTTTTATTTTATATTTTATTTTATATCATTGTATTTTATATTATTTTTTGTGGATGTTGGACGATCGAAGTGTGCGCGGGAGATGCCTATTGGTGGCGATGAGGTGCGCAACCCATCACACCGCGTCTCCCGCGGGGCGAAAAGAGAAGGATGGAGTGCCGCATCGGTTTAAGTGTGACCTTTCTGCCTACCCTTTCGGAGAGACGGCGTGATTGTTAGTTAGTAATATTTAATTTATTTGATCATGCCACGTTTTCCTCGGTCTTCCTCTATTTCTAGTTCCATTTACATCGTTAATATATAATTTTTTTAACATTCTTTCTTCATTAATTCTTTCCATGTGTCCAAACCATCTTAATGATCCTTTCATTATTTTGTTCATAACACCATCATTCGCACTGCATTAACTTCTTATATTTTCATTCGACACTCTGTCATACACATAAGAAATTTTGAATCAAAACCCCCAAATCTAAGTAATCATGTCAAATCACCTTTCAACAATGTTCCCGTCGTCAGACGTAAGAGGAAAAGCCACAAGAGCTGAACCTCTGTAAGCCAGACGAGGTTTTGATTCAAAATTTCTTGGTAAAATGGTGCACTCAAATTCATTACCGTAAATAAAAATATATTAACTGAAGCAAACTTGTCAGTGCACAATAGAGTTCCAGTGCCGACCCTTATGTATGGAAGTGAAGCTTGGAGTTGGCAGAAGAAGGATAAAAATAGTAGGATAAATGCCGTAGAAATGAGGTCACTAAGAAGAATTTGCGGGAAAAACAATGTATAATAGAATATCTAAGAAGAAGTAAGAAAGGAATGTAAAATGGATGAATGCGTGATAAATAAAATTAAGATGGTTTTGACATATGGAACGAATGGATGAGGGAAGTATGGTTAAAAAGATATATACAAGTAGCGTGAATGGAAAAATAAGTCGAGGAAGGCCAAGGAAGACATTGCACGGTCAAATTAATCAATTACTGAAAGACGGCCATGTTATAAGTAGGAACAATCGACGAGCGTGCATGTCGCGATGTGTGAATGTAGAAGAGGCGCGAGAGTTATGTCAGGATAGAAAAATGTGGCGATCTATTATTTATTTATTTATTTATTTATACATGATACACAAATGAGACATTACAAACGAAAAACATTTAGGCGACTCATTTGGACACAAAACGGGGTTACAAAGATAAGATAAAACAACATGAGACCAAAAAATCATACATATCAGAAGGAATCCAAATATCTCGACGTTAGTGAGGCAGTACTCTTTCCAGAATTTGTAATATTTTTTTTAATGAATACTGCCTCACTGACACTGAAAATGTCCAAATCCGAGATGATTAGATTCAGCGTCCGAATTGCTCTTCCTACTGGCATCACCAAAGGCAGGTTGGTTCTGCGTGTCGGAGCAAAGAACAATTGATGTCGGCGCTGTCGCAGGTAGTTATCAGGAACAAAAATACCTATTTGCTCCAGAACATAGGGGTTCTCAATCCATCCTCTACCTACCCCTCCGGAAAAACGGCGTGATGGTTGATTAGTTAGTTAGTTACTTGGTAAATAATCAATAAATAAATACTATTAGTTTTAGTTCTTGATGCGATAAATAAAAAAAATTGAGATACCGTAACAGCGTTTTAAATTTTAACAGTTAATAAAATATATTATTTTGATAGCGGGTTCAATGTTTTATAGGGGCTGTTTCTAAATCCGTAGCCGACTAGACGGCTGCGCTTTGTAATAGTGTCATGCACCTTTAACCGGTGATAAAGGGTGCAAGGTGCAATATCCCCGCTAGGCGAGGGGGTGGAATAGCAACGGGTCGCCTTTTGTGTCTGCCGGGCCATACCCCCATAGGGGATATCAAATGATTAAGGACATTGTCCCAGGGTTATCCAAAAATATATCAATAAAAACTTGGTTCACTCTACAATCAGCTATAAGTTTTATATATAAAGATACTGCAGAAATTACAAGTCTTGGTGTCGAGAATGTATGATGTATGCAAGTCAAACGATTTAATGATGAATGTCGGAAACTTAAAGGTGGTGGTTTTTGCGGGTAACAAAGTGAATGGAGCTTTAAAAATAGTTATTGGAAACAAGAATTTATCATGAAAGCGAAAATGGCCGTTCGCAATGGAGTTCTGGTCCCAACCCGTATGTATGGAAGCGTAGCATGGAACTGGCAGAAGAAGTATGAGAGCAGAATAAATGCGGTAGAGTTGAGCTCCGGTCCGTAAGACGTATGTGTGTTAGAAAGATATACGACAGAATTTCAAATGCTAATATAAGAAAGGGGTGTAGAGCGGAAGAAGGTATTATGAAAGGATTGCTGCGTTGGTTCGGACATATGGAGCGCATGGATGGAGAAATAATGGTTAAGAAATTATACATTAACAATGTAAATGTCGTACGGAGTCGAGGTGGACCGATAAAAACACGGTACGATCAAATTAATCAAATTTTCAAGGTTGGTCATGTCCGAGGAATCGACGCGCGTTTATGACTCGTTCTATGAATGTGGAGGAATCTAGAGAGGTGTGTCAGGATGAGTAGTGTGGCGGTCCATTATTTCTACCTACCCCTTCGACGAGACGGCATGATGGTTAGTTAGTTATGTTTCGTCAAAGACAGCACAGATTGTTTTATTTGCCACGCTGCAGAACCAACCTGCCAATGGTAATGCCTGTGGGTAGGGCAATCTTATTGCTTAATCGGATCGCCTCGGAGGTCGACATATTTCGTGATAGTGTGAGTTGCCTCAGGGATGCAATATCAATGTTATGATTTTTCTTACTCTTAAGCTTAATTTTTATTTTTTTTAATGCTTCTCTGTTTATAATGTAATTGCAAACGATTTGGAATTGTATGTCTGTAATGTTTGTGATTATTATCAAAATAAATGAAATGAAATGAAAATGAAATAAATGTTTTCGGGCATTTTAGTTATATATTATCCTATTCGACTGACGTTTCATAGATAGTTACAGTCTCCATCTTCAGGGTATCGTGTGAACCTCGTCGATCGAAGAGGATACCAAGGGACACAGATATACCTTTGATCTCAAAGAATATATTTGTACAAGACGTGCAAATCTATGCACTTATTATATTTGCGTATTCCATAGACGATCCCGGGTTTTAATTAGTTTGAAAGCGTTCCATTATGTAGGAGATGCAACACGCGCCGTCGCGTATTAAATATACCGCTTTGTCCGTTTCTAATTGAATCGATATAATGCAAGTCATTGACATCTCCCCGTCTGGGAAGGCAGACGGTAGACGGATGCGGGGGCCGGGTGAGATTTGAAAGAACGCGAAATGAGAGTTCGCCAACTGCGCGCCAGTACACCTATAGGTCGTATTACAGAGGGCCTGGAATTAATTCTAAAATCAAATTAAATGGGAAATGGTTTGGACATATGGAAAGAATGAATGAAGAAAGAATGGTAAAAAAATTATATGTTAATGATGTTAAATGGAACCAAAAATAGAGGAAAACCGAGGAAAACGTGGCACGATCAAATAAATCAAATATTGAATGTCGGTCATGTGAGGAGTCAGAGAAATCGACGCGCGTGCATGACACGATGTATGAATGTTGAGGAAGCGAGAGAAATATGTCAGGAAAGAAAGGTGTGGCAGTCCATTCTTTGTGCCTACTCCTTCGGGGAGACGGCGTGATGGTTAGTTAGTTAGTTAGTTATCAAATTAAATCAAATCACTTTATTTTCTCAAAGATATTACAAACAAAAATTATAGTTTAAGCCATCTACGAGTATTGAGAACAGGTAAAATATAGTATATAATTCTTAAACTGTTAAATTAAATAACTTTGTTTTTGTATCACAATTGTATTTTATTTTACGCGACAGCTGTTTCATCGACCTATGTTGAAATAATATATCAAATAATTATAACACCTGATGATGTCAACATAGGTTGATGAAACAGCTGTCGCCTTAAATAAAATACAGTTGAAGACTACAGGGGAAAAACAAGGAATGTCAGTTAAAATTCAAAATAAATGTAATAGCGGCATTTGTGCGTATCTATCCACAGTAAAATTTTCATATTCAAAAATCATCTGTGTCATCGACTATGGCCAGATAATCGATTGCTAATTGCTAAGAAATATAATAGACTTTGATTGGCTTTATTCTCAATTTATTCTAATTAACCTTCTACTGACATTCCTTGTTTTTCCCCTGTAGTCTTCAGTTGTGATACAAAAACAAAGTTATTTAATTTAACCTTTCTTGATTTTATTTATCACGCATTCATCCGCCTTATATTCCTTTCTTACTTCATCATTAGATATTCTATCATACATTGTTTTTCCGCACATTCTTCTTAGTGACCTCATTTCTACGGCATTTATCCTACTTTCACCCTTCTTCTGCCAACTCCAAGCTTCACTTCCATACACGAGGGTCGACCTCGTGTATTATTATTTAATTTAATAATGTCGTACCACAAATGAAGTACTTCATACGTAAGAGTATTTTAAACTTTTTAGCGAATATAAATCCGACCATAGTTATGAGTAGTGAATAATTTGTTATAGCCACCATTTGGAAAGGGAGATTTTTAATTGCAACAAGATTGTCTTGAAGAGCCAACGAATGGAGAGCCACTCGCGGCTTTTTGATTGCGGTCAATTGATGAGTAATGGCGGAAGATTCTTTGTCACCCGTTGCTCGGGTATGGCCGGCTGCCCTACCAATGATTCGTACTACACACGGTCCTAGAATCAATTGCTATTCTTGACTCATCGCTCCATGGCCAAAAGACGATTTAGAACAAGTATCGTACGTTTTCCTCTTTTTGTTTGTCACTTGTAATGTAAGTCGCCCAAGTTGGAGTTCAGAAGAATCGACATACAGTGTAACCCCTCGTCTGGTCGGGAACGGGACCTGACCGATTACCCGATTGGCCCTTGATCCGA
This sequence comes from Lepidostoma basale, assembly GCA_022606425.2. NCBI lineage: Eukaryota > Metazoa > Arthropoda > Insecta > Trichoptera > Lepidostomatidae > Lepidostoma > Lepidostoma basale. The sequence goes on along the minus strand of JAHDVF020000450.1, from coordinate 273,357 downwards.
GGTTCCCGAAAAAATAGAACCTATCAAAAAATATCCTACATATGAGGGTATTAGTTGCAAACCTGGCAAACTCCATCATTAGATGTTTTGAGTAAATCGCAAAAAACTGATACGCTAATAAAATGCGCTTTTTTACGATATTTATTTTTTTCATCTCAACCAGTTAGTATTTTAAAAGTAATCAGTCATGAAATAATCATCATTATGTTGATAATTTCATGACGATGTAAATGGAACTAGAAATAAAGGAAGACCGAGGAAAACGTGCCACGATCAAATAAATCAAATATTGAATGTCGGCCACGTGAGGAGTCAGAGAAATCGGCGCGCGTGCATGACACGATGTATGAATGTTGAGCAATCGAGAGAAATATGCCAGGTAAGAAATGTGTGGCAGTCTATTCTTTCTGCCTACCCCTTCGGGGAGACGGCGTGCTGGTTAGTTAGTTAGATAAATAGGGTCAAAGCACCAATGAATGACCGTTTAAGGTTCAGCTTGTACTGAAATCCATATTAAATGCATTAATTTCATTATTTCAGTGTACAAAATAAAAGAAAACAATAAAAAACACATTGACTTCTCTAAATTCTCTAACTTTTTTTTATTGAAATATGAGTATTACTATTAAAATTAATATTTCTCTGAAAAAAATAGCACAATCACCAGTAATTGACCACTTCAGGTTATATTGATACAATACATAGATTTTGTTACATTGTCACATTATGAAACACCCTAACATATAAAAATATGTAAATATTCAAAGAATTGCATAAGAAATAACATTGAAAAAAACACTTACCACACCTTTCCTTATATAAAAAAACTACTAACAATCTCAGAACAACAACGGGAAGACGCACTTTTACCGTTTGACAAGGCACAGTTCAAAACTGATAGTTTTGTTTCTTACCAACAGTTGTCTCTGCCTACCTCTTTTGTCATAGTTTCTTGGGATTAAAGTTTTTGACTGGACACATAGAGCAATTCTTATTATATTTTGTTTTATTAACCAACGGTCATTTACTGGGGGGCGGTCAAATACTGGTGCTTCGACCCTATTTTATCCCTGTTTCGCTTTCACATTCCGTCCGAAGTGACTAAATGTATTTCTATAACCGAATATTATCGTGTCACCGTCTTCTCTCTGGGAATTATAATTAACCTTCTGCTTATTAGCGTTGTATTATAACATCTTTTAACTATATTCCCATTATACTTACGTAACTCGGCAACGTTCTGATTAACAATGGCGCCGTGTGCGATTAAAAAAATACAATACCACTTCAAATGTCAACTCCCCAGTGGCGTAAATACTTCCTTTAACCTGTCCCTGCAGTGACTCGACAAAATATAAATAATCCAATGCCAAAACATAGAATACGAAATTACAATACAGTAAAACCTCGATATAACAAAAAAAAGCCAAGATGGCAGTGCACAATGGTGTTCTTGTGCCGACCCTTATGTATGGAAGTGAAGCATGGAACTGGCAAAAGAAGGATGAAAGTAGAATAAATGCAGTAGAAATGAGATCTCTTAGACGAATGTGTGGATACTCTGTGTATGATAGAGTGTCGAATAAAAATAAAATAAGAGAATGCGGTGCGAATGATGGCGTCATGAACAAAATAATGATAGGATCATTAAGATGGTTTGGACATATATGAAAATAATGAATGAAGAAAGAATGATAAAAAAATATATATGTTAACGATGTAAATGGAACCAGATATAGAGGAAGACCGAGGAAAACGTGGCACGATCAAATCAATCAAATATTGAATGTCGGTCACGTGAGGAGTCGGAGAAATCGACGTGCGTGCATGACAAGAAGTAGAGGAATCGAGAGAAGTATGTCAGGACAGAACAGTGTGGCGTTCCATTCTTTGTGCCCACCCCTCCGGGGAGACGGCGTGATGGTTAGTTAGTTAGTTAGTTAACCAAAACAATATGCCAAAATAATAGAATCCTTTGGCCTCCTATGCTGATGACCTCCATATTGCTCCATATTGCTATGCTGATGACCAACAGCTATATTTTTTCTGCAACCCTGATGACACCAAACATCTTACGTCAATAATTGTCAAGTTCTCGATAGGGCTTAGGTCAGGTTGGAATCCCATAAATTTTCATATATTCTTTGACCTAAAAATTATTTTAACGGTGTTATTTTTTTTTTAATATTGTTTTGTGAACATTATAAATCACAGTGTCAGAAAAAAATAATAGTTACAGTTTTTGCTCGGTGGCACAGTGCAGAGTCATCTTGGAAAAGCTATCAAGGAATCACAAAAAATTATATAATTACAAAAAATCGATATTTTCAGTGTGAAAAGATTTCTGTGCTCGCTACTGTATGTTGACGCCGCTGGGCTTAGCAGTATCGGCCGGACCCGATACGGAAGAGTGACTTTTGTTAGGAAGAAGCTGTTGAGGTTAATGCCCAAAAGCAAATGGGGTTTTTAGCGAATTAGACACGTGATACATACTGACGATTGTGACCGCCCGCAGAGGCAACCCAAGGACACTGGTCCCATTGGTCTGGCGTCATTCAAAGATATCTAAATCGTTTTTGTCGATAATACAGGAAATTACTTTAAAAAAAAACGCATAGCTATGCAAGTATTGTCAGATGTTTAACCATTGATGAAGCTAAGACCCTCGTAAATTCTTTTGTAGTGTCACGTTTAGATTATTGTAACGGAATGTATGCTAAAACTAACTAACGATGGATCGCCACATTGTTCTATCCTGGCATAATTCTCGCGCCTCTTCTACATTCACACATCGTGAAATGCACGCTCGTCGATTGTTCCTTCTTCGAACATGGCCGCCTTTCAGTAATTGATTAATTTGGTCATGTCTTCCTTGGCCTTCCTCGACTTCTTTTCCCATTCACTAACTAACTAACTAACTAATTAACCATCACGCCGTCTCCCCGAAGGGGTAGGCAGAAAAAATGGACTGCCGCACTTTTCTTTCCTGACATACTTCTCTCGCTTCCTCAACATTCATACATCATGTCATGCACGCGCGTCGATTTCTCTGACTCCTCGCATGGCCGACATTCAATATTTAATTTATCCTGAATGGTAAAAAAACTACTTTAACGATGTTAATGGAACCAGAAATAGAGGAAGACCGAGGAAAACGTGGCACGATCAAATTTCCCATTCACACTACTTGTATATATCTTTTTAGGGAAGAATGGTTAAAAAGATATATACAAATAGTTTGAATGGAAAAATAAGTCGAGGAAGGCCAAAGAAGACATGACATGACCAAATTATTTCTTTTATTGAAAGGTGGCCGTGTTCGAAGTAGGAACAATCGACGAGCGTGCATGTCACGATATGCGAATGTAGAAGAGGCGCGAGAGTTATGTCAGGATATAACAATATGGCGATCCGTCCTCTCTGCCTACCCCTGCGGAGAAACGGCGCGATGGTTAGTTAGTTTACTCTGAAGATTTTGCCGGCAGTGTCGACGCTTAAATTCGTTCATTCGATAGACTACCTGAACCAAAACTTGTATTTCAATGAATTCAAATCAAATCAATTTATTTTTTCAAAAGATATTACAAACAACAATTTTAGTTTAAGGCATCTATTGAGAACGGGTAAAACATAAAAATATATAATACCAGGAACGCATGAGAGATGGTTCGAGATTAGGAATACAAGATATTCTCCAAAGTCAAGAGTATTTGTCTTCTGAGCGTACTTTCACGAATATGAAAGACGTCGATCTCCGAAGCGATCATGTTCAGCAGTTTGATTGCTCTCCCCACCGGCATCACCAGAGGCAGGTTGTTTCTGCATGCTGGGAGATAAAACAATCTGTGCTGACCCTGTCGAAGATAACCATCTGGAACATAAAGATGGATAGCCCCAAGATAACGGAGTTCTCAAAGAATCCCCTGATAAGTCTGAAGAAATGGGTAAGTGTGCACCCATCTCTTCTTATCTGCAAAATATTGGTCCCCAGCATGCCCAAGAGGAATGCAGTGGGAAAAAGCCACGGATAGCTACCAAACCCTCTCATTATTATTATTATTATGATGATTTGTATTTTAAGTGCGCCGTTTTGTAAAATCAATTACTCCAAGGGCGCACTAGGAAATGACTGACCCAACAGTGCAGTCTTCAGAAGTTTCTTAAATTTAACGTCACTATCCTCATACTTAATACTAACATGGAGACTATTCCACGCCAACGGACTTGCAATGCTGAATGCACGATCATAGAAACATGCCTTATTGGCTCTGACTGGAATTGCTATATTGTTTGCACTTGTTTCTACCGATCGGAGTGAACGTTGTCTTTCCGTTGGCATGGGTGTCACGCAGAGGTCCGATATATACGCTGGCGCTCTCTGGTGTCGAGCCTTAAACACTGTCAAACACAATTTATATTTTACTCGCTCTCGGATTTTAAGCCAATGAAGGTCCTTCAGGAGCGGCGTGATATGACAGTATTTTTGTTGCCCCATAATTAATCGGGCAGCAGCATTGAATACGCTTTGTATTCTGTTTAATTGATTATTTGGCAATCCAGCGTACATTCCGTTGCAATAATCTAACCGTGACACTACAAAAGAATTTACGAGGGTCCTAGCTTCACCAACAGGTAAACATCTCCGTATGTGCTTTAGCTGTCTCAGTTGGAAGCAACCAGACTTAACACATTGTTTTCGGGTATTGTTTTATGCTGATTGCAGCCTGGCGCGGGCGATATTTGGGTTCGCGCGCGAGTTTTTTCAACATTATTTTAAAAGTCTATAACTTTTGAAATATCCGTGATAATTGACTGAAACTTTAAATGCATCTTACCTTATTGTGTCTCAATGATGAAAAGATGGAAAACATACACAAAAAAAATTGGGCTTCAAAGTAGCACTTTGGAAGTTTTATTTTTATACAAACACAGAATTTTTATCAAATTATAATACTATTTAAAATCAATACAACTATTTAACACTAGATAACACTATTTAAAATTGTCAAAATTACTGTCTAGTATTTTTTACTGTATGGTACCGTTCAAAACATGTACCTCTGTGAAGAGCCACACCACAGAATTTACACATGTAACAAGTTTCACTCCTTTTTCCTTTAGCAGCACACACTCGACATTTTCTTTGTGCGTATTTTTTTCCCTTTCCCCTTTATCCTTTCTAATTTATGGACTTAGAGATTCGTAGAAAGTCTGCCTGGAGGATCGCGATTTGGAGTGTGCCGTGTCAAACTTACTGTCGATGTTCCAGGTTCCTCACTTAGTTCGCTTTCAATACTGCTAGTTATCCAATGACGTGCTGTCTCCAATAAAAAAAAATTGTACCTTACTGAGTCTGGATATTTTGCTTTATAAATCACTTGTTTCACTGTCTGCCATCAATAGTCTTTCTGTATCACTAGCACAGGAACAATTAGATAAATTGTCTACACACAATTCATCGTCTGATTTATTCTCATCCGGAAAAAACATTGTGGGTTTTAGGTATAAAAATAATTATATGAACTCAATGACAACGACCAAACGACCGAACATGTATACGTTTACATAAACACTAATGTTTGGTAGAAATATGAACAAAACATTCCTACCATTCATCCCTTCTTCAAGTAGAAAGAACCCTAAAATTTCTCCGTACAAGTTGAAAATAATTATTGCGCATTGAAGGTCAAAAAAAAAACAAGCCAGCGGGATCTGCGTCAAGGTTTCTTCGAGCACACAAAAAATGTATATTTTTAGAATTTTTTTTTTTCATTTTATAATTGAATAATAAATCAAAAGTAAAGCCTAATAAATATAAATATGTGAGTGAAATTATATTGTGAAGTCAGATATACGATTTAGCAACAAAATCCATTTATTACACAACACGTTTTATTACGTTACTCGACGACAACCACCAGAGAGTAAAAAACGTATTTTTACGTTTCCCGCATTTGAGCACCAAACTGAAAAAAACGTAGTTTTACGTTTCCCGACAACATTGTGTTAACAAGCCCTGATATGTGCGTATTGTAAGACAGATTGCCATCTAAATGAACACCTAGAAACTTTAAACTCTTTGAAGGAGATATTTATAATAAGGAGATATCTCGGAAATCTTTTCTGAGCCTTCTCTAACATGAGCGAGTATCTCGCCTCGAATTGGCATATAGCGACACGTCATACTGCAATAATTGATTATTGACACATAGAGCATAGTTTACTTTTTGTAGAATAATAATTATGTTATGCGTACTATGAAAGTGAAAACACAACACAAGGCAGCGCCTGTTCGCTTGGGAAAGTGAATCTTTCAGTAATTTGCTTGTTCGTATTTTTCTCACACAATGATTCATTTCAGTGGAGATTTTTCTGACGAAAGATTGTTAGATGTTTTTTTTTTATCAGTATCATTGATAAGTCTTGATGATGGTTTATCTCAATGCACGACATCTCAAAGAACTTAATTCGCTTAAAATTCCAGAAAGAATCCAGTATAAATTCTGCTGGACAGTCTTCAAAGCGCTACATGGAATGGTACCAAGTTATATATCCGAACTATGTATAACGGACAGCTTAAATTCAATAAAATTCACACTTCGCTCGACGAAGAAGACATACTTCTCTCGATTTACATCGTGTCATGCACACACGTCGATTTTTCCGACTGCCCACGTAGTTGTTATCCCAAACAAAAACCTATCCAAAAAAATAACAGTTATTTTACCGACCTTTATTTATTTATTTATTATTTTGTTGAAACGATCTTCACACCATGACAGCATGAACCAAATCGATGTAAAGGGTATTTTTATAGCTATCATAGTGATTCTCGTGACATGTGATAGGTAGCTAATCTATCGCCATTTTATTGGCACGTGAATTCTACACCAGACCAAAGACAGTGTGACAATCACACTGCCCTCGCCGGGAATCGAACCCAGAACCTTCGGGGTGGCAGTCAATGCACTTACCACTCGGTCACGAAGGTCGTATGTATGTCTTACGTATGGCAGTGAAGCATGTAACTGGCAAAAGAAGGATGAAAGTAGAATAAATGCAGAAGAAATGAGATTTCTTAGATGACTATGTGGAAAATCTGTATATGCTAGAGCGTGGAATGAAAATAAAATATATGAATGCAGGGCGAATGAAATTGTTATGAACAAAATAACGAAAGGAACATTAAGATGGTTTGGACACATGGAAAAAATTAATGGTAAAAATATATATTATATTAACGATGTAAATGGAACTAGAAATAGGGAAAGACCGGGGAAATCGTGGCACGATCAGATAAATCAATTGTCGGCCACGTGAGGAGCTGAGAGGAGTTGAGCAGATATCGACGTGCGTGCATGACACGATGTATGAATGTTAGGAGAGAAGTATGTCAGGAAAGAAAAGTGTGGCAGTCCATTATTTTTGCCTACCTCTCCGGAGTGATAATTAGTTAGTTAAATTAAAGTACATATTATTTTACCCGTGGCGGGAGTTCACTTCTTTCAGCTGATTGGCGGCCGTATACAAAACTCGGATGTCCTGAGTGATGTAGGTCTATTTTTCCCTGATAATTATTACCTTCGTCAAAGACAGCACAGATTGTTTTATTTGCCGCGCTGCAGAACCAACCTGCCAATGGTTATGCCTGTGGGTAGGGCAATCTTATTGCCTAATCGGGTCGCCTCGGAGGTCGACATATTTCGTGATAGTGTGAGTTGCCTCAGGGATACAATGTCAATGTTATGATTATTTCTAATTCTTAAGCTTATTTTTATTAATTTATTTTTATTATATGAAATGAGATCTCTTAGACGAATGTGTGGATACTCTGTTTATGATAGAGTACCGTATGAAAATATAAGAAGTGAATGCGGTGCGAATGATGGTGTCATGAACAAAATAATGAAAGGATCATTAAGATGGTTTGGACATGTGGAAAGAATGAATGAAGAAAGAATGGTAAAAAAATTATATGTTAACGGTGTAAATGGAACCAGAAATAGAGGAAGACCGAGGAAAACGTGGCACGATCAAATAAATCAAATATTGAATGTCGGCCATGTGAGGAGTCAGAGAAATGGACGCGCGTGCATGACACGATGTATGAATGTTGAGGAAGCGAGAGAAATATGTCAGGAAAGAAAAGTGTGGCAGTCCATTCTTTCTCCCTACCCCTTCGGGGAAACGGCGTGATGGTTAGTTATTTAGTTATTTTTATTATTATATATTTTTGTATTTTTTATATATTTTTTTTATGCTTTTCTTTTGAATTCTCATAATGTGATTGCAAACGATCCGGAAATATGTCTGTAATGTTTGTAATTTTAAAATACCAAAAAAAAAATACCACAATGCCTCAAGACTAAAGTCTTCAACCAGTGCGTTTTGCCAGTCATGACATACGGAGCCGAGACGTGGACATTGACAAATGGTCTAGTCTACAGATTCAAGGTTGCCCAGCGCGCCATGGAAAGAGCCATGCTTGGAATAACCTTGAGGGATAGATTTAGAAACGAATTTATTCGACAACAAACCAAGGTGACTGAGGTGGCTCTACGGATAGGCGGGCTGAAGTGGCGGCGGGCTGGCCATATATGGAGAAGACGGGTTCTGGAGTGGAGACCGCGCACAGGATTCCGTAGAGTTGGACGTCCCCCTGCCCGCTGGACCGACGATCTGAAGAGGATTGCTGGACATGGATGGATGGGAGCGGCAATGGATAGGGGGCGGTGGCGGGCTTTGGGAGAGGCCTACATTCAGCAGTGGATGACAGACGGCTGATGATGATGATGATGTTTGTAATTTTGATTAAAATAAATGAAATGAAATTAAATTTTTCCGCACGCAATAATTGCTTACAGCGTTCGGAAAATTTTGATGAGGCTATGTGATATTATATTTAAAAAGATCATATCAAAGACTGCCATTTCCTTGTATAAATTGTAAAAATGCTTAATACACCAGTATAGTCATGGTCAAAACACCGCAATACATCAATTATAATTGAACAAAGAATCCGTGTTATTACATGTGGTATTTACTACGGAAGTTGTAGGCATGAAAAATGCGCCAACGATGATAAATTACTGATTAACCAATCCCTTAAGGTGCTAAAATAAAAACGTGCGTTCCGGTGTAGGGTAGTCAGTACGCGTTAAAAAATTAGCGATTTTAAATCCAATAAATAGGAACATTCATAGCTAATCCCCTTATATAATTATAATTGAAGTCAAAAATTATAATAATTGAGATTTGATTGCTAAAAACACTAAAACCCATCTGGCAACGCTCACGAAACGGGCATAGACCCGCTCTGGTTGCAAGCCCGAAAGCGACTGCCGCCGGCGCGGCGGGACGGCGAGAGTGAGAACATTGAGCTAGAACATATGCAAGAGTGAGATGCGAATATAGTGTCGCGTACTCAGCGCTACGAATTTTGTTTCCGATGTTCACAAAATACCTCCGATGTACCCGATGAATTCTGATTATAATTAATATTATTTTTTTAATCAATGCGTAAATATATTATGGAGGAATACCTAAAATCTTAACCTTGTATTTATTAAATGTATAGAGATATTGATGGTTATTAGAAGCAACGTGTAGAAGATACCCATCACAGGGAAGGGAGGGTTAAAAAAATGTTAAAAATATCAAATCAAATCAGTTTATTAACTCAAAAGACATTACAAACATGGAAAATGTTTAAGGCATCTATTAAGTACAGGTAAAATATTATAAAAATACAACAAAGTACCAGGAATGCATTAGAGATGGTTCGACATTAGGAAGACAACATACTTTCTAAAGTCAAGAGTATTTGTCCCCTGAACGTGCCTTCACTAATATAAAAGATGTCGATTTCCGAGGATACCGCGTTCAGCAGACTAATTGCTCTTCCCACCGGTGATGCACAACTAACCAGAGTGGATGGACCGCCATACTTCTCTGTCCTGACATACCTCTCTAGTTTTATTTTATTTATTACTAGCTGACCCGGCAACGCTTCGCTATTGCTATATTAGAGTATATAAATACTCGTACACCCAATATATATTAAAGAAATACAATTAAAGTTCAATATCAATTATTTTATTGGATAAAATGACATGTGTATAGGTGCAAGAATGTGTGTATCCTAATTCAGTTCATATCTTTAAAACATTTGTTTAATCCAAGCAAACTTGCTGTGAACTTGAATAATACTAATGTGAATTGAACAATTGAAGGCTGGGCATTACCAAGGTGGCAAGTTTGCAAAAAGTCTGAAATGAGTTTTTGATGCCAATTGGTCTTAAACATAGCTGTGCAAAAGCGCGTTATGATTTAATAATATAGTGTAGTTCAAACGTTACCCTAAAGATGCCACCCAAAAAAAAGTTTATATATATCTTTTTCAGCTTTATGTTTAAACCATTAAACGTCCAGTCTTAATTTTTTTCCTCAATATTTTAAGTGAAATTAAAAAACAAATAAATATACTATATCACATTTGCATAAAACATTCATACATATACAATTCATATCCGTTCACTCCTGGGCGTAGGCCTCCTCCATCTGCTTCAATGTCTGTCGATCCTGGGCAACACGCATCCAATGTCGTCCCTCCATCGAAGTTGAGGACGTCCTGGGTTTCGGGTTGCACTTCATCTACGCATATATCGAGGTGTGGGATCCATCCTCTGCACACGCGCATTCCATTATCTTCTGGGTTGTCTGCCTCATCTCATGACATCTTTCAGCTTGCAGATTTCACCGTTTCATGTTACCTAGAAATAAAAGGAAAAATATTAAATTAATATAGTGTAGTTCAAATGTTACCCTAAAGATGCCACCCAAAAAAAAGTTAATATATATCTTTTTCAGCTTAATGTTTAAACCATTAAACGTCCAGTCTTAATTTTTTTCCTTAATATTTTAAGTGAAATTAAAAAAACAAATAAATATACTATATCACATTTGCATGAAACATTCATACATATACCATTCAAGGTCATAATAATGCTCTTAGAAATACAATGTTTAGAGAAACAAAACTCTTGATTTTGATGTCCATTAGATGACTAATAATGCACATTCACTTAACCAATGACGAAATTTGTAAATTTGTGTGATGTCTGGAAATATACATTGAATCAATTCTCCTTTGGAGTGTGATTCTACAGAAATCAGTTGATAATTTAAAGCATTCATTCCATACAATGAACTTTCATTGTTGCAGAATTTTACCCATTCCAGAAATATTTAAAATGTTGCATGTAGGTGTTTCAATGTTTTGTATCATCATCATCATGAGCCTATATCCGTTCACTCCTGGGCGTAGGCCTCCTCCATCTGATTCAATGTCTGTCGATCCTGGGCAAAACGCATCCAATGTCGTCCCTCCATCGAAGTTGAGGACGTCCTGGGTTTCGGGTTGCAGTTCATCTATCATCAGGGCTGCGAGCGGCATGCCATTTTAGCGCTGCCACTCTTCCGATGATGTCCGACACTCCTGTTCTGCCTCTAATAGTGGAATTAAACCAATTAATCCAACCTGTACATACCATTTCAAAATTAGTTCATAAATATAACAATCTTCCTGGGCGTAGGCCTCCTCCATCTGATTCAATGTCTGTCGATCCTGGGCAAAACGCATCCAATTTCGTCCCTCCATCGAAGTTGAGGACGTCCTGGGTTTCGGGTTGCAGTTCATCTATCATCAGGGCTGCGAGCGGCATGCCATTTTAGCGCTGCCACTCTTCCGATGATGTCCGACACTCCTGTTCTGCCTCTAATAGTGGAATTAAACCAATTAATCCAACCTGTACATACCATTTCAAAATTAGTTCATGCATATAACAATCGGGTGTGGGATCCATACATGCCAGTATCTTGCGTTGCGTGCCCCATCTCACGACATCTTCCACCTTGTAGATATCGTGGATAGCCGTGTTCCTCACCCTATCTCAAAGAGTCTTTCCTGGTATCATCCTTAGCGTCGGCATCTCTGCAAAAATCAAATAATTATATTAAAATGAGCAGTATATTAAAAAAAAAAACACTCGATCATTGTAAGATTGGCGTGGGAACATCAGACCATTTGGAAATGTTATATTACTGGATTTTTCCAACTGAGGCAGCTAATGCTGTATGTAAGGATATGTTTACCTATCACAGCATAACAGAGAAAAACTAAAACAGCTGAAGTAAATCGTCTAATCCAAAAGATATAGGTTATCGCCCTGCCAGAACAATTTTACATTACATTATTAAAATAGATTATACCAATTCATAGAATTGTTACTTAGAATTTAACGTTTTTCCATGTAGTCATAACATAACCTAAAATAATACGTAAGTAAAACGATATGTAATATCATTTCTATTCGATATAATTTAGAACTAAAACTTTGAAATATGTAATGCGGAAATATAATCTGTATTCATTTCAACGGCAAAATAGAATAAACTGAAGATATATATGAATTAGAAATATAAATATTTTACTTACGAAACTGTAACACGCAATTCAAATTTGACATTTCAGAGATAGGGATGGGCAATCCGCTCACGAGTCGACTCAAAGATTCGAATCTTTTTGGTGAGCGGGTGAGCGATGATCCATAAAAAAAAGAGCGGCAGCTCAATGATCCGCTAGGTCAGGGGGGTCGGCAAAATTATTAGCCAAAGAGCCAAATGCGTACTTTACAACGATTTAAAAAAAAATTGAGAGCCAAATATGTTTATTGATTTAGATAACCTTTATTATAATTTTTGCACTTCATTCAATTACGGGTACACTGAATAAAACATTATTTCATACTTCTTCCTGTGATGAAGGCGACCAGCCTTCTCTCCATCTCTTTGGTGGTCATCCTGGTGGTCGACGGCCCTCTGGAGTCTCTTGTATCACGATATTAGGAATTCTTGCTGGATCCATTCTCTCGATGTCTCTGCCTACTCCATCTCACTATGTCTTCAATGTTGCAGGATTTGCGAATTTATTCGTTGGGTATCCTATCTCTAACGGTTCTCCCCACAATAGGTCGCAGTCTGGTTCTGACAGTGTCTGCTCTTGCTTTGATTCCGTATGTTATTATGGACCTGATGCATGTTTGTTTGTTGTTATTCTTAATTTTAGGCACAATTCCATGTTCTCATCAATAAGACGACTTCGTAGTTTACTCTTGTTAAAATTCATGCTTGAATAAAATTGTCCGCATGAATATGTAGAAGCGAAAAGCGAAAGATCAGCAAGAGTCAGTAATACTATTTCAGGCGTTGAAGATGATGACTAAAAATTTTTGAATTGGCGATGATGATTAAGAGTTTTAGCTAAACCGGAATTGATAATCGTAATCACCAATTCCATAACTTTACAAATTTCTTCTGGAAATGTCTGCGGACAGAGCGTTCTTGATGAATGATGCGATGGTAAGCAAGTATCTCGCGATTATTTTTTCTTTCAACAAACCCCTTCGGCTCCGGAGCCGCATTTTGCCGACCTCTGCGCTAGGTGAATCATATATTATTGCAAAAGAGTCGACGAACGGTTCCGCTCAGTAAAGTGAGCCGATTCTTCTTGATAATTATCGAGCGGCTCCGGAGCCGCATTTTGCCGACCTCTGCGCTCGGTGAATCGTATGTCGACGAACGGTTCCGCTCAGTAAAGTGAGCCGATTCTTCTTGATAATTATCGAGCGGCTCCGGAGCCGCATTTTGCCGACCTCTGCGCTCGGTGAATCGTATATTATTGCAAAAGAGTCGACTATTTTTAGTGATCTCTTTAAGGGATCTGAGCTGAATGGTTCCGCTCAGTAAAGTGAGCCGATTCTTCTTGATAATTATCGAGTCGTTTGTCAAAAAAGTTGTTTGTCGTTGTGAATTTTTTTTTAGCTCATCGACAAAAAATTTATCCTGGTGAATTTTTTTTTTTTACCGGAATCAACTTTTTTGGTCGAGGAGCAAAAAAAAAGGTCACTAAAATAATTTCAAACTTTGAACGACTCAAAATGGTGAACCGTGGATCGTTAAAAAGAGTCGGCTCACTTTGCTGAGCGGAACCGTTCAGATCAGATCCCTGAGATGAGTCGTTTTGCCCATCCCTATACGTGCGTATATTTTTCAGTTCAAAAGAGCGACTAATTTCATATCTGACCACGCAAAGAGTCAAAAAAGCCACTAATTTGCATCTTATCACGCCAAGCGAATATAGACTCTAAAGATCGATACTCAGGTGATACGAACATGAAGGTCTATACTCGCTCGCACTACGAAAATTTATAAATTTACAAAGTTAATTAGAGCTCGATTAATAACAAAAATATGCCTATGACGACCGGGATACTCCATTTAGTAAAGTGTATAACTTGGAAAATGATCAGCTCAGGAATAACCTCAGAAATAGTCCACACACACAACCAAAACTGCCTTTTATTTATATAGATAGATTTTCATGACTTATATTTTAAGCACGCCGTTTTGTAAAATCAATTACTCCAAGGGCGCACTAGGAAAAGACTGACCGAACAGTGCAGTCTTTAGAATTTTCAAATAATTAATGTTTTTTGATAGAAGTTCATTTTAAATAATAAAAACAAAAAAAATAATACAAAATTTATTTATTATTATGTATTTAGTGTGCTTCCACTTGTGTTTATGTTCGACCGGTTTTGCCATCTTCTGGTCTAGTCTTACCAGAAGATGGCAGCAAGCTGCCGAAACCGGTCGAACATTAACACTAGTGGAAGCGCATTAAATACATAATAATAAAGAATTTTTGTGTAATTTTTGTTTGTTTTTATTACTTTAGAAGTTTCCTAAATTTAAATAATATGAAATAAATCGAGTTTTTTTTATAACTACTTCCACATTTATTCTATTACTATCGACAGATTGGGCATCCCAGTCTGTCGATGCCAGCGAGCACGGCGAAACCGGTCGTTGTCGAAATAAAGACAAATGTGGAATTAGTTATAAAAAAACGTTTTATTTAATTATTATTTAAAATGAACTTCCATGAGATTTCAGTTAAATCATTTGATTATCCTAAATGTGACGTCACTATCCTCATACTTAATAGAAACATAGAGGCTATTCCACGCCAACGGACCCGCAACGATGAAAGCACGATCATAGAAACTTGATTTATTGGCTGTGACTGGAATTGTTATCTTGTTTGAATTTGTTTCTGCTTATCGGATTGAACGTTGCCTCTCCGTTGGCATGGGTGTCACGTTTTTTTTTTTTTTAGGATAACATAGTATAAACTATTATTTAGGGTAACATTATATATCCTTGTTTAGGGGTAATAACATTATTTATTATTTCTTGAACAATGATGTAATATTTCACATTAAATCAGAACTACGAATGCAAATATCTGTTTTTTTAGAAGTTTCATTATATTTTATGTGAATTACATGTTTCGCCTGTCTTAGGCATTATTAAATGTTAATTTTGATAAGGCCTAAGACAGGGAAATCATCTTATTTTCATAAAATATAATAAAACTCTAAAATACAAAAGTTTTCATTCGCCTTAATTAGGTTATATAATTACATTGTACGAGTATTTTATATCTACGAGTATTTTAGTTTTAGAGATTGATAGAATTTAGAATTCTGAATTGTTGAAAAAACATATTTAAACGTCCGATTTCTAGAAGTTTTATTATATTTTATGGATGTGGCATGTTTCTTCTTGTCCCCAGCAAGTCAAATCATGTTAGTAAATATAATAAAACATCGAGAAAACTGTCAGAGGTCCGAAATATATGTTTGAATTGTATGATTTGGCTCGCGCTGTAATTATGTAAAGAAGAGCGATTGTGCAAAATAATAATAATAATAACGCCATGTGTTATTTTGGTCTTACGCATGCTTTATTTTTTTTAAATAAATGGTTAAATTAGTAATTAAACATGGAGTTTCGCTTACATTATAATCAGCTCGCAATCGTCATAAAGCACCCGCATGCAATGTACGAGTACTTAGGAAGCAGAGACAATTGTTTCTTTATGATAATTCCGTGCGTAGGGGCATTGACTTTGAAATTTCGATAAAAATGTAATTAATTAGGTACGCACTGTTACCCTGATAATCGTCTTTATACAGCGCAAGTCCTCCGACACGATACTATTTGAAAAATTCAAGGTCTTGGAAAACACGTGATAAATAGTCATTGCTGGACGGTCTATAAGGCGTTGCATGGAATGGCACCAGCTTATATATCTGAACTCTGCATCAACGAGAACCTGAATGCTAGACAGTCTACATTGCGATCAGATAAGTCTTCTGCGATCGGTAGATTGACTGTGCCAAAACGCTGTCCAAGCACAAACTTTGGCGACCGAGCCTTCGCGGTAGCCGGCCCTTCAGCCTGGAACAGTCATCCAGCAGACCTTAAGTGCATTGAGAATCAATCAGAGTTTAGATCGAGACTCAAAACGCACCTTTTCAAATTATCATTTCCTGACAGGAAGGGCTGATCGACTTCGTCAGGTGCAGCCCTCATACTAAATATGTTTATAATTTTTTTTTATCATTATTATTATTATTATTATCTAGTTGATAAAACGGAGCATCTTCTACAGCGCCCTTGAGATGAGTAATTCATAAAAATGGCGCTCTATGAATTATCCAATTTATTATTATTATTATTATTATTATAACCATGAAAATCAGGCGGCAAACTCATAAGCCAAAATATGTTTTTATTTTTACGTTTTTTTAGTAATTTTTTCTCGGCATGTTTCAAAAGTTTTTTTTTCTTCATTTTTTTTTCTCAAGGATATAGTTATAAAGTATTTCAAAAGTTTTACAGCTTCATCGTCGGTAGAACGATATAAAATAAACTCAAAAGTGGAAATTACAGTGTTTTAATTTTTTTAAATTCTTCATTACGGAATTCCATATAATTAACGCATTAAGGGGTTACGCCACATTGGCGCTCGGAAAATAATAGGTATAAAAATAAACTTTTTTAACACAGGCATTTTATATAATAATATAATCTTTATTTTATGCATGTAAATAGTATTTTTATAAACAATTTACAATATTAAATATTGAAGAAAAAAATGTCGGAGCCGAAATCTAGAGCCCTGTTTTGAAACTCCTTACTGATGGTGTACATGATTTCTTTATAATGCATTATCCGAAATAAAAAAAAACAAATAGTTTATTATAGAATTGTAATAGCTATCGAGTGACGTAGGGATATGGATTTTTAAAAATGTAGAAATGGCAGCTGTTTAAAAAAAAATCTAATTTTCATTGAAATTTTGAGTTTAAAAAAATTATAACTTTTGAACATGAAACCCAATAAAAAAAAAGCCGTCACATTGTAGAAAATATTATGGAAAATAACTAACTAACTAACCATCACGCCGTCTCTCCGAAGGGGTAGGCAAAAAGAATGGACTGCCACACTTTTCTCTCCCGACATATTTCTCTCGTTTCCTCAACATTCATACATCGTGTCATGCACGTGCGTTGATTTCTCTGACTCCTCACATGGCCGACATTCAATATTTGATTTATTTGATCGTGCCACGTTTTCCTCGGTCTTCCTCTATTTCTGGTTCCATTTACATCATTAACATACTTGACCTTCCTCGACATCTTTTCCCATTCACACTACTTGTATGTATCTTTTTAACCATTATTCCCTCATCCATTCGTTCCACATGTCCAAACCATCTTAGTGACCCTTTCTTAATTTTATTTATCACGCATTCATCCGCCTTACATTCCTTTCTTACTTCATCATTAGATATTCTATCTTACATTGTTTTCTGCACAATCTTCTTAGTGACTTAATTTCTACGGCATTTATCCTACTTTAATCCTTCTCCTGCCAACTCCAAACTTCACTTCCATACATAAGGGTCGGAACTGGAACTCTATTGTGCACTGCCATTTTTGCTTCAATCGATATATTTCTATTTGCGGTAATGACTTTAAGTGCACCATTTATTTTGTATCATGATCCAACCCTTCTTCTGATATTTTTCTCAATTCTTCCATCTCTTGTAAACATGCTTCCCAGATAAACTAATTCGGTAACTTACTCTAATTTCTCACCGTTCGTACTTATGTCACAATCCGTCGTACATTCTTCCTTTTAAAATAACATAACTTTAGATTTTGACATGTTCATCACAAGGTCATACTTATTGCATACTTGGTACATTCTTGATATTAGGACTTGTAGTTCGTCCATGCTGTCAGCAATTTAAACAGCGTCGTCTGCATATAGCAAACAGCTGATGGACATATCCTTCATTTTCGCAGCAGCATTTATGCCATCTAGATAAATCAGGGGATATTTCGAGAACTCGGACATGCTGGAGGATGTTGGCCTGTTTGTCCCTGATAGATCCAATTTATTATTATATTATGGATTTGGGTCAGGCTGTAGTGATGACGAGTGGTAAGTGCATTGACTGCCACCCCGAAGGTTCCGGGTTCGATTCCCGGCGAGGGCAGCGTGATTGTCACACTGTCTTTGGTCTGGTGTAAAATTCACGTGATAATAAAATGGCGATAGATTAGCTACCTATCACATATCACGAGAATTAATATGATAGCTATAATACCCTTTACGTCGATTTGGCTCATGCTGTCATGATGTAAAGAGCGATTCGACAAAATATTAAAATTTTAATATTAAAATAATAATAATATTTACGTTTCCTTAAATTCCCTTTGTGCATGACTCGATCGGGAAATTGCGGGGTCGATCCTAGACGGTAAAACCGCGACGTGACGTATGCAACGGAGTACGAATGATAGTGGAATCACGGACCGGTCTTATGACGAAGGCGAATAAACTCGTTTTAATAATATAATTCATTATACAATTCGGAATTCCCCAATAGTAGCGCCACAAGAATATTTCGTTCACAAGTGCATATAAAAAGAAATTCTTGACAAAATTTTGATGTTTCCGTAAAATTAGTTCTTTTTATTTGTTTCTTAACTCTAGATAACTAAAAATTTTGCGAGTTACAGTCACTAAAAGTCATTTTGACTTCTTCTTGTTCTTCTTCAGCCTATTCCCGTCCACTCCTGGACAAAGGCCTCCTCCATTCGCTTCCATGTCACTCTGTATTGTGCAGACTGCATCCAGGTTATTCCGACGTGTCTGTTCAGATCATCCTTCCACCGTAGTTGCGGTCGCCCTGCACTTCTCTTTGCCGTCCACAGTCTCCAAGTCAGCAGTTTTGTCCATTTTTCATCTGAGCTTCTGGCTACGTGACCTGCCCATCAGTGGATGATGTCAGTGACCATTGTTTTTTCTCTCACCCTATCGTTTCTGACTCTGTCTCTTAGGCTTATTCCTGACATGGCTCTTTGGGTCACTCGTAATTTCTCGGCATTTTGTTTGGACAATGTTACAGTTTCAAGACCATTAGTACCAACTGGCAGAATGCAGGCTTCATATACCATTTTTTAATAATAAAAAAATAATAAAAATTGTTTTGGTAAAACAGATATGTAAGATATAAAATGGACACAACAATAATTGATTATTTGAAGTGTTTCATTGTATGATATTTTACATAACAATCCCTAACGCGAAGTCCAGGTTTACTTTCGCAGGTTTCGCAATATACTCGTGTTTCTTTTCTTCCACTGGATTTTTTCTGTTGGAACATACTGCGCAGTCCTTCTTAGTTCCAGAACGTAATACGTGGAATTTATTTATAAATCAGTCCTCTGAAGGGAGAGTAGCAAAGCGTCGTCCAAATCGATTAACTCCTCGATAATCCCCTATTAAATGATCGACCAATAATTTTACAGATTTCAAATGTGTCTTTGGAAACTGTATAAGTAGTTTATGACACACACGCCTTTTTTAATTTGAGCTTATATGTAATTGGCGCTGTACTTCGTTAGCGCGTTGACTTACTGAGCGAATACTTCGTTATACGCTGGCGCCATCTATGAACGACTTTTGGAACACTTTTGGTTTTGCACAAACATTAAATATATTTACGTGCGGAATCACTCGATACTATTACTAAATAATTAAATTACTAAAACGAAATATCGGATTTCAATCACTCCTTTCTCGAACAAATTCTGTAACTTATTACTATTTAATTGTACTAATATGATTCCGGTTAAATTATACTGAAAAGTAAAAAAAAAAACGATATATTAAAAATATTGAGGAATAAGACTTTATTTTCTTGCCGCCATAGCAGCGGCACTCGAGTGATACGGCAAACCATGCATGCCGCCTCTATGGCGGCACTCGAGTGCTAGGGGTTAAATGACAATGGGGGAAATACAATAAAAATAAAATTAAACATTTAAAAAATATATATATATTTTTAATTGAAAGTTCTTCGTAGAAGTTCATTTTAAATAATGAAAGAAAAATTACAATTTTTCATTATTATAATGTATTAAGTAGACTTTTACTCGTGTTTAACACGGCAGCTTGCTGCCATCTTCATGGCAGCAAGCTGCCGAAATCGGTCGACGTTAAACACAAGTGGAAACCCACTAAATAAAGAAAATTTCTATTAATTTTTTCTTTCTTTATTCAACACTTTTTAACTTAGTATAAACCAATATATTTGAAATAATAACTAAATAATTCGATATTTTTTTTAACTACTTCCATTGTTGTCTTTATTTCGATAGCGACCTGTTTCGCCAGGCTCGCTGGCATCGACAGACTGGTCTCCAGTGAAACCGGTCGCTGTCTAAATAAAGGCAAAAGTGGAAGTAGTTAAAAAAATCATTGTTTTATTTAATTATTAACAAACAAACAAACCATCACGCCGTTTACCGCAGGGGTAGGCAGAGATAATGGACCGCCACACTACTCTATCCTGGCACACGTCTCTAGCTATTTCCACATTCATACAACAAGTCATACACGCACGTCGATTCTACCGACTTCTAACATGACCAATCTTTGATTAATCTTTAATAAATTTGATTAATCTGGTCATGTCATGTTTTCCTCGGTATACCTCGACTCGGTACTCATTAACATCGTTAACATATTTTTTCTTAAACATTATTTTTCCATCCATGCGCTCCATATGTCCGAACCAACGCAGAGATCCTTTCATAATTTTGTTCAGAGTACCTTCTTCCGCTCTATCATGCTTCGCTTCCATACATAAGGGTTGGGACCAGAAATCCATTGTGAATGGCCGTTTTTCGCTTTCATTGATAAATTCTTGTTTCCAATCTCATTCGCTTTGTTACCCGTACCAACCCTTCTTTCGATGTCACTATCAATTCGGGCATCTGCTGTGAACATGCTACTTAAATACCCAAATTCACCGCTCCAAGTTCTCTTCGTTCACACTTATGTTACAAACTGACATTTCGTCACCTGAGAGTAAGAAGGTTCCAACTGTCAAAAAGTTTTGTTGGTTTCGGGTGTGTATCTTGGAATAAAAGGGTTCCATCTGAAGCAGATGAAACTCTTTTACCGAGAAGCGTGTAAATTTTCTGGCGACAGTTGGAATAATAAAGTTCTAAGTGTAAATGAATCCTTCAGTGAATCGTGTGTTTTGAATGATCGGATGGAACTTGATTATTTTCGTAACATCATAATGACGATACTATTACATGTTTTTTTTTTAATTGTACGTAAAGATAAGATTAGTAAAAATCCTTTTCACGAAAAAAAGTCAAATGTGAAAATTTGTTAGTTGGAACCCTCTTACTCTCAGGTGTCGATTTGCTCTTCCCTTTCAAAAACTATCATCTTTGACATTCCGACATTCGTCATTAAATCGTTTGACTTGTAACACCTCATACATTCTCGACACCAAGACTTTTAATATAATGATTAGTGAATTAATATATTGTTACTATTGTTGCAGGCATCAGCGGTCGCACGGTGTCGGCCCTGCGCGTGATGGCCTCCACGGAGCTCCCGCCTGTGGGCTTCAGCTCGCTGCCCGTCACGGCAGACAGTGGGGCGCGCGCCTGGCGCAAGAAGCAGCTCTGCTACCAGCTGGCGCCCGGCCCCTCGGGGCCCCTCACCGACATCATACTCTGCTCCAGGCTCAAGAGGGCTCCGGACGGCTTCGAGTATGCCGGGTCAGTTGACAACCATTATTTATTAATTATTAAGGGTAACATACAGCAATATCAATAACACATATTAGAAAAAACACTTAAAAAATACACAGTGAACTTAAAAATGTAAAGATAGGCGTGGAAACCTACCATATACTCGTATACAAGTTCCAAAAATTTGTCAGCCGTGGTGGTCGTAAGAAGGGCGGAATGGGGAATGTTGTTACACATAAAGCGATCGCTCAACTCAACCAATGACAGGTCATAAGTCCTGTAAGCGCCTCGGCCACCACCTTCTGTTCCCAGAAAACAATTTACATCTTCGTCTCTATTGAGATATAATTAATCCTTATAAAAAAAAAGTAAGGCCAATTACATGCTCCCTAAACTAACTAACCATCACGCCGTCTCCTCGAAGGGGTAGGCAGAAAGAATGGACTGCCACACTTTTCTTTCCTGACATATTTCTCTCGCTTCCTCAACATTCATACATGCACGCGCCTCGATTTCTCGTGACTCCTCACGTGGCCGACATTCAATATTTGATTAATTTGATTCTTCTATTTATAGTTCCATTTACATCGTTAACATATACTTTTTTTGCCATTCTTTCCATGTGTCCAAACCATCTTTAGATCCTTTCATTATTTTGTTCATAACACCATCATTCTATCCTATATAAGAAGTGGATGTGGTGCGAATGAAAGTGTTATGAACAAAATAATGAAAGGAACATTAATATGGTTTGGACACATGGAAAGAATGAATGAAGAAAGAATGGTAAAAAAGTATATGTTAACAATGTAAATGGAACTAGGAATAGAGGAAGACCGAAGAAAACGTGGCATGATCAAATAAATCAAATATTGGATGTCGGCCACATGAGGAGTCAGAGAAACCGACGCGCGTGCATGTCACGATGTATGAATGTTGAGGAAGCGAGAGAAATATGTCAGAAAAGAAAAGTCGACCTTCGTGGCAGAGTGGTAAGATCTCTGACTTCTGTACCGAAGGTCCCGGGTTCGATTCCCGGCGATGGCAGTGTGATCGTCACACTGTCTTTGGTCTGGTGTAGAATTCACGTGACAATAAAATGGCGATAGATTGGCTACCTATCACATGTCATGAGAATCATCAATATAATAGCTAAAATTAATGTGTATACAGTAATTGGGTTCAAACAACCTGTTGTATACAAGAAAAAAAAAAGTTGTAGCAGTCCATTATTTCTGCCTACCCCTCCAGAGAGACGGCGTGATGGTTAGTCAGGTAGTTGTTTTTTTTTTAATTTATACAAGTTTGATTCACAAACATGATGGGTGTATTTTTCCAGTGAGATAAACGGCGTGATGGTGTGTTACAAGGTTCGCGGCATCACCCTGACCCCCGCGGGCATGCGCATCACCTCCCCTCTGCGGGGAGACCACACCAATGGAGATACCAACTACGAGAACGTGGATTACAACGGCCACTCCACCCCCGATCAAAATAAAAGGTGAATTATCAATGCTTATTACATTCTATTTTAATTATTATCACTTTATATTATAATATAATAATAATAAATTGGATAATTTATAAAGCGCCATTTTTATGAATTACTCATCTCAAGGGCGCTGTAGAAGATGCTCCGTTTTATCAACTAGATAATAATAATAATGATAAAAAAAAATTATAAACATATTTAGTATGAGGGCTGCACCTGACGAAGTCGATCAGCCCTTCCTGTCAGGAAATGATAATTTGAAAAGGTGCGTTTTGAGTCTCGATCTAAACTCTGATTGATTCTCAATGCACTTAAGGTCTGCTGGAAGACTGTTCCAGGCTGAAGGGCCGGCTACCGCGAAGGCTCGGTCGCCAAAGTTTGTGCTTGGACAGCGTTTTGGCACAGTCAATCTACCGATCGCAGAAGACTTAGCTGATCGCAATGTAGACTGTCTAGCATTCAGGTTCTCGTTGATGCAGAGTTCAGACATATAAGCTGGTGCCATTCCATGCAACGCCTTATAGACCGTCCAGCAGAGCTTGTATTGTATCCTTTCTGAACATTTCAGCCAGTGGAGCTCCTTAAGATGCTGTGTTATGTGACAACTCTTTGGCACACCCCTTATCAGTCTTGCTGCTGCATTGAATGCAGACTGGAGTTTATTAGTTTGCTGTTTGGGGATGTTGGCGTAGACACCATTGCAGTAATCTAGTCGGGACACGATGAAGGAATTGATTAATGTGTATTTATTCAGTAACCAGATTGTATTATTTACTGTTTTTTTTATCTATTGTTTCTTATTTCTTGTGATGTAAAACTCCATATAATAAAACTCGAAAGTAGTTCTGTGATATGGAGTCCTCACGAGGCGAGATATTCCGTTATGCTGGAGACGGTTCAGAAAAAAAATCTGAGTTATCTCTACATGAGGAGTATGGTAGTTATCCGTGGCTTTCTTTTGGGAATGCTCGGAACCAATTATTTACAGCTTCGAAGAGATGGGCATCTCATAACCCATTTCTTTAAATTAATCAGGGGATATTTTGAGAACTCGTCCGTGCTAGAGGGTGTTGGTCTTTTTGTCCCTGGTGGATTTCTCCGACAGCGACAGCACAGATTGTTTTACCTACAGACAACCAGAACCAATCTGCCTCTGGTGCAAGTGAAGAGCAATTAGTCTGCTGAACGCGCTCTCCTCGGAGATCGACGTCTTTCATATTAGTGAAGGTACATTCAGGGGACAAATACTCTTGACTCTAGAAAGTATCTTGTCTTCCTAATGTGGAACCATATTTAATGCGTTTCTGTGTGTGTGTATAATATTTTACATGTACTCAATAGATGCCTTAAACATTTTGCTGTGTGTAATGTCCTTTGAGTTAATAAACTGATTTGATTTGATTATTAGGTCGAGTCATAACTTCGATTTTTTAACATACTTTAATTTTGCTTTAAAAAATTACAAAATTACATTAACCTTTGACCACTGACCGTGAGCCGCGTGCAATAAAGGTAGCCAACTGCCCAAGCAAATATTCACGCGACTTGCGACCTACGCGTAGCTGTTATAAAAATAATTATAACTCTGAAATTAGCCATCCTATTTAGGTAAAATAAAAAGCATTACGAAAATAAAACAAAGTCGTGTTAGTTAGTCCGTCCCGAATAGCAGAATAACACTTTTAAAACATCAGAAAAAATCACGAAAAATAAATTATGAAGAAAATTCATTGTCTCATACATTATGTATGGAGCGGCTTTTTTATCATTGCCAATCTACATACTCGTATATATAAAACAAAGTCGTGTTAGTTACACCATTTATAACTCAATTATGGCTGGACCGATTTTGATGATCTTTGATTTATTGGATTGTATATAAATTACGGTGTGTGAAGGCAGAAACATACTACACGCGACGTGGCGTGTTTACTCCCACCACCGGCAACACGTTGATCTAGCTCGTCTGGATCGGGTGGCGTGTGCGCGCATGGCGTCGCGTCGGGTGTTCATAGTGTGATTTTGTCCATAGAAAACAATACAATTTGATTCGACTCAACACGCATCACGTGGCATCGGGTGGCGTGGCATGTTAATAGTATGATTCTGCCTTAAATGTTATGATGTATGAATGTTACGACATATGAATGATACAATGTATGAATGTTACGATGTATGAATGTAGAGGAAGCTCCAGAGTATCCTCTCTGTCTACACCTCTGGGGAAACACCGTGATTGTTAGTTAGTTGTTTTGTTTATTTTTTAATTTGCCAATGTACAGAGAATTTTTTAATGTATGTTTTTTTGTGTATTTTTGTTGTATATGATGTTTTGGTATTCCAGAATGATCCCTCCGGAGCGTCCTCCCAAGACCACGGCGCTGATAGCGGAGCTTAATAAGCTGAACCTCCAGGAGAGCAAGAAGAGTCCGTCTTCAGGGAAAAAGGTTTGTCCTTTATTTGATATAATTGTCTTTATTTGAGTTAGTAAACAATACCCTGCTGTGAATAAGTCTTTGACCGGTCTATCCATCTTTGAATTAATGTTGATTACTAATCAGTAAAAATTTGATATTAAAAAAATTCTTTAATACAGTAGGAGAAGTAGACAGAGAGAATGGATCACCACACTGCTCTGTCCTGACATACCCCTCGAGCTTTCTCTACATTCATACACCGTAACATGCACGCTAGTCGATTTTTCTGATATCGAATGTGGCCGCATGCTTTCCTTGGTCTTTCACGGCTTCTCTTTCGGCTCACACTGCTTGTATACAACATTTTAACTAATCTTCTATCGCCCATTCGTTCCATATGTGCACACAATCTCAGAGATCCTATTATTAATTTGACTTATGAAGCAATCATCTGTCTTTCATTTCTTCCTTATTTCGACTATCGGTATTTTATTTTATCGGTATTTCTATGGCATTCATCCTATTTCATCCTTCTTTTGGCAACTCCAAGCATCACTTCCATACATAATCCTTGACCTTTCGGACCGGAAGGGTTTTCAGAGATCCCAATGTGCTCAGAGTACTATACAATTCATTGGTTCGGAGCAGACTTGAAAGTGGTTCTGTGATATGGAGTCCGCACGAGGCGAGACATTCCGTGATGCTGGAGAGGGTTCAGAAAATAATTCTGAGGTATCTCTACATGAAGGAGTATGGTAGCTATCCAGGGCTCTATCCCACAGTGTTTCTTTTGGGAATATTGGGGTCTATTTCTCTGCAGCTTCAAAGAGACGGGTTTGTCATAACCCATTTCTTTAGATTAATTAGGGGATTTTTAGAAAACTCAGGCGTGCTGGATGGTGTAGGTCTTTTTGTTCCCGAAAGATATCTCGGACAGCGCCAGCATAGATTGTTCTTTCTTCCGGCTGCAAGAACCAACCTGCCTCTAATAATGCCGGTGGGAAGAGCAATCTGTCTGCTGAACAAGATTACCTCGGAGATCGACGTCTTTCATATTTGTGAAAGTACGTTCAGAAGAAAAATACTCTCAACTTTAGAGAGTATCTTGTCTTCCTAAAGTTGAACCATCTCTCGTGCATTCCTGATTCTTTACCCTTTCTCAAATAGATGCCTTAAACTGTAATTATGTTTGAAATATCTTTTGAGTGAATAAATAAACTGATAAACTGAAACCTTCGTTGCCGAATGGTAAGGTGCTTTGAATGCCATACTGAAGGTCCCAGGTTCGATTCCCGGTGAAGGCAGTGTGATTGTCACACTATCTTTGGTCTGGTGTAAAATTCATGTGCTAATTAAATAGCGATAGATTAGCTACCTATCACATGTCACGAGAATCAATATGATAGCTATACTAATTATTATAGATTTGTCCGTTTGAATTGACTATTTTTCTTCCAGCAATACTCCAAGCTGAACGAGAGTGCCGGACCGGAGTCGCTGAGCCCCTCGGGCTTGCAGCCCTCAAGGCCTGCGCCCCCGGCGCCCGGTCGCACGCCCGGAAGAGCCCCGAACACGCCAGGCCCGGCCCCTGCTCCCCCCACGGCCCTCCCGCAACGACGGTCACCCCACCCCTTGCCGCGGCAGTCGCAGTCCACCCTCGGCGTGTGGTGCGCCGTCGAGGGGGTACCTTTCATACTCAACACCCGTTTAGGGGGCTATAGCAAAGTGGATACTGTAAGACCTTTTTCTTTTATTTATTATTATGATCCTTCTTGGTGTTTATCTTAAGGATATTGCTGGTGATGGTTTATAACCGGTTATGGCATTAGATTAACCACCCTGGAGATGAAGACTGCAACGATCTCTGAAACATCGACCCAGAAAGATGAGCTACACGGATTTTTCCAAGATCCCAAAATACATATTACAGTAAAAGTCCGATAATTCGAAATCCAAGGGACCGGATTTCCCAAAAAAATTCGAATTACGAATTACGCGATCACTAAAAAAAAAATTGCACCAACTGCTGCGGCTTGGAACATCGCGGCCATTTTTTCGTTCTGCCAAAATAATAATTATAACGTCAAGTGTTCATAATAAACTAACTTTTTTATTGGTTAAAAGAATCCTATTAAGACAGGCATCACATTTGAATATAAAAAAAACTATATAAAAATGAATACAGAGAAACCCGGATTTTACGTTTTCCCGCCATTTGCGTGTAATTATTTCAGTCCCGATATATTTTAGTATATTTTTTTTCCGCAATGTACCTGCGTCGAAAATATTCAAAATACACGCGCTTGACACATTATTTCGGTCGTGTTTGGTCAGCGAGCGACTTTCAATTTTAGCCGTTTTTGTCATATCGTTATCATTCGGTTTTCGACTCGATTTATTACGCTTTTGATATTCGCGATCGTGTTTACATAGCCGTTTTATGTTTTGTTTTATTCTTTAAGTTTATTCATTTTCTTCCTTTTTATATACTCATTCTGAAGCAATGTCTCAACAAAAAAAAGCTTAGTCTAGCTTTGGTATTTCTCCGAAAACTTTGTGAAAGAAATATTGCTAATTTATATAAAAGAAATTATGGATGCACAAAAGATGCTGAGTATATATATGTAATGAAGATATCCTTTTTACAAAGTGTTCTCATTTTATCCCTTTGCACTTTTTTACCGCGTGATATTTTCAAGAGAAATACGTAATATATAGATATCTCACTTGCACTAATGTATTTAAGCGCTTGAAACGGATTCTTTCTCACGTAATGTCTCATTTGAATTATTAGAATTGTAGGTACATTTTGAAGAAACATATTACGAATTACGAAATACGCGATATTTCGAATTAGCGGTAGAATTTGCTATGAAAAGTCAGTTTTTGGACCGAGCAAATTATGAAAATTTCGAATTACGAATTATCGTTGTTCGAATTAACGGACTTTTACTGTACTGGTTAATATAAAAATTTCTATCTGTATCGAGATAGCTTTGCCTGGTTTAGACTCAACTGATCCCCTCCCTTTCCACCACCCTTATCCTATCCTATATCTCAACCCCATTGCCATATCAGTCCCCACCCATGACCACTCTCTGTAACTGTATCTCGGTCTCGAACCAAGATATCGGGCCCTGTCTAAGGCCACCTCTCCACGCTCCTCCAAACCACCACATCCTCAAGTAACTCTCCTCCCACCATTTAACAATATCCAAGAAAGAAATTAGCAACATGTGGGGGAGCAATAGCCTCCCTGCTGGTACTCTCGAAAAGACAATATCTATGATGAACTAACCTTCCTGAAGTGACCATCATGAACTGCCATTTTGTCATATTTTTAAAGTGGGAAAATAACCTGAAAAGAAAATCAGCAGCAAAGTAAATATTTATTAAATCATATGGGATCGAATGGATGGCGGATACCAAAGAGCGCTTAGAGTGTCTAAAATGAAGACTCTTTCTCATTCATGACTATGTCCATAATTTTTTTAAACATTTTACGATATATCCACATTTTAAAGACATAAAATTTTTGGTCACAGCTTTTGTCAAGGTCCATGTTTCTATACCGTAGAACAAGCGGTAGTATGTATCGAACTATTCTCGTTCGCAATTTGATGGCTGGTTGCGATTTGATTGCAATTTTGGAATTTGGTTGGTTGCAATTTGGAATTTTGGAATTTGGTTGCATTGTTGGCAATTTGTTGGCAACAACTGAGGTGGCTCTACGGATAGGCGTGCTGAAGTGGCAGTGGGCTGGCCATATCTGTCGGGGAACCGACAGCCGATGGGGAAGACGGGTTCTGGAGTGGAGACCGCATACAGGATTCCGTAGAGTTGGATGTCCCCCCGCCCGCTGGACCGACGATCTGAAGAGGATTGCTGGACATGGATGGATGGGAGCGGCAATGGATAGGGGGCGGTGGCGGGCTTTGGGAGAGCCCTACATTCAGCAGTGGATGACAGACGGCTGATGATGATGTTGGCAATTTGATTGTATAAGATATTTCTTATTTTTCCAGATGAACTTCCCGGTTATAAAGAGGAAAAGCCTTTTCCAGCTGGACCAAGAATACACATACTCCTTCATGCTGGAGAGACAGACGTGAGGACCGCCATCTTGTGAAGCCATTTCTACACTTGCGTACATCTCGGATCTTATATCGTGGATTTGTCATATTATTATACACTCACCTGACATTTATTTGATTCATGTTTTTTAAATTATCATTTGAAAACCTCCATATCAGTTTGGGCCCAAAATATGCCAGTTTTAAGTCACAAACCCATTATAATGAAATATAACGTCATTCCAAGAAAGCAACAGTAGCCGCTATGATGAAATATTCCATCAAGATATATGTTTATACGAGGTCTGTTCAAAGAGTATCGCGAATTTTGTGTTTTTTCAAAAATTATTTATTTATTCATGAATATCTATTTTGTCCCCTTCAAAGTAATCCCCACCAGATATATTATACACTTGTGCCAATGTTTTTTTCCAATCTTCGAAGCACTTATAAAAATCTTTTTTTTTGATCTTGTTCAGCTCCTCCTTTGATGCCGTCTTTATCTCCTCAATAGCGTAGCGTCCTCCTTTCATGGGCCTCTTCAGTTTCGGGAACAAGAAAAAGTCACAGGGGGCCAGATCTGGGGAATACGGTGGCTGCGGCATTATTAGTGTGTTGTTTTTGGCCAAAAATTCACGCACAAGCAACGATGGTGATTCGACGATTGGCCAATACTATATTATTCACTTCATCGATGTATTCGTCTGTTGTTGTCGTGCTCGGGCATCTGGCACGCTCTTCGTCGTTCACATCTTCTCAGCCCTCTGAGAACATTTTGCACCACCGATAAACGTTGCTTCGGTCCAAGATAGCTTCACCATATGCCACAGTCAACATTCGAAATGCGTCGGCGCACTTAATTTTGTTTTTCACTCAAAATTTTATATAGATTCTTTGATCCATTTTTTGGAATGGGCAAAAATCGAAGACGAGCCAAAACACGTGCGAGCAAAGCAGCTCTCAAAAATTCACTCTACATTCAAAATGGCTGAACTTGTTGGCATAAGTGAGAGACGTGAGTACCAACATAACACCATAGAAAATCGAATATATATACGTAACCGGCGGAAATTCAAAATTCGCTATACTTTTTGAACATGCTTCGTTTATTTATATAAATTACTCTCTAATGGGAGTGACGAACTATGTCTCGTTTTTTGCGTATCGTATATTAGATATATCTAGGCATAGAGTTGCATGGACTCACCGCGTGTTTTTATTGCGTTTGACTTCAGATTTTTGCAAAACAAAATTACTCGGTTAACGAGTTAAATGCACACCATTTTTTTTTTGTATATTTTCATACGAAGCATTTAATTTGTGGTGTGGTATTATTAAAAATAATTTAAAACACTTTTATACTTCAACTAAAACAATACAAAGTAACAACATTTTGATGTTCCAAAAATTTGTCAGATGTGGTGGTCATAAGAAGGGCGGAATGGGGAATGTTGTTAAACATAAAGCGATCGCTCAACCCAACCAATGACAGGTCATAAGTCCTGTAAGCGCCTCGGCCACCACATTCTGTTCCCAGAAAAACAATTTACATCTTCGTCTCTATTGAGATACAATTAATCCTTATAAAAATAATACAAAGTAAGTTTGTTTTTGTAATTTTGACGAAGCTCTTGCGGAAGCGAAACCGGTTGATTCGATAAAACAAAATAAAAGTGTTTTTAAATTATTATTAACAATTTTGTTCTCTTCCAAGGTGTCTAAAGCAGTGGCGGTACTCCCGTAGAAGCCCAGAAGCCCGGCTTGCGTAAGAAATTTTGAATCAAAACCCCCAAATCTAAGTAATTATGCCCCCGCATAAACCAACAACCCACCAAATCACCTTCCAACAATGTTCCCATCAGACGTAAGAGGAAGAAAAGCCACAAGAGCTGAAACTCTGTAAACCAGAGGAGGTTTTGATTCAAAATTTCTTACGCAAGCTGGGCTTCTGGGCTTCTATGGGAGTACCGCCACTGGTCTAAAGACGTATTTTTCTACTCCATAACTGGATTTTAAGGAAGAATTTGAAGTAAGTCAGTAGTCTGATGTATCTTTCCTTAAAAAGTAATTTTCAATAATTGAGGACCGTTTTCACATAGTGAAATTTCTACAAAAAAAAAACATGCGTTTTTTTTATGGAAATGGGTTCTTCCACGTGGTGAAATAAAATTTTAACAAAACGATATATGTGCGAAGTTGTAGCGGTTCAAATATCGTGAGTTTTTACAAAACGAAATATCTACACTCCATAGAGTTTTCACAAAGCGAAATATCTACATTTTTTTGGGGTGTTATGTTTATTTGTCGCTATACACAGAAAGCACTGCTAGTGTCAATGGAGATCTTACAGCCTGGTTTGATAAAGGTGTCAAACAGGGTTGCGTAATGCCCCCGTGGTTATTTAATCTGTATATGGACAAATGTATGAAAGAGCTGAAAGGGTTGGATGTAGGTGCCAAAATGAGCGGAGTGTCAGTAAGCTGTCTCTTGTATGCGGATGACGCTGTCCTTCTTGCAGACAACGAGCATGAACTACAAGTCCTGGTGAATTGTATGTATGAGGTATGCATGCGAAATGATCTGATGATGAATGTTAATAAGTCCAAGGTAATGATTTTTGAAAAGGAAGAAACCACGACAGTCTGCAACATTAGCGTGAATGGTGAAAATTTGGAGCAAGTAGTTGAGTTCGTGTATTTAGGTATGTTTACAAGAGATGGGCGAGTGGAGAGGGATATTGAAAGAAGGGTTGGGGCAGGCAACAAAGTGAATGGTGCACTTAAAGTTGTCATCGCAAACAAAAACCTATCAAAAATAGCTAGAATGGCAGTGCACAATGGTGCTGCTTATACTATTTCATATTGCTTGGAAAAACTTTTTTTTTTAAATAAACCAATGATTTTCGGTTTATAGTAATATACCTATAAACCGAAAATCATTGGTTCATTTAAAAAAAAAACAGTTTTTCCAAGCAATATGAAATCTTTAAACTCCCATATCTACAAAATGTATATTTGCACTTACGTCGGTTTTACACTCACGGTGCGATATATATGTTATTGATATCGCTGTATGTTACCCTTAATAAATAAAACAAAAATATGTAGATCTTTCTTTTTTGTGAAAGTCCGTAAATTTAGAACATTTTTATAAATAATTCTACATTGTTGATTTTTAGTATAGTAAGGATTTTACATATCTATAAAATGTAATTTTTGTTTTATTTAAAATCCTAATAATTTTATTTTAAACATGAAAAAACCTTCTCCGGAAAAATTTACATTCTGTAGATATATCGCTTTGTTAAAACGGTCCTCAATTATTACAACATGTGATATATTAAATTATCCGAGTTTTCAATTGTTTCGATTCTCAATTGTTTATCTGGGTATAACGTTCGTTTTTAATTATTGACATTTGAAAAAATTTCATCTGACGTATAGTTCATGATTGAATATGTTTTGTTTTTCAAATTTTTGACTACAGTACTCGACTCCTTGAAATGTCCCTGAACGGGAAATGCTTAAAAATATTTAAAAATATATATACTATTTAAAGACTTATTTAATTTTGTTTGCATTTAATTTTCTCTTAAGGTTCTGTCAACATTAATGTAATGTCTGTTTCTGGAGTTCTTCTTAGTGTAATAGTGGCCTGTTCTTAAGAGTAATTGGTCTCCTGAATCCCAGCTGTCGATCCATCTCTTTGGTGGTCTGCCCGAGGGTCGTCTACCTTGGTCTTAACCTGTTTTCTGGACAGTTTAGAATTCTTTCAGCGCATTTAGTAGAGGATCAATTAAGAACTGCGTGCGCCCTGTTACGAAAGTGTGACATGAAATACTTATTAATTAACTAGCCATAGTGCCAATTCTCCGGAAGGCTAGGCAGAGAGGATGGACAGCCATGCTGCTCTGTCCTGGCATACCTCTCAATCTTCCTCTTCATTCATATATTGTAACATGCACGCTCGTCGATTTTTCCGACTTTGAATGTGGCCGCCTTTTAATATTAGATTAATTTGGTCATACTAAACTTTCCTTGGTCTTCCACGGCTTCTCTTTCCACTCACACTGCTTGTATACAACATTTTAATCATTCTCTCGTCCATTTGTTCCATTTCAGAGACCATTTTTAATTTGATTTATGATGCAATCCTTTGTCCTTCATTTCTACAGCATTTATCCTACTTTTGCCAACTCCAAGCTTCACTTTTATACACAAGGGTTGTCGCTAGAACTCGATTATGTACTGCCGTCTTCGCTTTAGTGGATATATTTCTATTTGCAGTGATGACTTTGAGAATGCCATTTATTTTGTTCCGAGCACCGACCCTCTTTCGATATCTTTCACCATTTTTCCATCTCTTGTAAACGTGAGAAATCTTCTTCTTCTTTTTGTCCTGTCACACCTCCGTGGTGCATAGGGCCTCAAGGAACCTTCTCCACCCGACTCTATCGCATGCCTGATGCCTAACATCATCCCAAGTGAGGCCTGCTGCCTTAACCTCGTCCTGCAGGGCTCTTCTCCAGGTGGCTCTAGGTCTGCCTCGCTTTCTTTTTCCCCCATAGGGGTAGTGCACCCTGAGCAATGCAGGCTGGGTTCCATCTCAGAGTGTGACCGATCCACTGCCATTTGCGTCTAGCGACTTGTTCTCTAATTGGCTTTTCGCCTGCCATGGTCCAGAGAACGGAATTCGACACTGTTTGGGGCCAATGGATTTTGAATATTGAGCGAAGGCACCTATTTATAAACACCTGGAGTTTTCCAATAACGTCCGCGGTAGACTTCCAAGTCTCACATCCGTACAGCAGTACGCTTTTTTGAGAAATAACAATATAAATTCATTTTACTGACTAAATTCACTCGTACATGTCCCAGTTTGCGTACGTGCGTACATAAGCACGTTTTTTTCCCTCTGGTTAGAGAGTTTGACACTTTCTCGTAATATATTTTTATCGACATTTAATATTTTAATAACCAATACCTCTACTAACATAACTATCGTACAAAAGTGTTGTCAAATTGTTTTATCGTGCCAAACCAATTTTTTTTTAGTGTATCACTTCTATCTTAAGTATTGTGTATATACATTTGTGTATTAAAATATTATTTAATTTAATTAAATATATTAAATATCATAAGCGTCTTTTGTATAAATGTATATTATGTTATTATTAAAAATGGCATAATTTTTAATTTTTAAGTTATAAATTAAAATAGTGTACTTGTACCGAATTATGCATGAAATTGAAGCATGGAACTGTCAAAAAAGGATGAAAATATAATAAATGCAGTAGAAATGCGATCTCTTAGACAAATATGAGGTAAATCTGTCTATCGAATGAAAATACTAGAAGTAAATGCTGTGCGAACAAAAGTGTTATCAAAAATGAATGAAAGGATCATTAAGATTGGACATATGGAAAGAATGAATGAAGAAAGAATGGTAAAAAAAGTATATATTAACGATGTGAACTGCCAAAAACTATGACTGGTGCCATATAAGGTTCACAACGAGAATGTTTATGTACTCTGTTATAATTATTATTATTATTTTGTATTAAAGTGCTAACATGAGATTAACAATTGAAGGCTGGACATTACAAAAGTATAAAATGAATTTTTGATCCTAATTGGTGTTAAACATAAAAGCCAATAACCGTGCAAAGCCGTTTCTCCGCAGGGGTAGGCAGAGAGAATCACACTAATCTATCCTGGCAAAACCTCTCTAGCTTCTTCCACATTCATGCAACGAGTCATACACGCACGTCGATTCCTCTGACTTCTAACATGACCAACCTTTAAAATTTGATTAACCTGGTCATGCCATGTTTTCCTCGGTCTGCCTCGACTCCGTACTTCATTTACATCACTAACGTATACTTTCTTAACCATTCATTCTCTATCCATGCGTTCCATATGTCCGAACCTTCGCAGTGATCCTTTCATAATACCTTCTTCCGCTCTACATTCCTTTCTAATATCAGCATTTTAGATACTGTCGTATATCGTTCTACCAGACATTCGTCTTTGGGACCTCATCTCTACCGCATTTATTCTGCTTTCGTCCTTCTTCTGCCAGTTCCATGCTTCGCTTCCATAGCAGTCGAAGAAAATCGGGCCAAAAGGCCTGTCCACTACAATAGCAGTCCGCATTTAACGTGTAATTACCTTTAATTAACTACTACTACTGAACGTTCATCATCACCCCCACGTCATCACCCCCACGCCATTCCTCTCGGTCTCTCGCCAGTGTTCTCCAGGTCCTTCCCGCCGTCGGCACAATATCATCGCTCCACCTGGTTGGCTGTTGTCTCCTGACACTTCTTTGTAACCCTCTGACTCCATCTTCCATCATCCCGTCAGCACACATGCCCAGCCCATTGACACTTCATACTTGAGATGCAAAAGATAAGAGATCTATACTGCATTTATTCTGCCTTCATCCTTCTTCTGCAAGTTCCAGGGTTCACTTCCGGTCATCAGGGTTCCAGAAATCAGCACCTTTGTATTAACCAGTCTTCAATTGTAAAGTATTACGTGAAATATATCACTCTCTGATTTAGTTTTAAGTTGTGTATACATTATATTGTCACTTGTCCGATGAAAAGTTAATTTTACGTAAGATACAATGTTATGAATGTTCGTAAGACGTGTGTAGAATTATCAAAAGTTGTCAAGTACGTTGAGGCTTCATTCATCCATCTTGGTTATTGTCCAAGCAAGATGTTATTTCACAAGAGGTTTGATTTAAGTGCGTAAATGATCTGACAGATTTCAGTTCTAAGCAGAAAACCCACATTTTTTTATATTTTGCACCTAAATTAAATTCATAGATGGCGCTAGTGTGTAGATTGAAACTAACACGTGAAGTTTGGTATTACATATTAACATATATACAACTTCCAAACATTTGTCAGACATGTTGGTCGTAAGAAAGGTGGAATGGGGAACGTTGTATTACATAAAGCGTGCGATTGACCCAACCAATGACAGGTCATGAGTCCTGTAAACACCTCGATCACCATATTCTGTTTCCAATTTGCATCTTCGTCTCTATTGAGATACAATTAATCCTTAAGTCTCTGTATTAATAATTTCTGGAGGAACAGACTTTTGAATCAGAATGTTAATTGTCTTATAATTGTTCTCTATCAAAGGCTTTTGTGAGGTCGACAAAGCAGACATAGACAGTGTTTTGGAATTCAATTGCCTTTTCCTTAATTTGTGAATATCGTATCTGTGGTTTATTTTTTTAAATTATTATTTAAAATGAACTTCCATCGAGAGATTTCAGTAAAATCATTTGATTATCTTAAAATACTATATATTGTTATGAATATTGAGGAAAGTAGTGAAGTATGTCAGGAAATAATGGTCCATTCTTTCTGCCTACCCCTTCGGTGAGACGGTGTGATGAGTATTTAGTTAGTAAAGTATGCCTTGGAAATGAATGTGCCTCATAATAATCTTAACTAGTATTTTTTATTTGTGAAACTTTCAATCAAATTTGTAAATTATTAGATGCAAATTGCGGTCCGCTTCTTTCTCCGATAAGGCCACGAGAGAGATATACAATAAAATAAGCATGATAAAGTACACAATGGAGTTCTAGTGCCAACCCTTATGGAAGTGAAGCTTGGAGCTGGCAAAAGAGGGATGTAAATAGGATAAATGCCGTAGAAATGAAATCAATCAATTAATGTACGGGAATGTGCCATCATGTATGGAAGTGAAGCTTGGAGCTGGCAAAAGAAGGATGAAAGCAGGATAAACGCCGTAGAAATGAGATCACTAAGAAGAATGTGCGGGAAAACGTTGTATGATAGAATGCTGAACATTGAAATAAGAAAGAAATGTAAGGCAGATGACTGCATCATGGATAAAATTAAAAAAGGATCCCTGAGATGGTTTGGACATATGGAACGAATGGATGAGAGTAGAATGCTTAAAAAGTTGCAACCAAGCAGCGTGAATGGAAAAAGAAGCTGAGGACGACCGAGGAAAACATGGCATGACCAAATTAATCAATTACTAAAAGGTGGTCACATTTGATGTCGGAATAATCGACGTGCGTGCATGGTACGATGTATGAATGTAAAGGAAGCCCGAGAGGTATGCCAGGACAGAGCATTGCGGCGTTCCATCCTCTCTGCCTATCCCTCCGGAGAAATGGCGTGATGGTTAGTTTATGTGCGGGAAAATTGAATAACGAAATAAGAAAGAAATAATAAGTAAAATTAAAAATAGGATCCCTTAGATGGTTTGGACATATGGAACGATTTGATGAAAGAAGAATGGTTGAAAGGTTGTATACAAGCAGTGTGAGTGGAAAGAGAAATTGATAACGATTGAGGAAAGCATGGCATGACCAATAATTGATAAATAAAAATTTACCTGCTTCATCGTTTGCGTGTAAAATAGATACTGCGTGACCAATGTGGACCAACTCATTTGTATAGGGTGTTTTTTTAGAGGTATGCAATACAAATCTTCTTCTTCTTTCTTCTTTTTGTCCTGTCACACCTCCGTGGTGCATGGGGCCTCAAGGAACCTTCTCCACCCGACTCTATCGCATGCCTGATGCCTAACATCATCCCAAGTGAGGCCTGCCGCCTTAACCTCGTCTTGCAGGGCTCTTCTCCAGGTGGCTCTAGGTCTGCCTCGCTTTCTCTTTCCCCCCATAGGGGACCAGTCTAGTGCACCCTGAGCGATGCAGGCTGGGTTCCGTCTCAGAGTGTGACCGATCCACTGCCATTTGCGTCTAGTGACCTGTTCTCTAATTGCCTTTTCGCCTGCCATAGTCCAGAGAGCGGCATTTGACACTGTTTGGGGCCAATAGATTTTTTATATTGAGCGAAGGCACCTATTTATAAACACCTGGAGTTTACCAATAACGTCCGCGGTAGACTTCCAAGTCTCATACAATACATATACAAAATGAAAAAAAAAACACATTAAAATAATGTTAATGTCTATGATATTGGCTTTATTTAATAGGTAATTTTATGCCATTATTGTTTAAATATGATTTCGGGCATATGAGCGCCACGGCTAGCTCGAATGAAGCGCAATCGTGAAATCCAATTTTCGACAATTGTCGTCTCTGTGGATGCGTATTATCCACTAGAGTGTACGTGGTGCGAAAATGATCCACGGTCTTCCGAATAACTTGTTCTGATGGACGATTATGTCGACTGTAAAATGGATGCAGTGCACGATAAGTTTGGCGAACCGAACCATGATTTTCAAAATATTTTTGACAATTTGCAAGCGCTGTTCTGACGTCAGTCTATTCATGGTGAAATGGCAAAACGTATCGACTACAAATCAACTATCAACTGTCAAAGTGACAGTCTGTAGAAACAATGTTGCCAGTTTAAAAACCAAACCTCTAAAAACAACTCCCTATATGAAGTGAGATACACTATTTATCACGCAGAAAGTATTTTAATTTGAGCATTTATGTATCATCTTTTGAGCAATATTTGAAAGGCTTAATATTTTATATGTTTTATAAAAATATAAATTTCATCACACTAATATTGAGATTACAATTAAGTTATTTCAATATGAAAAAAGCATAATATCTTTTGATTCCATTTGTTTATTTATTTTGGCTATAGGTCTTATTTCATCTGTATTTATTATACTTTCATCCTTCTTTTGCCAGTTCCATGCTTCACTTCTGTACATTAGAGTTGGCACAATAACATCATCTTAGCTTTTGAGAACGCGATGAGAACCTTAAGTGAATCATTCACTTTGTTGTCTGCCCCAACCCTTCTTTCAATATCCCTCTCCATTCTCCCATTATTTGTAAACATACTTCCTAAATAACCATACTTTCTAATGACAATCCCCCTAATTACTTTCACTGAGCATTCTTCATTAAAAAAAAGTATGTATGTATATGATTACATGTAAATCACGGTTTTTAATCACTCTCTCTTAATTAAGAATATAATATGTAATTAGGTACTCGATGAGTATGTAAGTAGGTACTTACTGAGTATGTAGTAGGTAATTACTGAGTATGTTAGTAGGTACTTACTGAGTATGTAGAAGATACATACTGACTATGTTAGTAGGTACTTACTGAGTATGTTAGTAGGTACTTACTGAGTATGTAAGCAGATACTTACTGAGTATGTTAGTAGGTACTTACTGAGTATGTTAGTAGGTACTTACTGAGTATGTTAGTAGGTACTTACTGAGTATGTAAGTAGGTACTTACTGAGTATGTAAGTAGGTACTTACTGAGTATGTTATTGGGTAATCGATGAGTATGTAAGTAAGTACTCACTGAGTATGTAAGTAGGTATTCGCTGAGAATGTTAGTAGGTACTTGCTGAGTATGTAGTAGGTACTTACTGAGTATGTAGTAGGTACTCGATGAGTATGTAAGCAGGTACTTACTGAGTATGTTAGTAGGTACTTACTGAGTATGTAAGTAGGTACTTACTGGGTATGTAAGTAGGTACTCGCCGAGTATTTATGCGGTAAATATAATTGTATAATGTAAATATTAATTATATATGTTGATAAGATTATTTGAATTGATTATATATGTATTTGTGTAGGTTAAATAAAGTGTTGTGCCTCTAAGACGAGACGTTACGGTGTGAAGTTGTGCGCTGAGAAAGGTTTATCGTGTTGAAACTAATTGTGAATCCCTCCTGCCTTATTTATTAACTTTGTAGTGTCGTTGATTTTGTAGACATCCCCCGTGTTTATCGTGCAACCCTCGACTGTAACCTTGAAGAATGATTTTAGCATAGTTATATCACGATACCAGCCTATTTTTTTGCGCTATTGCGACACGAATTGACAAAATGAAATGCGGACCGAAGCTTAATAAATAACATATCAAATTGGAGATGGATTGCCTTTTTACCGATGACAACTTTATAACACTAACTAACTAACCATCACACAGAGGTAGAGAGGTAGGCAGAGAGGATGAACCGCCATTCTGCTTAGTCCTGACATACCTCTCGAAGTTCCTCTACATTCATACATTGTAACATGCAGGCTCGTCGATTTTACCGACTTCAAATGCAATGCCATGCTTTCCTTCTTCTTCTTCTTCAAGTGCCCTGTCGGGTCCCCCCAACGTTGGCGATCACCTCGCCGAACCTGTCCCTGTCCTGCCCCGCTCGGAACAGCACCTCCACACTTCGGATGCCGGTCCACTCCCTCACGTTTCGTAGCCAGGACATTTGTCTCCTTCCGGGCCCTCGGCGTCCCTCAATTTTCCCCTCCAATATCAGTTGGAGAAAGTGGTACTTTTCCCCACGCAGTATATGACCCAGATATGAGATCTTTCGAACCTTGATAGTTGATAACAATTCCCTGTCAACTCTAGCTCGCCTCAGGACTTCGGTATTGGTAACCATATCTGTCCAGGGAACTCTGAGCATTCGGCGATGGATTTCAAATGCTTCCAGTCTGTTCATTGAGTTAACTTTCAAGGTCCAAGTTTCACACCCGTACAATAAAACATACCACACATAGCATTTGATCATTCTTTGGCGGAGTTTCAAGTTTACGTTATCATTGCAGAAGAGTGATTTCATTTTATTAAACGTACCTCTTGCTGCCTCAGTTTTGCATTTTATCTCTACATCTGGGTCAAGAGATGCTTTCCTTGGTTTAATCTAATCACACTGTGAGGGGTAGGCAGAGAGGATGAACCGTAACACTGCTCTGTCCTGACATACCTCTCTAGATTCCTCTACATTCATACATCCTAACATGCATGCTCGTCGATTCAAATTCGAAGCTTAATAAATAACATATCAAATTGCTGCATGTCTTTGAAGAGTGGTTACAGGCAAGATGGTCTTGATTGCATTCTAATTCTAAATTAAAACACTTTTTTTTTATTTTCATTTTTGAGTTTATTTTTCTTGATTTGTTTCGAAGATTTTACACCTTCATCACTGGGAGAATAATATGAAATTCTTCTTGAAGTTGAAAATCCAAAAAATCTAGAATGGCAGTGCACAATGGTGTTCTTCTACCGACCCTTGTGTATGGAAGCGTAGCATGGAACTTGCAAAAGAAGAATGAAAATAGAATAAATGCAGTAGAAATGAGATCTCTTAGACGAATGTGTGGATACTCTGTGTATGATAGAGTGTCGAATGAAAATATAAGAAGTGAATGCGGTGCGAATGATGCTGTTATGAATTGTCGACCTTTGTGGCAGAGTGGTAAGAGCTCTGACTTCCATCCCTAAGGTTCCGGGTTCGATTCCCGGCGATGGCAGTGTGATTGTCACACTGTCTTTGGTCTGGTGTAGAATTCACGTGACAATAAAATGGCGATAGATTGGCTACCTATCACATGTCACGAGAATCAATATAATAGCTAAAATAAAGTGTATACAGTAATTGGGTTCAAACGACCTGTTGTATACAAGGAAAAAAAATGAAAGGATCATTAAGATGGTTTGGACATATGGAAAGAATGAATGAAGAGAGAATGGTAAAAAAAAGTATATGTTATGGAACCAGAAATAGAGGAAAATGTGGCACGATCAAATTAATCAAATATTGAATGTCGGCCATGTGAGGAGTCAGAGAAATGGACCTGCGTGCATGACACGATGTATGAATGTTGAGGAGGCGAGAGAAATATGTCAGGAAAAAAAAGTGTGGCAGTCCATTCTTTCTGCCTACCCCTTCGGAGAGACGGCGTGATGATTAGTTAGTTAGTTTTTATTGAAGTGCTATGTCAAGTCCCCCCGTCGTCAGCTATCACTCCGGCGTAGGTCTCTCTGTCCTGTGCTAGAGGGAATAACTCCCCTACACTCCGTATCTCAGTCCATTCCTTGATATTCTGGATCCAGTTCTACCCTCCATCTTCCCTTTCACGATGACGGGCAGCAGAACGTATTTCTCGTTGCAGAGAATGTGTCGCAAAAAAAATTTCTGCGCTTTTACCTCAGGGAGCGCGGTTATTACCCGTGGCTCTTTCCGACTGAATTCTTGCTAGGTATGCCAAGCTACCAATCATTGAAGAGAAGGAGGAATATCCACTTGGGAGTCTTCTTCTTTTAGCTGATTGGCGGCCGTATACAGAACTCGGATGTCCTGAGTGATGTAGATGTAGTTTCAATAAAGCATGTTTCTATGATCGTGCTTTCAGCGTTGCGGGTCCGTTGGCGTGGAATAGAGGATAGTGACGTTAAATTTAAGAAACATCTGAAGACTGCACTGTTCGGTCAGTCATTTCCTAGTGCGCCCTTGGAGTAATTGATTTTACAAAACGGCGCACTTAAAATACAAATCATAATAATAAAAATAATAATAGGTCTATTTGTCCCTGATAATTACCTTCGTCAAAGACAGCACAGATTGTTTTATTTGCCACGCTGCAGAACCAACCTGCCAATGGTTATGCCTGTGGGTAGGGCAATATTATTGCTTAATCGGATCGCCTCGGAGGTCGACATATTTCGTGATAGTGTGAGTTGCCTCAGGGATGCAATATCAATGTTATGATTATTTATAATTCTTAAACTTTTTTATTTATTTATATGTTTTTATGCTTCTCTTTTAAATTCTTATAATGTAATTGCAAACGATCTGGAAATATGTCTGCAATGTTTGTAATTTTTATTAAAATAAATGAAATGAAACAAATATTACCAAAATCATGTCAAATTTTTGTGTATGTTTTTGCACAGAAAATAAATGTGAAAATAGTTTAAAATAATAGGCTGGTAGTTTTGTGAAATATCAATTATTTTAAGTAGTTTTTTGTTGTTGTAAGAAATTGAAAAGTCTGCATAATTGAAAATACATAATAATGT
This sequence comes from Lepidostoma basale, assembly GCA_022606425.2. Classification (NCBI taxonomy): domain Eukaryota; kingdom Metazoa; phylum Arthropoda; class Insecta; order Trichoptera; family Lepidostomatidae; genus Lepidostoma; species Lepidostoma basale. The sequence goes on along the minus strand of JAHDVF020000450.1, from coordinate 229,514 downwards.
TTACCAAATCTAATTACGATTATATAATTTTAACCCATTCCAGAACCTGTATTCAATTTCTATATAGTTAGCAAGAAAGTTTCAATCCTGGTGTGGTCTTTCTATGTAAAAGTATGTAATTAAATGTTTTCAATCCTAATTTGTTCACTTAGGTTTCAGGTTTTAAAAGGTTTATAATATTTTTTGACATGCTAAGTATTGAATTGCATAATGCATAGAATTATTAGGAAAAAGATAACTTTTGTATGAATTAAAAAATAGCTTGTTATTATGAAAAATGAATTTGGTATTATCCAGGTTCATAAAACCCAAATCCCTTGGATCAGAAGGCAAGCATTCCGTCTTCTAGACCATTGTTCTGCAAAGCGTGTGCCGCGGCACACTGGTGTACCGTGGTCATCAGTTGGTGTGCTGCAGAAAAAAGTCAACGTTTTGTGAAGGTAATACACCTAAAAATAGCTGAGAGCTATAAGAACGAGGGGCGGGACAACCTCACCCGCGTGGCGCGCCTCGCTCACAAGCTATCGCCGAACGCAGCACGCATGCGTATCGAGTAAGTACTTGTTTAGTAATAAATAAATATTAAATAAACATTGCTTTTTTCTTTGGTGTACCTCTAAAAATTCTTGATTTGATAGGTGTACCTTGAACACAAAAAGTTTGCGGAACACTGGTCTAAACCACCGCATGACCCTTTAATTTCCCTGTTTTAAATAGTTTGTTTGATGTGAAATATAATACCACTCTTGCAACACTCAATTAACCCCTCGATTAGTGGATATTATTGACGTATAGAAATATAATTTGTTCAGTTGCTAAAACATATCTAGCCAATAAATTGTGTGGTTTCGTCAATAGATGTCATTAGTGCACCAAATCCTGACATAATCTGGGAATATTGAAGAAATAATCATTTCGCCCCATGTGTGGGGCCGTGTCGACGATGTGCAGATTAAATACTTCCAAAAACTGTCTTCCAAGCGAATTAATAAAAAAATGTAAAGTGACTTTGATTGAATGTCAATTAATTTGTCTATTTTTACTAGGCATGAAAGTTTTTGAGGGTATACTTCTTTTGGCATATAGTAAAGAGTAAAATTGAGAGCTGTACACCCTGTAACAGAAGTGCAACATGAAGTTAGCAATTAACGGCTGGACATATTTCACCCGTGCCAACTCATGTATTGTGAAAACATGTCATGAAACGAGACATGAATGAAGTTAGTCATAAAAAAAATGTATAAAAGTACCAACGAACTGACACATTTTAGTGGGGTAATTTTAAATATTTTGCGAAATATTATTTGTAAAAACTTTTTAATACGAAGAAAGAATCTGTACCAAATACAAGCGTTTTTATTTTAATTTTTTAAATTGAAGTTATTTTTTAACTACTTGACACGTTTAAAATTAATCCTTTATTTCTTCTTAATGTGCCCTGTCAGGTCCCCCTGACGTTGGCGATCACTCTGGTAAACTCTTCCCTATCCTGCGCTGTCTGGAATAGCTCCTCCACAGTTCCGATTCCCGTCCATTCCCTCACATTACGCAGCCAAGAGATCTGCCTTCTCCCTGCCCCCGTGCGGCCCTCTATTTTTCCCTTCAATATTAGATGCAGCAGGCGATACTTCTCTCCTCGCAGAACGTGACCCAGATATGAAATCTTGCGGACTTTGATTAATGTCAGCAGCTCTCTATTTACTCCTGCACGATTCAGGACTTCTGTGTTCGTCACTCTGTCTGTCCATGGGATCCTGAACATTCCTCGGAGAAACCACATTTCAAATGCCTCTAACCGGTTCATTGTATTCACTTTTAATGTCCATGTCTCACACCCATATAACAGAACAGACCACACATAACACCTTAACATCCTCTGTCTTAGTTTTAAGTTGACATTGTCATTGCAAAAGAGTGACTTCATTTTGTTAAATGCTGTTTTTGCTGCTTCAATCCGACATTTCAACTCTTCATCTGGGTCAAGGGTGTCTGTAAGCATGCTGCCGAGGTATCTGAACTTTTCCACCTTTTCAACATTGTAACCATTCAAAATTCTTTATTTATTGTATTTAATATCTCTCTTCTACTATTCTATCGACCCTTCTATATATCTCGGGATAATGGAGTTCTTTTTGGTTTGTTACGCCAAAGTATAACTTCTTACGTGCGTACATAAGTACACACACGGATTTTTTAATAATACCGAGTGTACGGTGTATAACTTAAACATATGTGAGAGATTGGATCTGTTATTAATTAAATCTTTAGTGAATACGTATTTATTAAGTAATTATTTATACTAACCGAATTCAATTCTTAATTATTGTTCTAACCTGTCGTAGTCAATTAATTTATTTTGTTTTAACAACGTGGATTCCATATGTATCTAATTTGGTTTTGTATGAACCTGAAACTGCATTGCCTTTTTACCAATGACAACTTCATAACACTAACTAACTAACCATCACGCTGTTTCTCCGGATGGGTAGATAGAGAGGAAGAACCGTCATACTGCTTAGTCCTGACATGCCTCTCGAAGTTCCTCTACATTCATACATTGTGACATGCTTGCTCGTTGATTTTTCCGACTTCAAATGCAATGCCATACTTTCCTTGGTCTAATCTAATAAAACTGTTTTTTTCCGGAGGGGTAGGCATAGAGGATGAACCGCCACTGTCCTGACATACCTCTCTAGTTTCTTCTACATTCATACATCGAAACATGCATGCTCGTCGATTCAAATATTTCCTTATCAGACGCTAGCTTTTGTATCTTTTGCATATGTTATTCTATCAATATTTAATTTTAAAAAGGCACTGTGAATGTTGGTCCCTTTGTTGGTAATAATTCAACTGACAAAGTAATTCCACAGACAACAAGATTCAAGAATTAATTGTATCTCAATAGAGACGAAGATGTAAATTATTTGGAAACAATATGGTGGTCGAGGCGTTTTACAGGACTTATGACCTGTCATTGGTTGGGTTAAGCGATCACTTTATGTGTAATACAACATTTCCCATTCCGCTCTTCTTACGAACACCGCGTCTGGCAATTATTTTTGAAAGTTGTATATAAATGCTAGAGAAACATTTCACATATTTTAGTTCAATCTACACTAGCGCCATCTATTGAGACTAGATGTAAGCATTAAGCAGAAAATATTTATTAATGCAATGTGAAAGGCTATCAACCCAATTATCACACAATTACTAGACAATGTGATTCATCAACAAGATTCATTAGATTCATGATATCACCTCTTCTTCTTCTTCTTTAACAGCCGTTGTCGTCCACTGCTGGACATAGGCCTCCCCCATACTTCTCCATGTATGACATGTCATCTGGGGGGTGGTTGGCATTACAAACAGCTTGCCAGACAGGTTGGCGAGTTGTCCTTCCACGTTGGCCTATCCATCAATATTATCCACCGAGGTTAATTACTCAATCTCTAACATTTCGCATAGTTTCCAGGGGAGACCAAAGTCGAGGAGGTGTGGATAGGTATTTGGGATCAGATCAATCCTCCAGCGTAGAAGAGTCAATAGGATCCCCCTTACTCCCCCCTGTCACCTCACATGTGCCATACAACCGCATTGACAAAGTTCCGTTGTCACGTCAGAGGTGACTTACGTGCGTTAAGGGTTAAAAAGGCAATCCAGTTTCAGCTGAATATAGCGTGGCAGAGATAATAGACTATAAATAATATATATAAGCCTGTTTAATATTATTTGTTGAACCAATAAATTGATCCATATGTTATTGGTGATTTAATAACACGGTATTTATAATAAATATAATGTGTACAGTAAGTGGAATAAGTTTGTATCATGTTTAAATATATCCCTTGAACCAAGTACATTGTTTTATTTAGATCTCTAGACATTTCTTTCTTGAACCCTTTCGTCCTGTGCAGCTCCTAATAAGGCTACGGCAACTCCAAAGTTTTTCAGTTGGTAACTCGCTTTATGTCTGTCTGAAAATTAATTAATTCTTGAAATTTAATTGTATCTCAATAGAGACGAAGATGCAAACTGGAAACTGAATATGATCAAGGTGTTTACAGGACTTATGACCTGTCATTGGTTGGGTTAAGCGCACGCTTTATGTAATTACAACATTCCCCATTCCACATATTTTTCTTTATGACCATGTAAGACAATTTTTTGGAGGCTGTATATATGCTACAAATCTATACTTATCTTCACATGTCAGTTTCAATTGGCCATCTATTTAGATTTGATTACACATGTTAATCTTTTTTTTTTAAGATTAATGTATATAATCCACACACTAACGCCATCTATGGAGATTAATTTTTAGCATTTAGCAAACTACTTTATTAACACAATGTGAAGGCTATCGCCTATTAGCGCATTGTTTAGAAGCCGCCTGGAGATATCACTCCTATCTATATGCCAAAGAATAGACCAGAATGATTACAAATATTTTTACATTCTCAAAAAATATTTGTAATTAATTCTTCTTCTTCTTTTAATAGATCTGACGATCTGTGACACAGAAATCATATCTCGTCCGATGATGAGATCCAGCCGTCCCTCATATCCTCTATTTCGCAAGTTTTTCTTATGTCTACGTTGCGGACACGATCTCAGAGAGTTTTTCCAGTAATTGATCTTAGGACTTACAACTCCGATGTTTTTAGAAGTGCCATGGTTAGAATAGTGTCGGCCCGCGTCACTACAGCGTACGTCATGATAGGTCGCACGCATGTTTTATAAATTCTGATCTTGCTGTCGATACGCATGTGCTTGTTCTTCCAGACCAGATTCTTCAGGCATCCTGACACGGCAGAGGTTTTACTGACTTGTCGTACTTCGGTATAAAGGTCATTTTGGCTGCAGATCTCTACTCCCAAATACCTGAAACTCATACTTGCGTCACAGGTATATCATCAACAGTCAGCTTACATCTTGTAGGTTGCCTAGATATAGTGAGACTTTTTGTTTTGTCGACTAATATAGCCATTTTTAATAAATTACAATATTTTATTAATTTTTCCCATTATTCCGTTTATTTTTCTCCACATGTTTAGACGGTGAGAAATCGACGTGTGTACGACACGCAGTGGTAGTACGTCCATATAAGCCGAGAAGCCGGGCTTGCCTAAAAAAATCTATATTAAAACAATGTTTTTGCACGTTTGGCATTATAGCGACTTGTTGAGTTGGAAATGACCTCGCCGACATGCGCAGAAATGTCACTGCCATGCGTGTATGTTTTGTTTCACTCATGTGCGCCATATTTTATTTCACTCATACGTACCGTAGGTGAGACGCCCACGAAATTGCCTACGTCCACATGTTTTGTTTCATGTTTTCGATGGGCTTCATATTGGGCTTGCAAAATGTAAAAGGGCCTTTGTCGCAATTATGTATTTTTGGCTTGTAATCATATAGCTAGGTGCATATATATCAGAAGATATCAACAAATTTTTGTATAGATTTGAAGTCGGGCTTTATCACTCTGAAGTATGTTACTATTCGATGCGTAACGAACTTCATTTATATTGTCAGAATGTTATCTTTCATTATCGTTATGTGCAAAAATGTTATGAAAAGGAAGATTATGTGATTGACTTGGCTTGCCTTACTGGTTGGCCTAGGCACGCCACTGATGACACGATGTATGAATGTTGAGGAAGCAAGAGAAAGAAAAGTGTGACAGTCTATTTTTTGTGCCCACCCCCTCGGGAGACGGCGTGATGGTTAGTTTAGTTAACTTCTGAGAAACAGCTGTTTTCATTAGTATTAATTAAATCAAATCAGTTTATTAACTCAATAGACATTACAAACAAGAAAATGTTTAAGGCATCTATTAAGTACAGGTAAAATATTATAAAAATACAACAAAGTACCAGGAACGCATTAGAGATGGTTCGACATTAGGAAGACAAGATACTTTCTAAAGTCAATAGTATTTGCCCCCTGAACGTACTTTCACCAACATGAAAGACGTCGATCTCCGAGGAGACCGCGTTCAGCAGACTAATTGCTCTTCCCACCGGTGTCACCAGAGGCAGATTGGTTCTGGCGGCCGGTAGGTAAAACAATCTGTGCTGTCGCTGTCGGAGATATCTATCGGGGACAAAAAGACCAACATCCTCCAGTACGGCCGAGTTCTCAAAGTATCCCCTAATTAATCTGAAGAAATGGGTTATTAGATGTCCATCTCTTCGAAGCTGTAAAGAATTGGTTCCGAGCATTCCCAGAAGAAATGCCGTGGGATAGAGCCACGGATAACTACCATACTCCCTCATGTAGAGATACCTCAGAAATTTTTTTCTGAACCCTCTCCAGCATAACGGAATATCTCGCCTCGTGAGGACTCCATATCACAGAACCACTTTCGAGCCTGCTCCGAACCAATGCGTTGTATAGGACTCTGAGCACATTGGGATCCCTGAAAACTCTTCCGGTCCGGACAATGAACCCCAACATCCTCAGTGCAATGCCACAAATCCTCTCGATATGTGCACGAAAAGTCAGCCTACTCTCATAGATGATTCCGAGATCCCTCATCGTAGATACATGTGCCAGTTGCTTACCCTTTAGACTTCTTCCCGGGTGGCGTTTGCTGAATTTACCGGGTGGCGTTTGCTGATTTTGTGGTCTTTTTCTTCAGAAGTCAACTAGATCAAATGGTGAAAGAGAATAACGCAAAAAGTTCAATTTTCATCCTTTATTTATTTGGTTAAACATGAACACATTTATTAATCGGTTATTCATACCTAGATTACAAACACTGAATAACATTATATATATGAGTTTTCTCGAGTTTCAAGAGAAGTTTCACAACTATTTTGATTGTGAACAAGAACTACTGATAAATGATATTTTCCATGTTTACAAAATAGGTACTTTTAAAAATCCTACCGTTTGACACTCTGATATATTTTCCCGCCATCAGACATACACATATTAAGCTCTAGGCAACAACCACTTCACAAACAGGACGATTCAAAATAAGAATACAATATTCAAAATATTTGTTTTATTACAAATTTATAAAGTGACAGAAACTAAAATATTAGGATTTTATCAAATATTTTTAGTAAACCTAACCAAAGGAACGTTACAAAATTATCAATGAGGTAGAAATTCTATTATATTTGATTGTTGAGGCATTCAATTTGTAAAATTATATTAGAAACAACAGGTATAGATATTGGTCAGAATTGGGTATATTTTATGGTAAATCATTGGTCAAAAATGGGTATTTTTATGGTCAATCATTGGGCAGAATGGGGTATTTTTTATAGTCAACCATTGGTCACAATAGGGTATTTTTACAGTCGACCATTGGTCAGAATAAGGTATTTTTTATGGTCAATCATTGGTCAGAAAGGGGTATTTTTATAGTCAACCATTGGTCAGAATGGGGTATTTTTTATGGTCAGAATGAGGTACTTTTTTATAGGACACTATATAAGTGTACTATAAAGACAGCGTATTAAGTTTTTTTCATATACTTTACCATTCTTTCATCATTCATACTTTCCATGCGTCTGAACCATCTTAATGATCCTTTCATTATTTTGTTTATAACACTTTAATTAAAAGTTTAAAGGCATTCTATTTTAGACTACATAAAAATTCCCTCTGCCTACCATTTAGGAGAATCGGAATGATGGTTTATTTATTTGTTTTGCACTAGGGTTTTACTGTATTTAGTACTTGAGTGAATGCAGAAGTCTAACTGTTATTGAAATATGATGCTACAGACCCACAATGGAACACATCCAAAACAGCGAGGTAATGAATGACAAGGGCCGGAAGAGTCAAATACTCAAAAGGCCCAGCAACGAGCAAACAGCCATAACATCAGGCATCCGGACCTGCTTATTACTATCCCAGAGGGTATGTTTGAGGGCAGAAATTGCAGAGGCCGCCCAAGAGACATCTATATAGGTCAGGTTATTAGAGACATGCGCTTAAGCTAGCTAAACAGAGATGAAAAGACTGGTTAAAGACAGGACTGAGTGGAGGGAAGGAGTGAGGCTTGTTGCAGACCAATCCGCAGGGCTGTAACCACGAAGAAGTACCCGGATACAGTTTTGTGAACGCGGTCTATGAAGACAATGTTATTTATACCTGTTGTTGGTAATCTAAAAATTCTAAATTCAAATTTAGTTATTCCAATTTGTCTATTGTATAATTTTGAAAATATACTCGATGCACTTGCATAATATCTGTGAGCTTTACTATTAAGTAATTTTGTACAATTTTATTTGTCAGTTGGAAAACCAAAATTGAACGAATCAAGAACGGCCTTGATTGTGATAAACATCACGGTAGATAGAAAGATAGTGGAGGGGGGAATATATTAAGGATAACAATAAAAATATATCTTTTTTGAGGTAACTTGTTCACAATGAGGGGATTTACTATTACTAACACATTTGATGCGGGCCTAATTATGATAATTACAATAATTGTATATTATGTAGGAAACAAAAATATGACAGGCCGTATTTTGGGTATTTTTACCCATAATATGACGGTCATATTATGGGTGAAATACCTTTAATTTGACAATTATATTGCGGGCAAAAATAACCATAATATGATGGTTAGATTACGCTTAAATATACCCATGTTACGACGATCATATTATGGGTAAAAATACCTATATTATGACAATCACATTATGGGTAAAATACCTATAATAGGACGATCATATTATGAGTAAAAATACCTATATTATGACAGTCAGATTATGGGTAAAAATACCTATATAAAGATGGTCATATTATGGGTAAAAATACCTATATTATGATGGTCATATTATGGGTAAAATACCTATAAAATGATGATCATATTACGAGTAAAAATACCTATATTATGATGGTCATATTATGGGTAAAAATACCTATAATATGATGGTCATATTATGGGTAAAAATACCTATATTATGATGGTCATATTATGGGTATGAATAACCATAATATGACGTTTAGATTATGCTTAAAAATACCCATGTTATGACGGTCATATTATGGGTAAAAACACCCAATCCGCAGCATTTACGGTGGTTATGCGTATGAGGTAACTCTTAACTCATTCCGTGAACCCATCAAAGTTCGGGTATTAAATAATACCCTTCCCGCAGTTGTGCGTTTATAATAATAGTCTTATTTCATACACATTCAAAACATCAAATACAAATGTGATTATTTTTAACAATCCGTATACAGCAATAACACATATTACATACTGATATCAAGCCGCAAATCCAATTCCATATAAATCCTGCCTTTTTTATTTCATATAAGTGTGATTTGTAAAATTCTGTATCAGAAATAATACAATTCAAAATATTTTAATAAATGTTTATGCCGAGAGGCCATCTTGCATTGTCGTGTTAAAATATGTTCTTATTGTCTTCCACAAGCTAGAAATAATAAGTAAAAATATCATAGTATTAATACAGCACATAATACAGATTCACAATGACGGAATAGCGATTTCTGTAGTGCGAACCGAGCGGTGGCGGGGGGTCGGACCACCTGGACGTGGTAGTGGGGAGCCTTCCAAAGAGACCGATATTTTTTTCAGTTAACTGCGGGCAAGCGGAGAGTAAGCACGTTGATTTCCGTGAATCTCTGTTAAGAAGTTTCTCTGCGTTTCTGCGTCAAACTCGGGTAAACCGTTTAGTTCAATAATAATTAAAATAATTAATTCAGTCCTACTACTTTTTGATCCTACACAATATTTAGGCGAGTGTTTCTCAACCTTTTTAGTGTTGTGTTGGCTTAAAATGTCAGAAATTAACGAAAAGCTTGTGAATCCCTCACTATAACAATGTAATATGTATCAAAATACTAATGCGACAAATAATGTGTTCGACACATTCCACAAATACCACCAAATAAATAAACCACATGGCATGTATAACCCATTGTTCTCATATTACTTTTTACCAGATCAAACTTCTCTTTGGTCTGGTGCAGAATTCACGTGACAATAAAATGGCGATAGATTAGCTACCTATCACGTGTCAACAGGATTTTTCATCATAATATCTGAAAAATGCGCTCAGTTTTAGTTAACAGCTTTTCCAATGTGTATATAGCTGTAAAATAAAATTCTTCCTAACCACTTAACAAGTTTTTCATAGCCACTTAACAAATTCTTCATAACCACTTAACAAATTCTTCATAATCATTTAACAAGTCCTTCATAATCATTTAACAAGTCCTTCATAGCCACTTCATAACTACTTAACAAATTTTTCATAATTGAAATTTGAAACACAACATTTTCCACTTTAGTTTATTTAATATCTTTACTTGAAGATGGAGGTCACTTCCGAAACATTGTCGTTTTAATAAATTTATTATTAGACTTTTATGGAGCGCTTAATTTGTGGTGTGACATTATTCAATAAAATAATAATACACTTTTCATATTTTTATTTAAACCACTTTATTTGTTAACATCAACCGGTTTCACTCCCACCGGAGTTTCGTCAGGGTGATAGAATAAACTTCTTATTATTGTTCTATTTAGATGTTAAATAAACTAAAGCGGAAAATATACAGAGGTGCGTTTAAAATTCCAATTTACAATGGAATTGCATCACTTAACAAATTCTTCATAATTACTTAACAAGTCCTTCATAGCTATTATATACTTTATAAGCTCTTCATAACCACTTAACAAGTTCTTCATAACCACTTAACAAGTTCTTCATAATCACTTAAGAAGTTTTTTATAACGAAAAAAAATTATATTGCATTATATTATTTGTTTTAAATAAATATTTATATTTTAGATAAGCAAATGATTTTACTGAAATATCTTGAAGTTCATTTTAAATAATAATTAAATAAAACAATGTTATTTAAGAACTACGTCCACTTTTGACTTTATTTCTACAGCGACCGGTTTCATCAGGTTAGCTGGCATCGACAGATTGGTATTTATATTTTATGTCAGTTAAAAATAAGCATCAAAAGATATATCAAAATACTTTTCCAATTATCATTCTTGTAAAAATTTGCGGCGACCATTTTGTTGAGTCTTCTTTATGACAGATGGCGACCATTTTGTTTAATCTTCTTTCAGACAGCAAGACTTAATATTTATCAACAACTAACACAGAGAAAGCCATGCAACACACATTAATTGCAATAATTATATATAATTATTTGTTTTAAATTTCTCTTATCCCTATATCAAAATCACATTCAAGAAAATAATGTGTTTTTTGTTGTTCTCGTTCTTGGTTGGCTTCGCAAGCCGGTCCTTAACGTGTTTTGGGTTGTATCGTCGACAATACATACCTGAAATGTATTGCGATTTTTAAATAAAAATAATTACAAATATATTTATTGTTTCTTAAACAATAATGTGAATTATCGATTGGGCCGAGATAACCAAACCGCAGAGCTGAAAAGAAGAATTGGACTAAGCTGGGCAGCTTTCGAAAACATAAGTTACATCCTTAAAAACCGGAAAATATCGATCAACCTGAAACGAAAAGTCTATGAAGCCTGCGTTCTGCCAGTTGGTACTTATGGTCTTGAAACTGTCACATTGTCCAAACAAAGTGCCGAGAAACTACGAGTGACCCAAAGAGCCACGGAAAGAGCCATGTTAGGAATAAGCCTAAGAGACAGAGTCAGAAACGATACGGTGAGAGAAATAACAAAGGTCACTGACATCATCCACCGGGTGGCGACTCTAAAATGGCAATGGGCAGGTCACGTAGCCAGAAGCTCAGATGAAATGTGGACAAGAAGACTGCTGACTTGGAGACCGTGGACGGCGAAGAGAAGCGACCATCTTAACGACCCTTTCATTATTTTGTTCATAACACTTTCATTCACTTCTTATACTTGCAATTGACACTCTATCATATACAGATTTACTAAACATTTGTTTTAGAGATCTCATTTCTACTGCATTTATTCTACTTTCATCCTTCTTTTGCCAGTTCCATGCTTCACTTCCATACACAAGGGTCGGCACAAGAACACCAATATGCACTGCCATCTTAGCTTTTTTGGATAAGCTTTTGTTTGCGATGACATTATTAATTTGGTTAACATTTAAGATAAAATTTAGATAAACCAATATTTTAATTGGTTCAAATTGTTTCAATATAAAAACACAATTTGAAGTCCAAGGTAATGATTTTTGAAAAGGAAGAAACCATGACAGTCTGCAACATTAGCGTGAATGGTGAAAATTTGGAGCAAGTAGTTGAGTTTGTGTATTTAGGTAGTATGTTTACAGTGGAGAGGGATATTGAAAGAAGGGTTGGGGCAGGCAACAAAGTGAATGGTGCACTTAAAGTTGTCATCGCAAACAAAAACCTATCCAAAAAGCTAGAATGGCAGTGCACAATGGTGTTCTTCTACCGACCCTTATGTATGGAAGCGAAGCATGGAACTGGCAAAGGAAGGATGAAAGTAGAATAAATGCAGTAGAAATGAGATCTCTTAGACGAATGTGTGGATACTCTGTATGATAGAGTGTCGAATGAAAATATAAGAAGTGAATGCGGTGCGAATGATGGTGTCATGAACAAAATAATGAAAGGATCATTAAGATGGTTTGGACATATGGAAAGAATGAATGAAGAAAGAATGGTAAAAAAATTTTATGTTAATGATGTAAATGGAACCAGAAATAGAGGAAGACCGAGGAAAACGTGGCACGATCAAATAAATCAAATATTGAATGTCGGCCATGTGAGGAGTCAGAGAAATGGAAGCGCGTGCATGACACGATGTATGAATGTTGAGGAAGCGAGAGAAATATGTCAGGAAAGAAAAGTGTGGTAGTACATTCTTTCTGCCTACCCCTTCGGGGAGACAGCGTGATGGTTAGCTAGTTAGTTACACTGATGAGGGTAATAACATAATATTATCAAAGTGTAATTAAACATTCTTAATATCTTATTGCAATGGAATGTACGCTGGATTGCCAAATAATCAATTAAGCAGAATACAAAGTGTATTCAATGCTGCTGCCCGATTGATTATGGGGCAACACTGTCATATCACGCCGCTCCTGAAGGACCTTCACTGCCTTAAAATCCGAGAGCGAGTAAAATACAAATTGTGTTTGACAGTGTTTAAGGCTCGACACCAGAGAGCGCCAGCGTATATATCGGACCTCTGCGTGACACCAATGCCAACGGAAAGGCAGCGTTCACTCCGATCAGTAGAAACAAGTGCAAACAACACAGCAATTCCAGTCAGAGCCAATAAAGCATGTTTCTATGATCGTGATTTCAGCGTTGCGGGTCCGTTGGCGTGGAATAGCCTCCATGTTAGTATTAAGTATGAGGATAGTGACGTTAAATTTAAGAAACTTCTGAAGACTGCACTGTTGGGTCAGTCATTTCCTAGTGCGCCCTTGGAGTAATTGATTTTATAAAACGGCGCACTTAAAATACAGGTCATCAGAATAATAATAATCTTACAAAAAATATATATATATTTTGGCACTTTTGAATCATAATATATACGTATAATTATATAGTTTAACAAAAAAGAAAACAGCTGAAGCCATACTTGGCAGGGGAGTTATAGAAGGAATGGTAGCTTCCAACCATCCCAAGAAGAGAATGTTTTGGTATCAGGTGCCAACCGGCCGTAACCAGCGAAACAAACAAATAACAATATTAATATGAACAGTCGTCATTTCGAGAAAGCTCAAGCTCCAAATATTCAGCAGTAGCGTTAAAAGCGTACTGCTGTACGGATGTGAGACTTGGAAGTCTACCGCGGACGTTATTGGTAAACCCCAGGTGTTTATAAATAGGTGCCTTCGATCAATATTCAAAATCTATTGGCCCCAAACAGTGTCAAATGCCGTTCTCTGGAATATGGCAGGCGAAAAGCCAATTAGAGAACAAGTCGCTAGACGCAAATGGCAGCGGATCGGTCACACTCTGAGACGGAACCCAGCCTGCATCGCTCAGGGCGCACTAGACTGGTCCCCTATGGGGGGAAAGAGAAAGCGAGGCAGACCTAGAGCCACCTGGAGTAGAACCCTGCAGGACGAGGTTAAGGCGGCTGATGATGTTAAGCATCAGGCATGCGATAGAGTCGAGTGGAGAAGATTCCTTGAGGCCCTATGCACCACGGAGGTGTGACAGGACAAAGAAAAGAATATGAACAGTATAAATACAGGGTAGAACGCGGCAGACACATTCAATTTATTCAATTTTTTCAATTTATCAGATTATTTATTCACTCAAAAGATATTACAAACATAATAACAGTTTAAGGCATCTATTTGAGAAAGGGTAGAAATCAGGAACGCATGAGAGATGGTTCAACTTTAGGAAGACAAGATACTCTCTAAAGTTAAGAGTATTTTTCTTCTGGTAATCTCCGAGGTAATCTTGTTCAGCAAACTGATTGCTCTCCCCACCGACATTATTAGAGGCAGGTTGGTTCTTGCGGCCGGAAGAAAGAACAATCTATGCTGGCGCTGTCGGAGATATCCGTTGGGAACAAAAAGACCTACACCCTCCAGCACGGCTGAGTTTTCAAAATATCCCCTAATTAATCTAAAGAAATGGGTTACGAGAAACCCGTCTCTTCGAAGCTGCAGAGAACTAGACCCCAATATTCCCAAAAGAAACGCTGTGGGATAGAGCCATGGATAGCTACCATACTCCTTCATGTAGAGATACCTCAGAAATTGTTTCTGAACCCTCTCCAGCATAAGGGAATATCTCGCCTCGTGCGGACTCCATATCACAGAACCACTTTCGAGTCTGCTCCGAACCAATGAATTGTATAGTACTCTAAGCACATTGGGATCTCTGAAAACTCTTCCGGTCCGACACATGGATTTGAATACGCATCGTTCCCTTCCTAATGACCGTAGAATATTGAACGTGGGTTAATGCAAAAGAGGGGTATGGGAAGTTTATGTTCCACACAGTTTCAGTCGCCACAATGGAGTGGTCCGTCGAAAAACGCATTTTTTGTGTGTAAATCTATTTTTCGAACGCCCGTTCGATCGTCAGCAAGTAGCGTGCCTTCCGTTTAATCCTTAACTATTTGCATGCTAACGTATCAACTATATGGCAAAAAGTCCATACTCACACGCGGCCGTATCAACACTTGATACGGGAACTTTGACCGCCGATATTACAGCGCTCTTTTGCCAAAAATGTATTTCCCTCTCACTTGGACATTCGTAGAACTATCACGATGCTGATATCTGCAAGAATTTCTCAAAAATTAAATTGTATTTCATAAAAAAAACATTGATAATCAAGTGCGCATTTTCGCGGCTTCGAGTGCCATAGTTTACAATTTTGTCAACAGATGGCATTAGTACTAATTTGCTATCTGCGCTTGCATGCGCCGAGTAAATGTTAATGAATGGTTGCAGTAAAAAAGGTACTAAGTACCAAAAAAATACAAAAAAAAATTAAGTATGCAGTTTATTTCTAAATGTAATATAGCACAAAACCGCATACTTAGTTATTTTTGTATTTTTTTGGTACTTAGTGCCTATTTTACTGCAATGTAATATTTGGAACACACATGCTGAGTGAATACGCGACCACATTCGAAAGATACGGTATGTTTTTGAATGAAATTTTATGTTTTTGTTTTTATAAACATCTAAGAGTGTTGACACACGAGGGTTTGTTTTCATATTGTAGAGAATAATCTGTTGTCTATATAGTAACATTATTATAGAGGGAAATAAGATAGAAAGTGTGAAGAGTATGTGTATCTTGGTCATAAATCAGACTCGGAAAAGAGAATCAAACTGCAGAGCTACCTCGAAGAGTTGGACTGGGTTGGGCCGCCTTTGGTAAACTGAGACATGTCTTTGAAAATGATGAAATACCGGTTTGTCTCAAAAGAAAGGTCTACGACATGTGTATACTGCTCATGATGACATACGGACTAGAGACGACAACTCTTACAGCAAAAAGTGTCCACAGGCTCAAGTGTACACAGAGGTCCATGGAAAGACAGATACTTGGTGTGAGCTTGCGTGGCCGCATAAGGAATGAAGAAATCAGACGCCGCACCAGGGTTGCTGACGTCATGGACCGAGTGGCAAAATTGAAATGGCAATGGGCTGGACACTTGGCTAGACAGGGTGGCAACAGATGGGCACCAGGATACTCAGTTGGAGACCATGGGCAAATAGGCGAAGTGTCGGAAGGCCACCGATGAGATGGACCGATGATATTGTCAAAAGGGTTGGAAAATCTTGGATACAAAGGGGGCAGGATAGAGACGAGTGGAGGAAATTGGAAGAGGCCTATATCCAGCAGTGGAGGGAAGAAGGCTAGCAAAGAAGAAGAAGAAGATAGGTATTTGAAAATATGTACTGCGTAGATAGGGGTATAGATAAAACGAGTCAAATATTATACATTTTTCATATTATAAAAATAATAAGACATTTTGAGTTTAACCCATTGCAACACAAAGCCGGCGAATAGCCGGCCAAGGTCAAATTGTCACTGACTCACAAAGCCGGCGATTCGCCGGTTTGTCTTTGAAGTGATTTTTTTTACATTAAAACTGAATGACAATAACTTTATTCATAAAAATGACATAAATAAGTATATTTCGGTTACTGATTTCATAATAAAATGTAATAATCACCATTTATTTCACATTATTTATTACAAAATATTATGATATTTTAACATCTGTCAATACCTCCAAAATGGCCTTCGCACTCGTAAACAAACTCGTCGCGCTTGTAATATTTCATCAAATGAGTATGAAATACAGCGAATCCTTTTGGAAAGTGGCAGTGAGAATGAAGTTGATGAATATTCTAGTGATTTTACGCCTTCGAACAATGTTTTGGAGCAATGTTTGGTGGCTCTTCACATGCCAGAATGCTTTAAAGCTTATCACACTCTTCCAAAGCCACCTGGGGATGAGCCATAATGATCTAGCTTACGAACAAAAAAAATATGCTTTTATGTTTTACCATTTTTATTTTGTGTGTAATTTAAGTCTTAATGTTATTGTAATAAAAAAAGTAGTCAAAATTAAATAGTGTGTTGTATGAACAAATTATGTCATCTTTATTAGCGGTGCAATGGGTTAAGAAAACAAATAAAAATATATTACATTGAAAAATTTGTTCATGAATGAAACCAAAACATGGCGCCGTTGATAGCTACATCAGCTAGCTATCACTTCGTATCTCGGTTATACAACTATGTGTGTGTGCTGAAAGTATAACTCGTAATCACAGAGAATACATAATAGTATATAATACACATTTTTACTTTTGATCCGTAGTAGTGAATTTACGGGATTATTATTATGGCCAAGCCATAGAGGGCTCCCTCCGCTTACCGTGATTGGATGCGAAAGGCACAAGACGGGAGTGTGTGGAGAAGTGTGGGGAAGGGTCATGTCCAGCAGTGGATGACATCCACTGTTCCAGTAAGTAAGAATATGGTTTTTGCTTGCATAAGTCACATCCTTATTTGCTTGTATTCCAAGTTTCTACAATGGTTGGATGTTTGAACCACATTGTATGGAGGAACAAACATACAGATGGCGAAATACGAATCTATAAGACCTCAATAAACGTGATGAGATAAAGATGGACTGCTTCGAAAGGAAGATCCAATGCAGAATCTTCGGACCCATTAAAGATGGTCAGACGTGGAGAATGAGATACATCTCAGAGCTCTACGATCTATACCAGGACGTCAGCGTAGTCAAGTTTATAAAGATTAACAGACTAGGGCACTTGCACCCCATAGGGGATTTGGAGCTCCCCAAAAGAGTGTTGTATGACAATCCAGTAGGGCGAAGAAGCGTCGGCAGGCCAAGATGTTGGATGTCGAGGCGGCCAGAGACAGGACGGATAGATACGTTTCTAGGATGAGACTAAGACCCACCAAAGTGGGTTGTAGAGCCGGAGAAAGAAGAAGAAATAAGACCTGTGTCGGAACGATAATAACCTATGGTGTAGGAACATGGGCAGATATATATAATCTTCAGAGCCTCAAAAATTAAACTACTTCGCGCCATTGCGGGAAAAACTCTTAGAGTGAGAAAAAAATTCCTGACTGCGCTAGAAGGGGTAGCGGGATGCGCTGAGTCGTGAAGATGATAGGGGGGAGTCGCGGCTACCAAACGCGCCGCTGCTCAGTCCTCTCCGAGCAACGGTAGAGCTAGCACAGTGATCCGCGCAAAGTGTGTTTTTTCGTCGTGTCGGAAATCAAGATGCAACGTTTGCTGGAGCATCGGGCAGCCATCAAATTCTGCGTTCGGCTGAAAAAAATCGGTATCGAGACCCTGGCCATGATTCGGGAAGCCTTCTGAGATGAAGCCATGTCACAGGCAAGAGTTTACGAGTGGCACAAACAATTCTAAAATGGCCGGGAATCAATTGAAGGCGATGTGCGCGTTGGACATTCGTCAACTTCCAAAGCTGATGACAACATCACGAAAGTGAGGGAAGTGTTACAGTCTGATCGTCGTCTCAGTGTCCGCTTAATAGCGGAGAAGTGCAACATGACAAAAGACACAGTTCGCCGCATTGTGACGGGCGATTTGCAAATGCGGAAGATTTGTGCCAAAATAGTGCCAAAAGTGTTAACAGATGAACAAAGGGAAACTCCGGTTCGGATTTCTCAGGACGTCCTGGAACGCAGTGAAAGCACCACCGGACTTCTTTTTGTTCCCCCGCATCAAGCGGACGGGACGCCATTTGGAGACGTTGGATGGGGTGAAAACCGCTGCGACGCAGTGCCTTAAGGGGGTTCAGTCTTCTGCCTTCTAGGGTGCCTTCCAAGAGTGGAAGAAATGCTACCAAAAGTGTATTGACGGCCAAGGGGCGTATTTTGAAGAATATTAAGTGTTTGTACATTTATTGGCAATAAATTGTCTGAAAAAAAAAACTTCCCGAAACTTTTGCGACAGACCCTGTATATGGAAATAAGGAAAAACTGCAATACTGAGGGCATTGCGAGATGGAACCGAACGAGATGATTCTGGCCATACTATGTAAACCACTCACATAATTGGATACAATGATGCAAATAAAATCCTGATTTCATTTACAATTCGATAATGAGCAATGAAACTCATTTCCAATTGCATGACTTGGTTAACAAGCAAAACTCAACCACTGTTGTATATCCTTTTAATAAAACATAACGATTTTTAAACCAATCAACCCCGGTTATCAACATTTAATTCATTGCGGGTAGGTACTTAACACCGATATATATTTAGACATTTATGGTACTGGCAATATTTAGATGCCATCCAGTAGTTGTGAAAGTTCCTGTATAGAAAACTTTTGAAATAAACCCACAAAATCCAACTTGGTTCATTCCGGCGGATACTTGGTCTGCTTCTGCTGCTCCAACAGTCTCTCCAGCGGGGATGGGCCGGGTCCGGACCACAGGCACTAGGAGAATATTTTAAAATATTAATATTTATCAATAATAACCATCACGCCGTCTCACACTGGATCCATTTGGCAAAAACAGGGACTTAGGGGTCCAACTCCGAATTTTGGCCTGATTTTTTTAAATTAGGTCCTTTGTGTGATTCCAAACCACTTTTACATTTGAACTTTTCTTGATATAACGGCTAATTTCCAAGAAAAAAAAATGTTATTGTTTTTTTTGTATGAAGCAAAACTGATTTTTTCAATTATTTCGGAATCAGGTGGATACGTGAAAACCAAACTTAGTAAGGATTATAGAGGGCATAATCTTCTACATTACTTGTTACGACATCTACTTCATATCTCTGCCTGTTTAAAAGCAGCAGACATTTTAAATTTTAATTAATTGCTAAAATCACTCCATTCTTTTGTAAAGGGGTATAAGCGGGTATTAATACCCTTGGCGCAGATAATGAGTTATAGCAGTAATAAATAAATGAATGGTATACCTGTTGAGGGGACATGGTCCCAAGTGGGTTGTGTCCCCAGGCTTCGGGGCCCCCGCTAAAGAGTGAGTAAGCGTTTCCGGATGCCTCTCCATAGTGCTGTAAAAATAAAAATTAATTATGTATTACATAAGACTAAACTAAATAATAGACAGGGTGGCAACAGATGGGCACCCAGGATACTCAATTGGAGACCATGGGAAAATAGGCGAAGTGTCGGAAGGCCACCGATGAGATAGACCGATGATATTGTCAAAAAGGTTGGAAAATCTTGGATACAAAGGGGGTAGGATAGAGACGAATGGAGGAAATTGAAAGAGGCCTATATCCAGCAGTGGGGAGAAGAAGGCTAGCAAAGAAGAAGAAACTAACTAACCATCACGCTGTTTCTCCGGAGGCGTAGGCAGAGAGATAAACTCTCGCAACTCTTTTACATTCATGCGTGACATGCACGCTCGCCGATAGTTAATACTCCGAACATGGTGGCCTTTCAGTAATTGATTAATTTGGTTATGCCATGTCTTACTTGGCCTTTCTCTAATACATTTAAAATTATGTATACTTTAAAATGTGTAAATAAAATTGTGTAAAATACACTTCCAACAGGCCACCACCATTCCAGGAAACGGGTATTATTACCATTCCCTTACGGTGCTAAAACAAAAACGCGCGTTCCTGTGTTGGGTAGTCAGTACCCAATCAAAAATTAGCGATTTTAAATCGGAAAATAAGAACACTCATAGCTAATCCCCTTAATTAATTATAATTTAAGTAAAAAATTATAATAATTGAGATTTATTTGTTAAAAACATTTTTAAAAAACATCTGGCAACGCTCACGGGACGGGCATAAATCCACTCTGGTTGCAGGTCCGAGAGCTACTGCCGCCGACTGCCGGGCAGTGAGAACATTGAGCTCCTCGCACTTCCACAGTGAAATATGCAAGAGTGATATGCGAATATAGTGCGAATATAGTGAATTTCGTTTCCGATTTCACAAAATATCTCGGATGTACCCGATAAATTTTGATTATTAATATTTTTTTTTAATCAATGCGTAAATATATTATGGAGGAATACCTAAAATCTTAACGTTGTATTTATTATATTTATAAAGATATTGATGGTTACTAGAAGCAACGTGTAGAAGATACCCATCACAGGGAAGGGATGGTTAATACCCTTGTCACAGACAATGAAATAATAAATGTTATCTGGTGAGGTGGTCGCAGAGTAATAAAATAAGTTAGAAGTCGGTACTTACATTGTACACATCCATGTTCATATCGTGCCTCATGGGCATCATCCCGTCATAAGGATTGGTGCCATCTTGGCCTATCCTCCTCGTAATCATATCCAGCGGATTGACAGGCACGTCGGATGGAGCGGCGAAAGGCCCCCCGGGTGGACCGGACTGAGCGAGTCCAAACTGGCTTGCGTTGGGGTACGGCGCCAGATTGAACTCATGCCCCGGGGGCTTCTGTTGGTCCTTGCCGAATTGCGGGAAGATGTAGCGATTGGAGTTGTATCCCATGTTAGCGGACGGATTGCCCTCATAACGGGGACTTATTTGTGGCGGCTCCTGATAATTCGGTCCCACGCTGTAGTTATTCTGTTCTTGATACTCGTGTTGATGAGGATTACCGTAATAGCCGTAATTCATCGGGGCGTTTACGTTCTGCGGAACAAAGTTTGGGTCCATAGCAGTCGGCTTCCACCAGTTCTGGTTTCCGTGGCTCCACGGGTTGATGTTCTGTCCGACGTTACCATGCTGCATGAGAGATTCGGGATTCTCCTGAAAGTATCTAGGCTGATTATTGTATTCCGTGTTATTTTTGGATTTTCTCGCGTTGGCCAGTCTCGGAGGCAAAGACGCCAGTCTCGGGAACATGGACGAATGTCTCGTGGAAGCGTCTCGTTGTCCCGGGGCTTGTGCGGCGTTGCCTGCTGCATACCAGTAGTTGTTGTACGGGCCGTCCTTATTCATTTGATCGGCCATTGCATCGTTGGTCCCTCCTTGCAAGCTCTTCTGCCTCTGCAGGGCTACAGAGCGGATATCGATTTCTTTCGGATTCACGACGGGCAGGGTGATGCTGTTGCTATGAGAGTCGGGCGTGGAGAAGAAGGAAAAGTTGGGCTGCTTATTTTGCATCGCCTGATGGAATCTCGCGTACTTCTCGTTGGTTTTTTTAACATCCTGTTGGAACATCGGACGCGAAACTTGGTTATCAAACCACAAACCGCTGCCGGAAGCCGTAGGGGTAACAAGTTCGGTGTTACCCTTGCTACGATTTGTATCCGCGTTCTTTCCTTGGGGAGATTTTGCCGTGCCTGACATTTTACCAAATTCCGCGTTCTGACTCGTCAGATTGATTTGTTTAGCATCTTGCACTTTAGAAGCGTTCTTAGTGTCGTCTGCATTACCGGATTGTTCCGCCACTTCGACTTTAGCGTCCGCGTTAGCAAGAGGCTCTATATTAACGAGATGAGGGTATCCCGCAGACTTATCCTTGAGAGAGAGGATACCTCCGGTTTTGCGGTCCGTCGGAATGCTGGCCAAGGATTTTATGACTTTGGGTTGTAGGATCTTCTTCTTGTCAACGTGGTCTTTGGAGCCGAGAGGAGACAGCTGTGTCGGTTCTCCGATGGAGTCTGGAGTGGTCACAGGAGTCAAAAATTTTACCTACAACAAATAAGTTACTTAAATTTCAATAAAATACACAACACTCCCGATTTTCCGGGATGGATGGTGAAAATAAATCCCGTGTAATCGATTTCCCGGTTAATCCAAACACAAAAATTATTAAATAGTCCATTGTTTTGGCCGAAGAACTATGATATTTCAACATTTTATAATTGTTAATGCAAAAACTTTGTTTTGCATTAACAATTATAAAACTCTAGTGTAGAGTGAACTTAAATGTAGATGACGCTAGTGTAGAGTGAACCTAAAAATGTAAAGATGGGCGTGGAATCCTACCATATATGAGGCCACTAGGACAAGAGTGGTCTAACCAAATTTTTTTTTTAAATTGAGTTACTGGTCTAACCCACACCTATTTGTGACCTACTATAAAAGAAAAATTAATCTAACCACCATTTCCAAGTGGAAACATAGATATCGCCATAAATACTTCTTTTGCTCTGACAAAAAATCAAAATATATGGAGTCAAATGTGGTCTATTATAAGTAACCATCAAAAAATATACTTAAACTTTATATTTCCCAATATTTCAAAATACTATTCTAAAGACATTCACCAAAAAAACAAGGTTTATCACTAAAGAAGACCCTAACCCATATAGTTTTAAAAAAAAAATGGGGAAAAAACGTCAAATTTTCAATCGCATTTATCTCCATTGTCTAAATTTGGGGTTAGACCACTCTTGCCCTAGCGGCCTCATATACAAGTTCCAAAAAATTGTCAGCCGTGGTGGTCGTAAGAAGGGCGGAATGGGGAATGTTGTTAAACATAAAGCGATCGCTCAACCCAACCAATGACAGGTCATAAGTCCTGTAAGCGCCTCGGCCACCACCTTCTGTTCCCAGAAAACAATTTACATCTTCGTCTCTATTGAGATACAATTAATCCTTATAAAATAATTTATCCGCAATGGGTGAAATCCAGTATTTGTCTACAATAATTTGTATGCATTCAAAGTGTTGTTGTATTATAAAACTCTTTATATTTTTGTATATTTTCTCAACAGATATTACAAATAAAATAAGGTGTACAACTTTGCTACCGCCGTTTTTCAATAGATGGCTGTAGCGGTAAGTGGTGGAAGCAAAGTTGTACACCTAATAATAATAATCAAATAAAACAATGTTTTTTATTAACAACTTCCACTTGTTGTCTTTATTTATTGACAATGGCCGGTTTTGCCAGGCTCGCTGGGATCAACAGAATGGTTTTTGTCGATGCCAGCGAGCCTGGCAAAACCGGTCGCTGTTGAAATAAAGACATAACTGGAAGTATTTATAAAAAAACATGTTATTTAAATTCAACTTCCATCAGATCATCAGATCGAGTTAGGAATACAGCAATCCGAGAAATCTGCGAGGTCGAAGATGTAGTCAGATGGGGACGTCAAAGACGGCGATACTGGCATCAACACGTAGAAAGGATGAGCTCAAATAGGATACCATACATAGCTCTCCATGGAACGCAAAACGGACAACGCCGACCAGGAAGACCCCCGAAACGGTGGAGAGAAAGCTGGAGTTCAGCGTCTCAACAGGACCCGCTTGAAATAACAGACTCCTGAGTCTACCAAAAGTGAAGAAGAAGAAGAACTTCCATCAAGAAAATTACGATAAAATTATTAGATTAGCCAAATTGATTATTTTAAAAATTTCTGCTTTTATTTTGATATCAGAATCAGTATACAGTAGACTCACGATTTTCCGGGTTCGGGTTATCCGGGAAGTGGATTATCCGGGACATAAAAACAAAAATATTTCACAACGGTACTTATAATGCATCTGTCTCATTGACATTGGGCGTTTAGTTCACATTGGCGCCACCGCCAACACACGTTTGTGGCTCTAAAGTCGTAATTGAATTTTACTGTGAAAAAGTGTCTATGGTATAATGGATAAACGCAAACAAATCGTACTTTCAATTGAACAAAAACTAGAAATAATTCAAAAGTTTGAAAATGGTGCAACCGTTAAATATTTATTGAATCAATATATTGTTGGTGATCAAACTATACTATTTCACTAATAAAAAGAGAATAATTTTTGTAATAGTTAATGCAAAAACTTTGTTTTATATCACATTTATTTTACTTTACGACAGCTGTTTCATCAACCAATGTTGACATCATCAGGTGTTTATATTTTCTATATATTTAGTTTAAATATGAGGCAGTCAAAGGAAAAGTGGACTAACCCACATGATGGCCAATATTGAGTTAACTATGGGAATGTGTCTAAAACATGTGTTTCTTTGATTCAAAAACGGACTAAACTTAGTTTAAACAATATTATTTAGATGGGAGTGTTTTTTTTGTTTTTGCATATAAATATTTTAAAAAATTCTCAATGCAAAAGTGGACCATGATGGTTAGTCCAAAGTATTAGTGCCGAAAATGAAGTTCATTTAAGCTTGCTTTATTATGCCAATATATTGTGTCCAATTCTGATTATGTGGTGAATGACATTGACCACAATTTTTAGTGAGTGGTCATTCGTATTTACCATGTGATTAGGATTTTGGTTTAATTGAAAAACAAAAAGATTTTTTCGAGATATTTACAATCCGGAACACTGGATTCAAGTAATACAATCAGCAAGGAAAAGTAATTCATTTAAAATAATCTCAATGGAAAGGGATAATTTTTATCCAACAGTTAAATTGGAGAGTAACAGAGTAAATAGAAAGGTCTCACTTGATGGATCTAAAATAAAGTGGTTGAAAATAGAGTGGTTGAGGTATACAAAAACCGAACCATTTAAAATATATTTCAAATACTCAAACAACATTGAAGTAATTTTCTCCATAGTGGATATTTCAAAAAGATTGTCAGTCTCAATCACTACTCTAGATGCATTGTATCCACAAGGAAATACTATCACAGCGATGAAGAAGAAGGATTTAATTTCCTTCTTGACTTCGTACCGCCAATTTTCCACCATTTTTATAACAATTTGAAGTCCAATAATATTCAGTCAGATTTAAAAGACGTGTCTGATTCCAAAAGGGATTAAAATTATAATAGATATATTTTCTATATACCTTAAATTTCACTTCACTTTTCTTCTATCCTAATAAAAAAATGGACTAAACATAAAAACACTTCAACGCAATAGCGGACCAAGCCACCAAAAAAGAGGTATTTATGAATTTTTTGGACAAAAACGGATCTACATTAAAATTAACTTATCTTTTTTACCAAGAATTTTTCTTTACAATTAGTATTTGTTGTAAAATTTACGTAACACAAAGAGATTAAATTTGACAATTTCTAAAATGCGCCATTACTCAAATCTATGGTAGGTGGGGTTAGTCCACTTTTGCTTTGAATGCCTCATATATAAGACTCTGGGTGTCCATCAATCCATTCCCTGTCTGGCGACATGTTCTGCCCACTTCCACTTTGGTTTGGCAACAGCAGTATAGTAAATGATTGTGGAATTGGACAGTGTTAGCGCCTCAAGTCAATCGGAAGCTGATGTACCTGCTTGCTGGATTCCTCCTGTTTCCTCATGATGGCCTGCAAGGCAACGTTGGTGCGCGCCCTCCGCCCCTTGCTGGAGTCGCGGCCCTCCCTGTCCCGGCCGCCAGGCGGGTCCAGCAGGGAGCCCACGTCGGAGCACACGTTGCCGTCCTGCGAGACGGTCGAGCAGCTGCTAGCGGTGTCCTGGACGCAAAATGGCAACCAAAAACCATTTAACTTTTCCGTGCGTGGGGTCATTGAATACATGCTCAGATAGCATATGGTCCCATCCTTGGGACTCATTTATAAAACTAACTAACTAACCACCACGCCATCTCTCTGGAGGGTTAGGCAGAGAGAATGTACTGCCATACCGTTCTATCCTGATATACCTCTCTTACTTCCTCCACGTTCATACATTGTAACATGCACGTTCGTCGATTTTTCCGACTTCAAATGTGGCCGCCGTAATATTTGATTAATTTGGTCATGCCATGCTTTCCTTGGTCTTTCACGACTTCTCTTTCCAGTCACACTGCTTGTATACAACATTTTAACCATTCTTCTCTCGTTCATTCGTTCCGTATGTCCAAACTATCTCAGTGATCCTTTTTTAATTTTACTTATGATGCAATCATCTGCCTTACATTTCTTCCTTATTTCATAATTCGGTATTCTATCATGTATCGTTTTCCCGCTCATTCTTCTAAGTGATCTCATTTCTATGGCGTTTATCCTACTTTCATCCTTTTTATACCAGCTCCAAGGTTCACTTCAATACACTAAAACTCCATTATGTACTACCATCTTTTCTTTAGTTGAAATATTTATATAATTCAAATTCAAATCAGTTTGTTTTCTCAAAAGACATTACAAACATTTTTTATAGTTTAAGGCATCTATTGAGAACAGGTAAAACATAATAAATATATAATACCAGGAACGCATGAGAGATGGTTCGACATTAGGAATACAAGATACTCTCCAAAGTCAAGAGTATTTGTCTTCTGAATGTACTTTCACGAATACGAAAGACATCGATCTCCGAAGCGATCATGTTCAGCAGTTTGATTGCTCTACCCACCGGCATCACCAGAGGCAGTGAATGTATAAGTGAATGAGGTGCAAATGAAAGTGTTATAAACGAGATAATAAGGTTTGGACACATCCAATTCATATAGATTCTTAGGCTTTATTAGTATTAGTATTCATCTTTTGGTTTGTATTCCATGTGCCACTTCCTTCTGTTTCTAGCTCCGTTCACGCCGTTTACATATACCTTCTTTACCATTTTGTCTTCACTCATTCTTTCCATGTATCCAAACCATCTTAATGACCCTTTCCTTATTTTGTTCATAACACTTTCATTCGCACCACATTCACTTCTTATACTTGCATTTGTCACTCTATCATATACAGATTTGCCACACATTCGTCTTAGAGATCTCATTTCTACTGCATTTATTCTACTTTCATCCTTCTTTTGCCAGTTCCATGCTTCACTTCCATACATAAGGGTCGGCACAAGAACACCATTGTGCACTGCCATCTTGGCTTTTTTGGATAGGCTTTTGTTTGCGATGACAACTTTAAGTGCACCATTTATTCTGTTGCCTGCCCCAACCCTTCTTTCAATATCCTTCTCCACCCTCCCATCGTTTGTAAACATACTTCCTAAATAAACAAATTCATCCACTTGTTCCAGATTTTCACCGTTTATACTAATGTTGCAGACTGTCATGCTTCCTTCTTTTTCGAAAATCATTACCTTGGACTTATTCACATTCATCATCAAATCGTATCGCTTGCATACCTCATACATACTAGACACCAGGGCTTGCAGTTCGTGCTCGTTGTCTGCAAGTAGCACAGCGTCGTCCGCATACAACAAACAGCTTACTGACACACCGTTCATTTTTGCACCTGCTTCCAACCCTTTCAGCTCTTTCATACACTTGTCCATATATAGATTAAACAACCATGGAGACATTACACACCCCTGTTTGACATAGGATTTAAGTGCGTTTTTATTTTATTTTTTATTACATGGTTTGTATTTCTGTATATTGGTATTTTTGCACTTTGTATTTGTACTTGTAATTTTTTTGTAAAAGCCCTTGTGGCGTTTATGTCAAATAAATAAATAAATAAACATCGAAAGCATCACTCCCATTCTCCTTTTGCAAATCAAAGAATACTTCATCATTTTTTTATAATCATTGTATAATAATAAAAATAATAACCTGATTGTCAGCCCCATCAGGCGTGACAGAGAGATTCCCGCTGACGTGGGGCGCGGTCTCTGGCGAGGAGGTGTCCACACGGGAGGCTCGGTGAAGAGCGGCCTTTTCCACGCGGGCTCTTTCCAAGGATCCCTGGGGCTTCAGTATACCGGCGGGTTTCTCGCGCACTGGAAAAAATACATGTTACTGATTTAACAAAAAGAAAATGCAACAACAAACGTTTCCCCGGAAGGCAGAGAGAATGGACCACCACACTATTCTGTCCTGACACACCTCTCTAGCTTCCTTCACATTCATACAGCGAGGCATACATGTACAGTACGCTCCCGATCCGTGAAAAAATCCCGTATAATCGATTTCCCCGTTAATCTGAAATCTGAAAAAATGTAAACAAAGAGAAATTTAAAACTGCGCTATATGGGCTTACGTATACCTACTTGCCTAGCAAGACGCACGTGTTGGCAGAATCACACTTTTTGAGTGGCGGAAACGCCGGACGTTTTAAAATATGTTATTGAAAAAATAATATACTTAGAAACTTGAAAAAAACTTTGTTTCTTCTTCTTCGATGGCCCTACAGCCCATATCGAGCCTTAGCCTCTAGTATTCTTTCCCTCCAACTCCTCCTGTCCTCCGCTTCGATCTTCCAATCTGACACTCGTAATAATTTTGCCCCATCTCTCCCAACTTCATCCTTCCATCGCAGCCTTGGTCTTCTACCACCTGGGTGCCACTCCAGCAATCTTTTTGGGGTTTTTCGATGACAGTATCCTCTTCACGTGACCGGCCCATCTCGGTCTATTCAGTCTGACCTGCGTGGAATGACTGGGAGCTTTGTAAACATGGTACAGCTCGTCATTATGCCGCACTCTCCAGCCTTCACCGTCATTCACAGGTCCCAGAATTCTGTGCAGCACCCTTCTCTCAAAAGTATCCAGTCGCTCTGCGGATTTCGCTGTCATTGTCCACGCCTCACATCCATAGGTCACTACTGTTCGGATGATTGTTTTATACAGGGTGATTTTGGTTTTCCAGTGTACATTTCTTGATTTGAGCGCTGGTAGTAGAGTTAAGGTAGTTCAAATGCCAATTGTATATACAAAAAAAAAATGGCGCCTATAAAAATCATATAGCGTGCGCTTAACCCAACCAATGACAGGTCATAAGTCCTGTAAACACCTCGACCACCATATTCTGTTTCCAATTTGCATCTTCGTCTCTATTGAGATACAATTAATCCTTGAATTGATAACCCGCAATTGGTAAAATCGAGTATTCGTCTACAAGTATTTGTATACATTCAAAAATAAAAACAAAAACTGGTCCAAGTTAAAATAGCATATAAATTGGAGTGACATCTCCAGGCGTTATCTAGCAATACGTTAATGGCGGTAGCCTTTCACATTGCGTTAATAAAAAGATCTTCTGCTTAATGCTTAATCCAATCTTCATAGATGGCGCTAGTGTGTAGATTGAAATAAAAAAAATGTGAAGTGTGGTGTTACATATTACCATATATACAACTTCCAAAAATTGTCAGACATGGTGGTCGTAAAGAGGGTGGAATGGGGAATGTTGTATTACATAAAGCCTGCGCTTAACCCAACCAATGACAGGTCATAAGTCCTGTTAACACCTCGATGTTCTGTTTCCAATTTGCATCTCCGTCTCTATTGTAAGTATCTCTCTATTCTCCTAAGAAGGTATTATGAACAAAATTATGAAAGGTACGCTGCGTTGGTTCGGACATATGGAATGCATGGATGGAAAAAGAATGGTTAAGAAAATATAAGTTAATGATGTAAATGGGGTACGAAGTCGAGGCAGACCGAGGAAGACATGGCATGACCAAATTAATCAAATTTTAAAGGCTGGTCATGTTAGAAGTCGGAGGAATCGACGTGCGTGTATGACTAGTTGTATGAATGTGGAGGAAGCTAGAGAGGTTCGCCAGGATAGAGTAGTGTGGCGGTCCATTCTCTCTGCCTACCCCTGCGGTGAAACGGCGTGATGGTTTGTTTGTTTGTCTCTATTGAGATACAATTCTTCTTCTTCTTCTTCACTTTTGGTAGACTCAGGAGTCTGTTATTTCAGGCGGGTCCTCTTGAGACGCTGATCTCCAGCTTTCTCGCCACCGTTTCGGGGGTGTTCCTGGTCGGCATTGTCTGTTTGGCATTCCATGGAGAGCTATGTGTGGTATCCTATTTGAGATAAAATTAATCCTATAAAAATCATCTTCATCGTCCCTTCCTGACTTCCACAACTCTCTATCCCTCGCTACTTTGTGCCACTGGCCACCTGCCACTCGTTTGATGTTATGTCGTGATCAAATTTTAATAAAATATTTACCTTTATCCTTGAACTCAGACTCCGATATAACGATAGGGGGCAGGTCTATATCCAGGACGGAGCTCTCGCTGTCTGCCTTGGACCCGCTCAGAGAAGGTTTTCCCTCTCCGTCGCTAAGGTTGTCTTCACCTGAACATAGATAAAAAATATAATGGAATTTAAGCAAACAAAACTAACTAACTAATCACGCCGTCTACCCGGAGGGGTAGGAAGAAAGAATGGAATGCCACACTGTTCTGTCCTGACATACGTCTCTCGCTTCCTCTACATTCATACATCTCGTCATGCACGCACGTCGATTTTTCCGACTCCTCACGTGACCGACATTCAATATTTGATTGATTTGATCGTGCCACGTTTTCCTCGTCCTTCCTCTATTTCAAGCTCCGTTCACGCCGTTTACATATACCTTCTTTACCATTCTGTCTTCACTCATTCTTTCCATGTGTCCAAACCATCTTAATGACCCTTTCCTCATTTTGTTCATAACACTTTCATTCGCACCACATTCACTTCTTATACTTGCATTTGTCACTCTATCATAAACAGTTTTGCCACACATTCGTCTTAGAGATCTCATTTCTACTGCATTTATTCTACTTTCATCCTTCTTTTGCCAGTTCCATGCTTTTTTGGATAGGCTAGGAGTTAAGCAAACAATAAGTAAACAAACTTCAATCTGCGTTCAATGCACCAGCAAGACTCATTAAAGGCATTCTGTAAATTTCCCACACAACACAGCATGTCAAAGAACTTCACTGGCTTAAAAGTCCAGAAAGGTTACCCGCCGCTTACCCGAAGCTGTTATAGGACGCACCGGCGCCCCTTCGTCAGCTTCGCTCAAACAATCCCTAGGCCCGCCCGCCATCCACGCAGTACTTACATTAGCTGGAGAATGCACCATTCCAGAAAAAAAAGCAAAAGGGTATCTAGGCCACATTTAATCCAGTTTAATTTCAATCCACTTCTATGTCCCAATCTAACAAAACAAAGCAAAATATGGTACATGATTTTATGAGCTATTATAAAATTGTGACAGAGTGTGGGATGGGAGAGAAAACTTGGAATGATGAAAGAAATAAAGAAATCTTAAGTAAATAGAGAAAACAGTCATGGAAACTAGGGACAGGAACACAGGGAACCTAACATTTTAATGTGTATAATTTAAAAAGAAAATTGATCCAAGAAGAAAGAACGGGGCCCCCGCAAGGTGCCCCCTCTTCCCCGGCGAGGAGTCCGACACCCCCTCAAAGGGGCAGAAAGAATCCAGTATAATCTTTGCTGGACAGCCTTCAAAGCGCTACATGGAATGACACCAAGTTAACCAAACTCTGTTAACCTATTTACATCGCTAGTCGTCATATCACGTGTAAGATTTCCTAATCGTTAACATCGGTAGCCGTGATATATCGTTTTGCGACTTTGCAGTATCCGTTGTGACATTTATTGTAAGAATTTGGAAACACAAATTACTGCAATACTTACCTACTACATCTATCCTTTACAGAAATCTGTAAAGATAATAAATTAAATGTGTTTTACTTCGTCAAAATTACAGTTTACATGTGCGCTGTCGGTAAATCATATCTGTGAAGTATCCCACCGGCCGCCATTATACTATATTAGTTTGTTCTGCGTCGCATTTGACACTGTTTGGGGCCAATAGATCTTGAATATTGAGCGAAGGCACCTATTTTAAAAAAATAGGTGCATTCGTATTTAAATATAGTTATTAACCTATCCTTTACCCTTAAATAAAAACGCGCGTTCCTGTGTTGGGCAGTCAGTACCCAATCAAAAATTAGTGATTTTAAATCGTAAAAATAAGAACATTCATAGGTAATCCCCTTATATAATTATAATTGAAGTAAAAAAAATTAATAATTGAGATTTATTTACCGAAAACATTAAAAAACCAGCTGGCAACGCTCACGGAACGGGCATAGGTCCACTCTGGTTGCAAGCCCGAGAGCTACTGCCGGCGGCAGTGAGAACATTGAGCTCCTCGCGCTTCCACAGTGAAATATGCAAGAGTGAGATGCGAATATAGTGTCGCGCACACAGTTTATCCGCGAATTTGTTTCCGATGTTCACAAAATACCTCCGATGTACCTGATAAATTCTGGTTATTATTAATATTATTTTTTAAATATATTATGGAGGAATACTTAAAATTTTAACCATGTATTAATTATATTTAAAGATATATTGATGGTTATTAGAAGCAACGTGTAGAAGATACCCATCATAGGGAAGGGAGGGTTAATAAAACCACAAATTATTTAGAGGACACTTGATCACCAGCTAACCAAGAGAGGCAGATTCCTTTCTAGTATTTTTGTCCCTTATAAATATCTCAATAGATTGTTTTACCTACCGGCCGCCAGAACTAACCTGCCTCTGGTGACACCGGTGCGAAGAGACGCTTGTTCACCGTTCAATATAATAACAGTGTTTCAATCGTTATATTATTTTATAAACGTACCATCTCTTTGCGAGTTGTAGGCGGTCTCGTCTCTCTCCTGCTCGGCACACTCCAATATCCTCTTCTCTCGCAAGGCGGACAGCTCCTCGATGGCCTTCTGCAGCTCGCGCTCCTTCTCCGGGCTGTTCTGGATAGGGTTGAACGTCACCAAGTTGTCCTTCTCGCTGTAGAAAAAAAAAAGATTTGTATTAACGATAATCTAACCGTGATAATAAAACATCTTTAAAAACCGGAAAATACCGATCAAAGTGCCGAGAAACTTCGAGTGACCCAAAGAGCCATGTTAGGAATAAGCCTAAGAGGCAGAGTCAAAAACGATACGGTGAGAGAAAAAACAAAGGTCACTGACATCATCCACCGGGTGGCAACTCTAAAATGACAAGTGGCACGTCACGTAGCCGGAAGCTTAGATGAAAAATGGACAAGAAGACTGCTGACTTGGAGTGGAAGGATGAACTGAACAGACACGTCGGAATAACCTGGATGCAGTCTGCACAGGACAGAGTGACATGGAAGTGAATGGAGGAGGCCTTTGTCCAGGAGTGGATGGGAATAGGCTGCTGAAGAAGAAGATAATAATTTTTTTTTCCCTTTGTAACCCTATAGCGCGCAGTTTTAAAAATTAAAAATAATATATTTTTGCTTTATATAATATACCGAAAAATAAATAATATAATAAAACATTATATTTATATGTAAAAGACATAGCATGGTTCTAATATGAATCAGGGCACATTTATAATGGTAATTATTTGATATAATGATATAAATACCAGCAAATGATACTCAGATGATAAAATAATTCTACTATTATTCTACCACGTATTCTACGATTATACTATCAGGTATTTTACATCATATATTCTACTATTATTTTATCATGAATTCTACTATTATTCTATCACATATTCTACTATCATTCTAACATGTATTCTATCATATACTCTACTATCATAGTATAATTCAATCATGTATTCTCTACTATCATTCAATCATCTACTCTACAATTATTCTATCACGCATTCTACTATTATTCTATCACATATTCTACTATCATTCTAACATGTATTCTATCATTATTTTATCATATAATCTATCATACTATCATTCAATCATGTATTCTACTATCATTCTAACATGTATTCTACTATTATTCTATCACATACTCTACTACTATTCTAACATGTATTCTACTATTATTCTATCATGTATTCTACTATTATTCTATCATATATATACTATTATAGTATCATTCAATCATGTATTCTACTATCATTCAATATTGTATTCTACTATCATTCAATCATGTATTCTACAATCATTCAATAATCTATTCTACTATTATTCTATCACGTATTCTATCACATATTCTACTATCATTCTAAAATGTATTCTATTATTTTTCTATCATATAATCTACTATCATTCAATCATGTATTCTACTATCATTCTTTCATGTATTCTACTATCATTCAATCAAGTATTATACAATTATTCTATCATCTATTCTACTATTATTCTATTACTCTTATTAAATTTATTAATATTATGTTTATATAATACATACATTATACTTATGTACTCGGTACCAGTCTCCTTCTGATGGCCGACCAGCCACTTGCCTAGCTCTATCAGCCTGTAGGCGCGGAGAAAGTTCAAAAAGTTGGGATCCTTCTTCAGGGCTTCGATGTCCGACTCCGACAGCTTCCTGCTCTTCCTCTTGGCCAGCATGTCCCGTATGCAGACGCCTTCGATGTCCTCGGCCAGCAGGTCCGCGTTGGGGCCGTTGTGGTCGGGCGACCAGGCCGAGTTCAGGAACTTCAGTTTGGCAAACGCGGGGTCGATGGGCAGGTAGCCCTGGAGCTCTTCGTCTTCGGGTAGAGGTATGACTTCATCTGGAATAAATTTTATATATTATTCAGTTGCTTGGAAATGGGATCAGGGCTGACACCGGTGGGAGGAGCAATTAGTCTGCTGAACGCAGTCTTCTCGGAGATCGAGTTTTTCATTAGCTCTTAGCCACACTATATTCGCATCTCACTCTTGCATATGTTCTAGCTCAATGTTCTCACCTCGCGCCGGCGGCAGTCGCTTTCGGGCTTGCAACCAGAGCGGATCTATGCCCGTTCCGTGAGCGTTGCCAGATGGTTTTTTAATGTTTTTAGCAATTAAATCTCAATTATTATAATTTTTTACTTCAATTATAATTATATAAGGGGATTAGCTATGAATGTTCCTATTTTTACGATTTAAGATCGCTAATTTTTTAACGCGTACTGACTACCCTACACCGGAACGCACGTTTTTATTTTAGCACCGTAAGGGAAAGGTTAAGGGATACTTACAGAGATGTCCAGGAAAGTCCTTGATGGCTTGCTGGAGGGTGTTGAGCAGGGTGCACAGACCGGGCCACAGCTGCAGGCGAGACACGAAGGAGGGATCCTTGAGCACCGCGGGGTGGAGCTTCAGCCACTCCAGCTGGACTTTCACTGAACAAAAAACACCAGCATTAATCCACGCCCCCAACTACCACCGCAATAAATTGTGTACATATCATATGATAAAATTAACTAACTAATGGCAGTGCACAATGGTGTTCTTCTACCGACCCTTATGTATGGAAGCGAAGCATGGAACTGGCAAAAGAAGGATGAAAGTAGAATAAATGCAGTAGAAATGAGATCTCTTAGACGAATGTGTGGATACTCTGTGTATGATAGAGTGTTGAATGAAAATATAAGAAGTGAATGCGGTGCGAATGATGGTGTTATGAACAAAATAATGAAAGGATTATTAAGATGGTTTGGACATATGGAAAGAATTAATGAAGAAAGAATGGTAAAAAAATGATATGTTAATGATGTAAATGGAACCAGAAATAGAGGAAGACTGAGGAAAACGTGGCACGATCAAATAAATCAAATATTGAATGTCGGCCATGTGAGGAGTCAGAGAAATCGACGCGCGTGCATGACACGATGTATGAATGTTGAGGAAGCCAGAGAAATATGTCAGGAAAGAAAAGTGTGGCATTCCATTCTTTCTGCCTACTCCTTCGGGGAGACGGCGTGATGGTTAGTTAGTTAATTAACTGTATCTCAATAGAGATGAAGATGTAAATTGTTTTTTTTGGAAACAGAATATGATGGTCGAGGCATTTACAGGACTTATGACCTGTCATTGGTTGGGTTAAGCGATCGCTTTGTGTAATACAACATTTCCCATTCCGCCCTTCTTGCGACCACCACGTCTGCCAAATTTTTGAAAGATGTACATATACTACTGTGTTGCACCACACTTCAGTTCAATCTACACTAGCGCCATCTAAAAATTGGAGAAGTATTCTCCTGGCGTTGTCTAGCAAATGTAGCCTTTCACATTGCATTAATAAAGATTTTCTGCATAATGCTTACACCTATTCTTAATAGATGGCGCTAGTGTAGATTGAACTAAAAAAATGTGAAGTGTGGTGCAACATAGTAGCATATATACAACTTCCGAAAAATTTGTCAGACGTGGTGGTCGTAAGAAGGGCGAAATGGGAAATGTTGTTAACATAAAGCGATCGTTTATTAGTATTTTTTTTTACTTTCTAACTAACTAACCATCATGCCGTCTCTCCGAAGGGGTAGGCAGAAAGAATGGACTGCCACACTTTTCTTTCCTGACATATTTCTCCTGCTTCCTCAACATTCGTACATCGTGTCATGCACGCGCATTGATTTCTCTGACTCCTCACATGGCCGACATTCAATATTTGATTTATTTGATCGTGCCACATTTTCCTCGGTCTTCCTCTATTTCTGGTTCCATTTACATCATTAACATATAATTTTTTTACCATTCTTTCTATATGTCCAAACCATCTTAATGATCCTTTCATTATTTTGTTCATGACACCATCATTCGCACCGCATTCACATCTTATATTTTCATTCGACACTCTATCATATATTTAAATATAGTTTTATTAAAAAAAACCTGGATGGTAAAACACCCTGTAATTCTGTAAATCTATTGTGGACCTGATGGATAATTTTTTTGTGGATCGGAAAGAGTTAACAATGTAAATGGAGTACGGAGTCGAGGTAGATTGAGGAAAACATTCCAGACCAAATTAATCAAATTTTAAAAGTTGGTAATGTTTTTTTTTTTTACACAACAGGTCGTTTGGACCCAATTACTGTATACAATTTTTATTTTATTAGCTATTATATTGATTCTCGTGACATGTGATAGGTAGCCAATCTATCGCCATTTTATTGTCACGTGAATTCTACACCAGACCAAAGACAGTGTGACAATCACACTGCCATTGCCGGGAATCGAACCCGGGACCTTCGGAATAGAAGTCAGAGCTCGTAACCACTCTGCCACGAAGGTCATCGAAGGGCGATGTTAGAAGTCAGAAGAATCGACTTGCGTTTATGAATGTGGTGTGTACCATACCTCCAGGGAGTGCGGGGTAGGTGATCATCTCCTCGGCGGCGCGAGTATGAGCCGGCAGCAGCAGGGCGGCCATGGTGCCGGCCACCAGCTCCATGGCCACGGACAGCGCGCGCCGCTCCTCGCCCGTCATGGCCGCCGGCTCCACGAGATGGCCATCGGTCACGGAGTACATGGCGTAAATGTCCAGGCTGACCATCTGCATACCACAATTAATCTTGCATCAAACTAACTTCGACAACAATCGCACGCATTCATTTCGCAATGTAATGTACCAAGAATCAATTTTTTTGCAGAAAGTACACTTTAAACCAGTGGTTCCCAAATTGGTCTATGTTAATACGAAAAATAATTGGGGGTGCATGAGATGTAACTGGGGGTCCACGAGATGGTTAAACTAAATTGAAGCCAAATATTGAAATTTTGATATCATAGCATCAGGCTCATCCCCCTATTAGAACATGGTTTTTATTTTATGTAAAAATGTTAGATTTT
The DNA here is from genome assembly GCA_022606425.2 of Lepidostoma basale. Lineage (NCBI taxonomy): Eukaryota > Metazoa > Arthropoda > Insecta > Trichoptera > Lepidostomatidae > Lepidostoma > Lepidostoma basale. The sequence goes on along the minus strand of JAHDVF020000450.1, from coordinate 191,431 downwards.
AGTCGATTTGCAAAAAGCACATGATTACGTTAATAGAGAAAAGTTGTGGAAAATATTGTCTGAATATGGAATAAGTACAAAACTGATCACGGCAATTAAGTCGCTATACACGGAAAGCACTGCTAGTGTCAGAGTAAATGGAGATCTTACAGCCTGGTTTGATATCAATAAAGGTGTCAAACAGGGTTGCGTAATGTCCCCGTGGTTATTTAATCTGTATATGGACAAATGTATGAAAGAGCTGAAAGGGTTGGATGTAGGTGCCAAAATGAGCGAAGTGTCAGTAAGCTGTCTCAGTAGAAATGAGATCTCTTAGACGAATGTGTGGATACTCTGTGTATGATAGAGTGTCGAATGAAAATATAATAACAAAGCTGGGGACAAAAAGTGATGAAACAGGGCCCGGATTCATTCACACAGGTCACTAAAGCAGAGCATCGTGTGCAAAGGGAAGCATATAAAAGCAGTACTTCCGACCACCCAATACGTCAGTCAGTATTATGGCTTCTAACGGACACGAGTCTATGTTGATAAGTCTACGCCACAAGGGATCTCGGACTCCCTTCGGCCGACCTACGAAGCCACGCTACTACGTCATTCCTTCTTGCGACTTCTAACCGACACTGCTACACCACGTAACTTCCGACGAGTCTTCACTCCAGCTGACCGACGCTACCGCCCAGCGAGTCATCATCCTCTACTGCTCACCGCCCGGACTCCACCCTCGGTGCTATCGACGTCCAGGCGCACGCTCCATTACGAGTACCTAATACTGTTAACGTATGATTACTTGTGATCTGCAATAAACGCTGACACTTCCACTGCTTTTAACTCTCACCACATCCCCCAAATTTTTTATTTTGTATTAAACGTGCAAAAATCCCAATTTGTATAAAACGGGCATAATAATCCCAAGCATATTTTTCATAAAACAAACAAAATAAACCCAAGCATAACATGAGGACATCGTCTGGGCTGAACTGGTCATAGACAGACATACCTATGGTTAGGACATAGACATGTAATCCTATGGCTAGAGATGGTATCTAGAGGACATCATCCGGGCTGAACTGGTCATAGACAGACAGACCTATGGTAAGGACATAGACAGACAGACCTATGGTTAGGACATAGACAGACAGACCTATGGTTAGGACATAGACAGATAGACCTATGGTAAGGACATAGACAGACAGACCTATGGTTAGGACATACGACAGACAGACCTATGGTAAGGACATAGACAGACAGACCTATGATTAGGACATACGACAGACAGACCTATGGTTAGGACATAGACAGACAGACCTATGGTTAGGACACAGAGAGGCAGACCCGCGGCTAGAGAGGGTAGGGTACCTTGAGGACATCGTCCGGGCTGAACTGGTCGGTGGCCACCAGCGCAGTGAGCATGGAAGCCAGGCCGGGCAGCATGCGGCGCGCCTCCCCCAGCCCGTGCACGCTCTGCAGGCGGTGCTGCAGGGACAGGTAGCGTGCGGTGTAGGCGTGCGGATTCAGCCGGTTCACTTCCATATTGCCCGGGACTGGGGAATGCAAGTCCGGCGAGCGAGAACTGAAATCAGCATAAGGATTAATTTTATCTCAATAGAGACAAAGATCCAAACTGGAAACTGAATATGGTGATCGAGGTGTTTACAGGACTTATGACCTGTCATTGGTTGGGTTAAGCGCACGCTTTATGTAACATTCCCCATTCCGCATTTCTTATTACCACCATGTCTGACAAATTTTTGGAAGTTGTATATATGTTAATATCCAACACCACAATTCACATGTCAGTTTCAATTTACAGACCAGCGCCATCTATGAATATTAGATTTAAGCATTAAGCAGAAGATCTTTTTATAACGCAATGTGAAAGGCTACCGCCATTAACGCACTGCTAGATAACGCCTGGAAATGTCACTCCAATTTATATGCTAACTTGGACCAGTTTTTGTTTTATACAACATTTTGAATGTATACAAATACTTGTTGATATTGTTAAAATATTGATAACCCGCAATGGGTAAATAAAATCCAGTATTCGTCTACAAGTATTTGTATACATTCAAAATGTTGTATGAAATCAGCATATTTAATTATTTTTTTAATCATTTATTATTCGTTTATTAATTATTTAAATATTTATTGTATTTAATGGAACCAGAAATAGAGGAAGACCGAGGAAAACGTGGCACGATCAAATAAATCAAATATTGAATGTCGGCCATGTGAGGAGTCAGAGAAATGGACGCGTGTGCATGACACGATGTATGAATGTTGAGGAAGCGAGAGAAATATGTCAGGAAAGAAAAGTGTGGCAGTCCATTCTTTCATTTATTGTTTCTTGAACAATGATGGAAAACTCCACATAAAATTATTAATATGTATGAAAAACTATAGTTTTATTATAATATTTATGTATGACATGTTTCGCCGTTCTAAGGAATTTAAAAAATATATATATTTTTTGAAAATGCCTTTGAAGGGCGAAACATGTCATTCATAAATATTATAATTAAACTTCGTGAAAACTATCACTTTTCATACATATTAATAACATAAATATTTATTTATTAAATTATTTCATCGTTTATTATTTGTTTTTTTAATTATTTATTTATTTAATCATTTATAAACGGTTAATTAATTAATTTACTTACTTAATTTATTATTAATTAATTTAATCATTTATTATTTGTTAATTAATTATTTATTTATTTAATTACTTACATATTTATTTATTCAATTATTCCATTGTTTATTATTTGTTTTTTAACTATTTATTTATTTAATCATTTATAAACGGTTAATTAATTAATTTATTTATTTATTTACTTAATTTATTATTTATTAATTTAATAATTTATTATTTGTTAATTAATTATTTATTTATTCAATTATTCCATCGTTTATTATTTGTTTTTTTAATTATTTATTTATTTAATCATTTATTATTTGTTAATTAATTAATTATTTATTTAATTACTTACTTATTTATTTATTCAATTATTCCATCGTTTATTATTTGTTCATTTCATTATTTATTTATTTAATAATAATATAAATTGTTTATTTATTTATTTACATAATTTTTTTTTAAATCATTCATTATTTGTTTATTAGTTATTTATTTATTTAATTACTTAATTATGTATTTATTAGATTATATATTCATTCAATTATTTCTTAATTTAATTATTTATTTATTTATTTTCTTAATTATTTATGTAATTATTTACTTACTTAATTATTTATTTATTTTGATTCTTTATTTATTTATTTGATTCTTTATTTATTAAAATTATTTCTTGTGCCGACCCTTATGTATGGAAGTGAAGCATGGAACTGGCAAAAGAAGTTTACGCACATACGATTTTGTACCACCCCAACTGTGGGACCATTGAATACAAGGTTAGGTAGCATATGGCCCCATGCTTGGGGCTCATGTATAATTTCTTCAATATTCCCAGATTACGCCAAAATTTTGACTACCAGAGACATCTATTGCTGTACACAAAATTAAATAATTTATCGGCTAGTTACATAATTCAATTTCAATTTATTAATAAAAGATTTCAAACATCACAAATCGTTTATCTATTATATATAAATAAAACTGAAAGTGTGTTATTGTGTGTCCCTTTAACTCTGTAAATACATAACAGATCGATCTTAAATTTTCCAAATTTATCAACTCTACACCGGCGGTTGTTCTTGTAATACTTTTGTTACTAATCGAGCTCTAATTAACTTTATAAATTAATTGATAATTTTCGTAGTGCATTATAGACCTTAATATTCTGACAAGTAGAATTTTTAGAGTTCAAATTCGCTTGGCATAACCAGGTCACGTTTTAGCCGTTTGCAAACTGTTTTTTTTAACAGTCCAATAAAACAAATACCATCGAGTTGCCACGCCCTGAAGATTTGTAAGTATTTATATTTCTAATTCATATATATCTTCAGGTTATTATATAATATGTATCACTGAAGAAGGACTGGTTGTCCGAAACATGTCTATGTAATTTTAATTTTTTTAATGTAAGTTTTGTATATACAAAGTATAATATATAAAAAAGAAAAAGATAAATATCTTACTATTGGCGAGGTTAATTGATAAGTAATAGTAAGGAACTCACCCGTCAGCAACGGAGCTGGAAGATGCGAGGGTACGCTGCAGGTTATTGGCCGCCGGGGGGAATGGTCCGCCCACCGCCAGCCCCCGTGCGTGGTAGTATGCCGCACCCAGCCGGTCTCCGCGGGCCGCTCTCACCAGCCCCAGCTGGTTATACGGCTGCCCATTGCGGGGGCCCACCACCAGAGCTTGCCTGACACCACACAATCAAATGATTTACCAATTTAAAAAAACTAACCATCACGCCATTTCTCCGGAGGGGTAGGCAGAGAGGATGGATCGCCACAATGCTCTGTCGTGGCATACCTCTCGGGCTTCCTCTACATTCATACATCGTACCATGCACGCACGTCGATTATTCCGACTTCGAATGTGGCCGCATTTTAGTAATTGATTAATTTGGTCATGCCGCGTTTTCCTCGGTCTTCCTCGGCTTCTTTTTCCACTCACGCTGCTTGTGTACAACTTTTTAACCATTCTTCTCTCAACCATTCGTTCCAAATGTCCAAACCATCTCAAGGATCCTTTTTTAATTTTATCCATGACGTATACTAACCTGTAGTAAGAGTCCGCCCTCTCCGGTTGCCGGCTGTACCTGGCTAGGTCCCCGAGATGCACTAGACAGTGCTGGCATATGTACCAACACGAGGATGACTGTGGCGGCCGTGACAGCGGGTAGACATTCTCCCATGAGTGCGGAATGCTGTACCTGAATTCAAATATTTCATTTAATTTATTTATTTCAACATAGGAAGCATGACAGTCTGCAACATTAGTGTAAACGGTGAAAATCTGGAACAAGTGGATGAATTTGTTTATTTAGGAAGTATGTTATATATAAGCAGGCAACAGAATAAATGGTGCACTTAAAGTTGTCATCGCAAACAAAAGTCTATCCAAAAAAGCCAAGATGGCAGTGCACAATGGTGTTCTTGTGCCGACCCTTATGTATGGGAGTGAAGCATGGAACTGGCAAAAGAAGGATGAAAGTAGAATAAATGCAGTATGAAATGAGATCTCTAAGACGAATGTGTAGCAAATCTGTATATGATAGAGTGACAAATGCAAGTATAAGAAGTGAATGTGGTGCGAATGAAAGTGTTATGAACAAAATAAGGAAAGGGTCATTAAGATGGTTTGGACACATGGAAAGAATGAGTGAAGACAGAATGGTAAAGAAGGTATATGTAAATGGCGTGAACGGAGCTAGAAATAGAGGAAGGCCGAGGAAAACGTGGCAAGATCAAATCAATCAAATATTGAATGTCGGTCACGTGAGGAGTCGGAGAAATCGACGTGCGTGCATGACAAGATGTATGAATGTAGAGGAAGCTAGAGAAGTATGTCAGGACAGAACAGTGTAGCGTTCCATTCTTTCTGCCTACCCCTCCGGGGAGACGGCGTGATGGTTAGTTAGTTAGTTAATTTAATTTTTTTTAAATAACTGTAATTATGCACGTAAATACGTGGAATATTAATTAAATAAACAAAAAAGTCCGGATCGTCGTGACAACATGTGAAAATAAAAGAACATTGTATGTTATATTATTTTATTTTATATCATTGTATTTGATATTATTTGTTATAAATTTAATTTGTGGACGTATGACGATCGAAGTGTGCGCGGGAGATGCCTATTGGTGGCGATGAGGTTCGCAACCCATCACACCGCGTCTCCCGCGGAGCGAAAAGAGAAGGATGGAGTGCCGTATCAGTTAAAGTGTGACAGTCCATTCTATCTGCCGATGATTTCGTGATGGTAAGTTAGTTAGTTAGTTAGTTATCAACAACATTATGTTGAATTGAACGTAACCAGCTCTAATGACCTCCCCAGAGAAGTAAGGTCACAGGTAGATAAGGCTGCAGCGGTTGCAGGCTGCCTGAAAGATGTCATATGGAGAAACAAGGACACGAGGACTGACAGCAAGGTACGCATTTATAAAGGCCCGTTTACACGCAACGATAAATCGCAACGATTAATCGTAACAATAATCGTAACGATAAATCGCTACGATGTCCTGTTTACACGTTACGATAAATCGTAACGATTTCTTAATTGTTTATATTGGCTCTGTCCAGAGGCGCCATCGCAACCCCATTTAAAGATCGCATTCAATGTTGGTAGAGTGTCTATACCTACATTAAATTGTTTGAGCACTTCGTATTGTACTAATATCAGACGTTTTATGGTGTGGTCTAGCAAGGACTGAAATTTTATCTCGGCATTATAATCAGAAATAGTTATATCATCGGGATAACATATTTTTTTTGTTTCCAGAAGAATACGATAGCTTGGATAAATGTCGGCATTGTGATTTTTATTTCCGGCGCATCGAAATTTATTGGTTTTTAGTTAATTTTTTATCAACCAAGAAAGCCAAAGCTTCTTCAGGTGTCATTTTTATAGGCATTTTCCTGCCTTGGCACGCATACGATTTTTATTTATTTTAGTGGCTCTTTTTGGTGAAAAACAGGACACTTGCTTCAGTATTTGTGCTGCATCTCGTTTACCCGTTGATTGTAGAGTCATTTGAGCTGCAAGAATAATTTCCCCCGCCGTAATTGGGAGCTTATCTACAAAAACCGATTACGCATCCGGTCTGGACATGTATTTAGCATGACAATACAATCGTTTATTTTTAATTACGGACATTGAAAATTTATACCTTTCGATAAACCAGATTGGCCATTGGGACCTCTGTGTGTCGTTGCGATTCGCAGAAATTGATGCCGGCCGGCATCAACCGTCCAATCCGATTCCAATTCCAATAAATCGCTACGATGTCCTGTTTACACGCAACGACAAATCGTAACAATTCGATTGTTACGATATCGCTACAATTTATCGTAACGTGTAAACAGGCCTTTCAATCATCCAATCCAATCCAATTCCAATTCCAATAAATCGCTACGATGTCCTGTTTACACGCAACGACAAATTGTAACAATTGAAAATCGCTACGATTTATCGTTGCGTGTAAACGGGCCTTAAGACCTGTGTGCGACCAATCCTCACATATGGCATTGAATCGAGGGCAGACACTGTCAAGATAAAGAGCATGCTCAGGAACACCGAGATGAAAACACTCCGCGCTATAGCTGGCAAAACCCTACGTGATTGAGTTAGGAATACAGCAATCCGAGAAATCTGCGAGGTCGAAGATGTGGTCAGATGGGGACGTCAAAGATCAACATGTAGAAAGGATGAGCTCAAAAATGATACCATACATAGCTCTCCATGGAATGCCAAATGGACAACGCCGACCAGGAAGACCCCCGAAACGGTGGAGAGAAAGCTGGAGTTCAGCGTCTCAAGAGGACCCGCCTGAAATAACAGACTCCTGAGTCTATCAAAAGTGAAGAAGAAGAACAACGTTATAACCAGTGGTGGTACTTCCATATAAGCCGAGAAGCCGGGCTTGCCTTAAAAAAATCTATAATAAAACCATGTTTTTTGCGCTTTTGAGCCGTCTACGAATGAAATAATATTTTTTAATTTTCGTGCGAATTAATTCATTGCATTGCAAAAGACTTCACTGACATGCGCAGAAATTACTCAAGTATGTTTAGTTCTAGAAATTACTAAGGTGAGATACCCGGGAAATCGCCTACGTCCACATGTTTTGTTTCATGTTTTCGATGGGCTTCATATTGGGCTTGCAAAATGTAAAAGGGTCTTTGTCGCACTTATGTATTTTTGGCTTGTAATCATTCAGCTAGGTGCATATATACCAGAAGATATCTACAATTTTTTGTGTGGATTTGAAGCCGGGCTTTATCACTCTGAAGTATGTTACTATTCGATGTGTCACGAACTTCATTTCTGTTGTCAGAATGTTATCTGTCATTTACGTTATGTGCAGAAATATTATAAAAAGAAAGATTATGTCATTTTTTTATGTATGATTTGTGTTTCGGTGTTAACAAAATTATTATTATTGTCTATTTACAGCTTATTTCTTATTAATTAAATTTCTTCTTGTAAATACATTATTATATTACTCAAGAACATAAGTTCGGTGACGCAGAAAGTTATTTTTTTGTATAGATTTAAAATGCGCATAAAATGGGTTATAAAATCAATTAATTCATGATCAAATGCTGATATAAGGAATGTAGAGCGGAAGAAGGTATTATGAAAGGATCGCTGCGTTGGTTGGGACATATGGAACGCATGGATGAAGAAAGTATACATAAATGGTGTAAATGGAATACGGAGTCGAGACAGACCGAGGAAAAAATGGCATGACCAAATTAATCAAATTTTAAAGGTTGATCATGTTAGAAGTCGGAGGAATCGACGTGCGTGTATGACTCGTTGTATGAATGTGGAGGAACTAGAGGTTTGCCAGGATAGAGTAGTGTGGCGGTCCATTCTCTCTGCCTACCCCCACGGGAAAACGGCGTGATGGTTAGTTAGTTAGTTAGTTTTTCTACTAATATTATAACACAAAAAAGTCGGATGGGCTTGCCTTACTGGTTGACCCTAGGCACACCACTGCTTATAACAGACAACATTGATCCCGAAAAAGAAGTGAGTTGCAGAATAGAGATTGCGAGGGCCACATTCAATAATATGAGACCATTCTTCTGCAATGACAACATCAACCTCAAATTGAGACAGAGGATGGTCAGGTGGATACATTTGGTCCATATTACCATATAGAGTGGAGACCTGGCCCTTAAAGTGAACACAATAAACCGTATAGAAGCACTTGAAATGCGGCTCCATCGCAGAATGTTGCAGAAATAATAATGGACTGATATGGTCACCAACAATGAGGTGCTACATGGAGCCAGAGTGGGAAGAGGATTGTTGTCTGATGTGAAGTCTAGAAAGATGGGATACATTATTCGCAACAAGAAATACGGTCTGCTGCACCTCATCATAAATAGGAAGATCGAGGGTAGGCGCGGTGTGGGAAGATCCCAGATGTCCTGGCTCGAGAATATCAAAGAATGGACCGGAGTTCGGGGGGTGGAGGAGTTGTTCCGTGTGGCACAGGACAGAGAGGCCTACGCCAGGGTGATAGCCGAAGTCGGGGGGACCTGACATGGCACTCGGAGAAGAAGAAACATATCAAATTCCGGAACAGAACTACATTACAATACACAAATTATAAACAATAATATTAAATAATCCATTTTTTTTTATATATTTCAACATTATTAACCCTTTGCACCCGAGTGTCGCCATAGAAGCGGCATGCATGGTTTGGTGTATTACTCAAGTGCCACCACAGAAGCGGCTACAATGGTTTGCCGTATAACTCGAGTGCCGCCATAGAAGCGGCATGCGTGGTTAGCCGTATTACCCGAGTGCCGCCATAGAAGCGGCATGCATGGTTTGCTGTATTACTCGGAGGTTTGCTGTATTACTCAATCCAAAGAAGCGGCATGCGTGGTTAGCCGCGTTACCCGAGGGCCGCCAAAGAAGCGGCATGCGAGTTTTGACATATTACTTGAGTGCCGCCACAGAAGCGGCATGCGAGGTTTGCCGTATTACTCGAGTACCGCCATAGAAGCGGCATGCATGGTTTGGTGTATTACTCGAGTGCCGCCATAGAAGCGGCATGCGTGGTTTGGTGTATTACTCGAGTGCCGCCATAGAAGCGGCATGCATGGTTTAGTGTATTACTCGAGTGCCGCCATAGAAGCGGCATGCATGGTTTGGTGTATTACTCGAGTGCCGCCATAGAAGCGGCATGCGAGGTTTGCCGTATTACTCGAGTGCCGCCATAGAAGGGGCATGCGTGGTTTGGTGTATTACTCGAGGCGGCAAGAAAAAAATGTATTCCTCAATATTTTTAAGTTATTGTTTTTTTTTACTTTTTCGCCACCACCACCTATTAAAAAATTGCGTTTAAAAAATGTTTGTAAACGAATGGCGGAAAAAATAAAAAATAAATAACGCCTTGAAGTGGAAAGGGTTTAGTACCTAAAGGGAAGATTCAGCTGGTAAGCGGTGCATATCTGATGAAGAAGGCTGATGTAGAACCCGGTGGCCTCCCTCAGCACCAGCAAGAGCAGAGTCTGGCTATCGGCGCGGCGGGGATTCTGCAAACAGTGAAAAATCGTGATTATTTAGTACAGTGTCAGCAAAGATCTTGTGCCGACCCTTATGTATAGAATTGAAGCATGGAACTGGCAAAAGAAGGATGAAAGTAGAATAAATGCAGTAAAAATGAGATCTCTTAGACGAATGTGTGGATACTCTGTGTATGATAGATGAAAATATAAGAAGTGAATGCGGTGCGAATGATGGTGTCATGAACAAAATAATGAAAGGATCATTAAGATGTTTTGGACATAAGGAAAGAATGGTAAAAAAATTATATGTTAACAATGTAAATGGAACCAGAAATAGAGGAAGACCGAGGAAAACGTGGCACGATCAAAAAAATCAAATATTGAATGTCGGCCATGTGGGGAGTCAGAGAAATCGACGAGCGTGAATGACACAATGTATAAATGTTGAGGAAGCGAGAGAAATATGTCAGGAAAAAAAAGTGTGGCACTCCATTCTTTCTGCCTACCCCTTCGGGGAAACGGCGTGATGGTTGGTTAGTTAGTTAGAGTAATTTTTCAACAGTATAACTTCATCATTAAGTCAAAATATTGACTTAGTGCTCTTTCGCAGAATACCCACGATATGTCCAAATCTCCGAAGCATATGTTAAAACTGGTCTTATTAATATTTTATATAGAGTGATATTTATTTTTCTGGATAGCAGATGCGACTTCAAATTGTTTAACGAGACCAAATTTTATTACTCAACAAAACTGATTAGAGAAAAACTTAAGGGGAACAATATTGTAAGGAAACATTAAAGAGTGACATGAAACGTGCGTCAGTACCAATCACACTGATAAATTATGTTTAGGGTCAAAACGGAGTCTATGAAAGGTCGTAGAGACACAAACACGTCACTTAGAGGCAAAAATAAACTCTTAAACTGCAGACAATCTAGTACATGGAATGGTCACAACATCATTAATACATATTAGGTCCTTACATATGAAATTGGCGTTTTGTATGGGAGGAACATATACTCGTAGTTGATTTTATTTAAATATAATATATTTATTTAATCAAAGTATGTACCATTGCTATCTATGCACTTTTGCCATCTCATAGGTAGTTCATCGATCCCTTTACTAAAAAAACCATTCGGACGGGAATCAATAAAATCTTTGAAGTCGGTTTGGACTGCCCCATCGGAGTTGAATTTTTTCCCTTGCAAGAAGTTATCCAAATTTCGAAAAAAATAGTAATCTGTTGGGGCAAGGTCCGGAGAGTACGGTGGATGACTTAGACATTCCGATTGAAGCTCTTCTAATTTGGTAGCCGTCTGTTGTGCAGTGTGTGGTCTAGCGTTATCATGAAGCAGCAGTGGCCTAGAGCGATTAACCAGCCTCGGTTGTTTAGCAGCTGGCTTTTCCATCATGGTTTGCAGTTGCTGACAATAGACATCTGCCGTAATCGTCTGGCCAGATTTAAGAAAGCTGTAGTGAACGACACCAGCACTAGTCCACCAAACGCTCACAAGTAACTTTTTTGGAGTCAATTTTCGCTTGGGGCATGGTTTGGCTGGTTCGGCAGGGTTCAGCCATTGCGATGAGCGCTTCCGATTATCATACAGGATCCACTTTTCATCACAGGTAATGATTCGATTCAAAATCCCTTCATTATTGTGCCGGTTGAGTAATGCAACGCAGCAGTCAACGCGCGTTTGTTGATTTGCTTCACTCAATTCGTGAGGTACCCACCTTTCAAGCTTTTTCACCTTCCCAATTTGCTTCAAGTGGATTAAAACAGTTTTATAACTAACACCGCAGCCTGCAGCTAACTCGGACGTGGTTTGCGATGGATCCGCTTCCACAACTGCCTTCAATTCTTCATTATCAACTTTGGTATCCGGCCGTCCACGGGGCTTGTTCTGCAGGTCGAAATTTTCAGAACAAAAACGTTGGAACCAAAAACGCACTGTGTTTTCTTTTGCGGCACCGTCGCCATACACATCATTAATCCTTCGAGCCGTTTCTGCAGCACTGGTGCCACGGTGGAACTCGTACTCGTAAATAACGCGATATTTCAAGTTTTCCATTTTGTAAACTGAGTGACGCAAAGAAAAAAAACAAATGAGGAAAAAACAAATGAATTATAATTTTCGAAACACAAATACTTGAGTAAATAGCTGTATAAATTTGAATTTGGAATTCCTAACCAAAGAGAAGATATTTGAGATCAAAGTTGCCAGTACGGCAAAACGCCAATTTCATATGTAAGGACCTAATATATCTTGATGATTCACGGCATAACAAGCTAAAGAGATCACATTTTAACCGCCCTACCTTTGGGTTATTTTCCGAGAAACGTGCGAAAACAAGCAGGTTTTTTATTAATGAAATTTAATTATATACTAATTTTATTTTTTTAAATTACGAAATGTCAAATACTCAGCTGCACACTTGGCCTGCCCCTTGTAAAACTATCATATTTATGAAGACTTGTGCTCAAGTTTTGATGGCACACACGCGCATCCCTAAAACTTTGTACATTTTAGGTACATTACTTTTTCTCAAGCCCGTACGTGATACGGGATATCGTAGAATGGTACAGTCAAAGTGAACGTATCACGTACGTTCAAATAGGTAGTGTGGTTAACTAATATGTATTAATAGATTTTGATTTTTGATTTTGACTCGGTGTCCGGTCATATGAATACCTCCCGGCATTTAAAAGGTTAAATATGAACGATATAAACTCATTTAAGTATATTTAAATGAAAGATGGAAACTCAAAAGTGGAAAAAACCGTGATTTAATTCATAACAATATCCGGCATTATGGAAATCCGCAGTCTTAACGAATTAAGTTTAGCAAAATAAATGTATATTCTGATTTTGAAAATTTGGTTTGGTTTATGTGGTGCTCCTATAAATTTGGAGATATTTCGCGTATAAGTGAATTGTTTTGGTCAATTTAACTGTTGCCGCACTTTATAATAGTCAATTGTGACACGTAATACGTTTATATTGTTTTGCTGTTAAAATTATATTAGTTTTATCGTTTTTATAAAGAATTTTGACAGGTGTAAAAATAAAATTTTCATTTGTTCCAATGACAATTTGAATAATTTCTTCAATATTATTTTAAAGTTCTTGCTGGTTAAGTGCCTAATTACAGCTAATTTAAAAAACGGTGGATACGTGTAACATAAATTAAATAAACACAAAAGTCCGGATCGTCCATATCAACATACGAGAAAAAAACTTTATGTGTTATTACATTATGTGCTTATGTTAAGCATCAGGCATGCAATAGAGTCGGGTGGAGAAGATTCCTTGAGGCCCTATGCACCACGGAGGTGTGACAGGACAAAAAGAAGAAGAAGAAGAGACATTATGTGCTAAATTAAAAAAACGGTGGATTCGTGGAACATAAATTAAATAGACAATATGTGCACCATCTAAAAATAACATTTTGTGTTAAATTATTTTTATTTTGTTATTTTATTTTATATCATTGTATTTTACATTATTTGTTTTAGATTTATTTTGTGGGTGTTGGAAGATCGAAGTGTGCGCGGGAGATGCCTATTGGTGGCGATGAGGTTCGCAACCCATCACACCGCGTCTCCCGCGGAGCGAAAAGAGAAGGATGGAGTGCTGCATCAGTAAAAGTGTGACAGTCCATTCTTTCTGCCTACCCTTTCAGGGAGACGGCGTGATGGTTAGTTAGTTAGTTAGTTAAAATAAATAATCAATAAGTTTGGTCTAAAAATTACCTTTTTGTCTCTGCCATGACTCTGGAGAGATTCGATTTGATTTTTGAAACCGAAATTCCACAAATCTTGCTCCACTTTCTTATTCAACGCATAGTCCAAGTCGGTCAGCAGCACTTTCTGGTACGCCTGGAATAGTGACACAATTAAATTAGTTTATAAAATGACTTACGGGATGGAAACTATGACCCTCACCAAGAGAAATGTAGAGAGATTAAGAGTCACGCAGCTTTCCATGGAAAGACATATGCTCGGCGTCAGTCTCTGAGATAAAATCAGAAATGAGGAGATTAGACGCCGAACAAAAATAACGCACATCATGGAACGACTAGCGAGACTGAAGTGGCAATGGGCGGGTCATGTGGCGGGACAGAGTGAGGATAGATGGACCCAGAAAATAATAAGGTGGAAACCATGGGAGAATAGGAGAAGCGTCGGCAGGCCGCAAAAAGGGTGGGCCGACGACATTGCTGCCGTGGGGGTGGAAATGTGGCTGCAGCTGGCAGGAGATAGAGATGAGTGGAAGGGAAGGGAAGAGGCCTATGTCCAGCAGTGGACCGATGAAGGCCGACGAAGAAGAAAGAAGAAGAAGATAAAATGATATTTTTTGCGTGTTTGAACCGTCTACGAATAAAATAATAATATCAATTTTCGTGCGAATTAATGGCTTTTAGGCTTGTATGGTAAAAACAGAGCTTGATTGTATATATACTCGTATATATATACGAGTATATATATATACTCGTATATATATACGAGTATATATATATATGTATATATATATATATATATATATATATATATATATATATATATATATATATATATATATATATATATATATATATATATATATATATATATATATATATATATATATATATATATATATATATATATATATATATATATATATATATATATATATATGTTTAATTTTCTTTTAAAATTACTACCTTTTGGAGTTGGGTTACAAATATTGTGCGGCTTTCCGGTGATGTTGAAGTCGATTCGATGTCCAGCAAAGCCTTCTTCAGCTCCTCTGCTTCCCTGGGAAACACAAAGAAAACGTTCACAAACAAATTAAATACTCAAGATTAATAGCACATCGTAAAGAATTTCAATGGCTTAAAAATCCATAAAGAATCCAGTGTAAACGCTACATGGAATGGCACCGAGTTATATATCCGAGCTCTGTATAACAGACGGCCTAAATTCAAAAAGATCCACACTTTACCCGGCCAACTCATCTGGAATAAGAAGAATAGTTGTGCCGAAGCGTTGTCCTAGTACAAATTTTGGGGATCGAGCCTTTGCAGTAGCCGGCCCATCAGCTTGGAACCAGTGACGGTACTCCCATAGAAGCCCAAAAGCCCGGATTGCGAAGGAAATTTTGAATCAAAACCCCCAAATCTAAGTAATCATGCCCCGGCATAAACCAACAACCCACCAAATCACCTTCCAACAATGTTCCCATCAGACGTAAGAGGAATAACCTTAACCGCCCTACCTATACGAACGTAGGTGATACGTCTGTGATATTATCGCCCAAATACAACAAGCCGTATCCCGTACGTCCAGTTACAAACAAGTATACCCGCAATCACAGAAACGTTTGTGATACGTCAAATTGTTCCTACTCGCCCTACGCATACGAATACGTTATACGGTAAGTTTAGTATTAGTAGAAGGGTTGGGGCAGGCAACAAAGTGAATGGTGCACTTAAAGTTGTCATCGCAAACAAAAACCTATCCAAAAAAGCTAGAATGGCAGTGCACAATGGTGTTCTTCTACCGACCCTTATGTATGGAAGCGAAGCATGGAACTGGCAAAAGAAGGATGGAAGTAGAATAAATGCAGTAGAAATGAGATCTCTTAGACGAATGTGTGGATACTCTGTATATGATAGAGTGTTGAATGAAAATATAAGAAGTGAATGAGGTGCAAATGATGGTGTCATGAACAAAATAATGCAAGGATCATTAAGATGGTTTGGACATATGGAAAGAATGAATGAAGAAAGAATGGTAAAAAAATTATATGTTAATGATGTAAATGGAACCAGAAATAGAGGAAGGCCGAGGAAAACGTGGCACGATCAAATAAATCAAATATTGAATGTCGGCCATGTGAGGAGTCAGAGAAATCGACGTGCGTGCATGACACGATGTATGAATGTTGAGGAAGCGAGAGAAATATACCAGGAAAGAAAAGTGTGGCAGTCCATTATTTCTGCCTACCCCTTCGGGGAGACGGCGTGATGGTTAGATAGTTAGTTAGTTAGTATTTCGAGGTCAGTCGAAGTTTACGGATATGTTAGTGATTTTCTGGTATATTGTAAATAAGTATTGTTATTGAGAAATCTTATAAAAAAAAACTGATGATTTTTTACCTACTTTTTTAATAATAACACAAAGGTAGGGCGGTTAATAGCTGAACCTCTGTAAGCCAGAAGAGGTTCTGATTCAAAATTTCTTACGCAAGCCGGGCTTCTGGACTTCAATGGGAGTACCGGCTCTGCTTGGAACAATCTCCCTTCATGCCCAAATTTAAACTCAATTTGTTTATTTGTCTTATGATATTACGGGGACAGTGACAACAGTAATGAAGTGTGAGCACAAACTTGTTGGCTGCTTGCGGGACACTACAAGGAAAAACAAATAACAAAACATGCTGACCTTTTGGTCAGCATGTATTGTCAGCATTTAAGGGTATATAATGTCACTTATGTATATAATATGGACTTGATTATTGTAATGGAATCCATGCAAACATTCCAAAACAACAAATAAACAAACTTCAATCTGCGTTCAATGCAGCAGCAAGACTCATTAAAGGCATTCCAAAAAAGTCCCATATAACATAACATCTCAAAGAACTTCACTGGCTCAAAAGTCCAGAAAGAATCCAGTATAAACTCTGCTGGACAGTCTTCAAAGCGCTACATGGAATGGCACCAAGTTATATATCGGAACTCTGCATAACGGACAGCCTAAATTCAAGGAAATCCACACTTCGCTCGGTGAACTCCTCAGCAATAGGAAGATTAGTTGAACCGAAGAACCAGTACAAATTTCGTGGATCGAGCGTTCGCGGTAGCCGGTCCATCAGCTTGGAACAATCTCCCTTCACACCTCAGATGCATAAATGATCCGACAGATTTCAGATCTAAATTGTAAAACCCATCTTTTTCATATTTCAAATTTAAACATTTATACTTTGTTCTACTATACTTTTTAACCGATCGCTTTTTAAGCGGTCACATTTAGATTTTTAGATTTAAAACAGGTCTTAATGCGCCCTTGAGGTGATTACATCACAAAAACGGCGCTTTAAAAGTTAACATATTATTATTATTATTATGGAAAGCAGTTGGAAACTACCACATTAAAGACTTAAGTGGCATCCCAAAAACCAACAAAAATGTTACAAAACTAACTAACCATCACACCAAGAATGGACTGCCAAACTTTTCTTTCCTGACACACTTCTCTGGCTTCCTCCAATTTTTTTCCGTTTTTATTTTCCATGGTTTTCCTCTATTTCTAGATCCATTTACATCATGGACATATACTTTTTTTATCATTCTTTCCATGTGTCCAAACCGTCCTTTCATTATTTTGTTCATAATACTTTCATTCACACTTATATTTTCATCAAAGAGATCTCATTTCTCTTTATATTCGTCAAAGAGATCTCATTTCTCTTTATATCCGTCAAAAGAGATCTCATTTCTCTTTATATTTGTCAAGGAATTCTCATTTCTCTTTATATTCGTCAAAGATATCTCATTTATCTTTATATTTGTCAGAGAGATCTCATTTATCTTTATATTCGTCAAAGAGATCTCATTTCTCTTTATATTCGTCAAAGAGATCTCATTTCTCTTAATAATCGTCAAGGAGATCTCATTTCTCTTTATATTCTTCAAAGAGATCTCATTTCTCTTTATATTTGTCAAAGAGATCTCATTTCTCTTTATATTCGTCAAGGAGATCACATTTATCTTTATATTCGTCAAAGAGATCTCATTTCTCTTTATATTCGTCAAAGAGATCTCATTTCTCTTTATAATCGTCAAGGAGATCTCATTTCTCTTTATATTCATCAAAGAAATCTCATTTCTCTTTATATTCGTCAAAGAGATCACATTTCTCTTTATATTCGTCAAAGAAATCTCATTTCTCTTTATATTCATCAAAGAGATCTCATTTCTCTTTATATTCGTCAAAGAGATCTCAATTCTCTTTATATTCGTTAAAGAGATCTCATTTCTACTGCATTTATTCCTTCTTTTGCCAGATCCATGCTTCGCTTCCATACATAAGGATCGGAACAAGTACACCATTGTACACTGCCATTTTAGCTATTTGGATTGGCTTTTGTTTTTTAAATATATTTTTTAATATTATTTATTGTTTGCTGAGTTTAGTTGTATTTATTGTTTCTTGAACAATGATGTAAAACTCCATATTAAATAATTAATACTAATGAAAACATTTGATAATGCCTTAGAAGGGCGAAACATGTCATTCCCATAAAATATAATAAAACTTCTAGAAAACTGATGTTTTCATTTGTATTAATTATGAGCTCAATTGTTATAATTCATATGCTATAAGTTTGTATGTAATTTTGAATGGTCATTCACAATGGAGTTCTAGTTCGAACCCTTATGTAAGGAAGCGAAGCATGGAACTGGCAGAAGGATGAGAGCAGAATAAATGGTAGAGATGAGATTGATTGGTCGCATGTGTGCAAAAATGTTGACATCTGGAAGCAATGTAAAAAGGTATATCGCACCTCCAGTCGTAAACTGGCTCAATCCAAAATTCATGTTTTTTTGTGAAATGAAGAAAACGTGTTTCGGTCCTCGACAGTTTTTGGAGAATCACACTATAACTTTATGAAATGAAAAGCTAAGCTTTTCTAGCCTTATTGGGGCAGTTTTTGATTTACTGGGTGATAGAGTGCGCTTTTTTTAGTCACCTGTATACTTAACTGAATTCACCAAAATTTTGGAATGAGCCGGTTTACGACTGGAGGTACGATATGTTAACCCTCCCTTCCCTGTGATGGGTATCTTCTACACGTTGCTTCTAATAACCATCAATATCTCTATAAATATAATAAATACAACGTTAAGATTTTAGGTATTCTTCCATAATATATTTACGCATTGATTAAAAAAATAATATTAATAATAATCAAAATGTATCAGGTATTTTGTGAACATCGGAAACAAAATTCGTAGCGCTGAGTGCCTGACACTATATTCGCATCTCACTCTTGCATACTTCACTGTGGAAGCGCGAGGAGCTCAATGTTCTCACTGCCCGGCAGTAGCTCTTGGGCTTGCAACTAGAGTGGACCTGTGCCCATCTCGTGAGCGTTGCCAGATATATATTTTTAATGTTTTTAGCAAATAAATCTCAATTATTATAATTTTTTACTTCAATTATAATTAATTAAGGGGATAAGCTATGAATGTTCTTATTTTTCCGATTTAAAATCGCTAATTTTTTTTTGGGTACTGACTACCCAACACAGGAATGCGCGTTTTTATTTTAGCACCGTAAGGGTTAATGATGCAAATGGATCTAGAAATCAACCTGTGTGCACAATTTATGTGGCAGACCATTCTTTCTGTGTACCCCTTCGGAGAGACGGCATTCAATTAGTTAGTTTTTAAATAAAAAAATCTAAAAAAAACATTATAAAACTAAAAAAAAAACAAAAACAAATTTTATAATTTCAAAATTAGAGCAGCCATCTTTGATTTTCAAGGTGAGTGCCTGGATTCCAAGTATTGGGAGAGTATTGATTTAATCTGATTCTGTCAAGAGCTGTATTGGTATATAATAAAATATATGTATATACTATTAATGTAGAAGTAATTTCATATTATATAAATAAACAATATATATATTTAAATAAACAGACGAAATAATACATATATTTAATGTAAATAATGCCATAAGTTATTTTAACTAGAAAGGCAATAATTTATACTGTACATTTTGAATAAATAAATAAATCTTGTTTTAAAAATGTTAACGTAATACAAAAATATATTTATATATTGTGTTAATCAAATTATTAATCAAAATAAAAAATGTATTACATCATATGACAAACAATATTAAAATTGCATAAAACTTTAAATAAATCTGAAATCCGTATTTTGTTTTCAAGTAATAACAAATGAAATTATTTGAAAAAGTTTTAAATAAAAAAAGAACGACACTCCTCTATTACATTCAATGCGCACATTCGAATACATTTGAAATTTCAAAAATTATTCATAGTTAAGAACTTTGATTAAAATACCACGCAGACCACTTGAATATACGCAAAACGCGGGTAATCACATGCATTCTACTTGCGCAATTATATTTTTTAACGCTAAAAAAACATTGTGCAATAATTACTAACAAAGCAGACAAGCAATTCAACACACTCACGGGTGCATACTAACCTCAATGTCTGCGCAGCTGCGTTCTGCACCATCCTGAGGGCTCACGATGTACGATAATTAATCGATCACATCCCTACCATCCCCGGAAATTCCTGGAAAAAGTACATCACAGGTAATAGATGCACCAGACCAGACATGCACATGCGTGAAATCTATATTATTATACATATTTCGATGTAGTACGATACACAACTTGAACAAGAAACTTACATCAAATGTAGCATCGTTAATATGCGATCGCGCTACGAAACACAGCAGCAATCATATTTCACTTTGAATGTGCGTGGAAAAAATTTAGAAGGATTTATTTCGACAGATTTTATGAATAATTCGATTACGATTTAAGGATTTTGACACAAAATTTGAAGTATTGTCAATTGCCACTAACGACAGTGCTGAGATAACACTTAAGAGAATAGACGAAAAATATTGCCAGTCATGATAGACAGATTCCTTATAATAATATGAAAACGGAAAATGGGTACTTACACGTTCAACATTATGTTTCGCTAAAAAAAAATCTATCCCCATTGCGTCATAACACGATGTTACTAAAAATCGAGATCGATGTTATTTTTTCAGCTGTTTGAAATAGTTTTAAAACTAGTCGAATCATTAACATTCCAGAAACAAAATATTTTCTTACTAACTAACCATCACACCATCAGAAATAATGGACTGCCAAACTTTAACCGATGCGGCACTCCAGCCTTCTCTTTTCGCCTCCGCGGGAGACGCGGTGTAATGGGTTGCGAACTTCATCGCCACCAATAGGCATCTCCCGGTGGGTTTCAAATATTTTCTAAGTGATCAGATTCCACAATCTTTCTCCCTCATATGACGACCTTGATGACCTTTGTGCCAGAGTGGCAAGATGTTTGACTGCAACACCGAAAGTCTCGGATTCGATTCCCGGCGATGGCATTGTGATTGTAACACTGTCTTTGGTCTGGTGAAGAATTCACGCTACCTATCACATAGCATGAGAATCAATATGATAGCTATACCCTTTACATCGATTTGGCTTGGGCTGAAATGATGTTAAGAGCCATTTAGCAAAATAATATACTGTGTTGAAATATATTATTTTGCTAAATCGTGATGTGGGATTATTAAAAATATTTTTTAACACTTTTATATGATGTTTTTACACCATTTTATTTGTTTTATCGAACCAACCGGTTTCGCTCCCGCGGAGTTTCGTCTAAGTTACAAAACCAACTAAATAATATACAAAGAAAATACACAATATATAAACAATAAGAATGGGAGAGGGGAGAGCGTGTGGCTTAATGTGCAAGGAAGAGGAAAAAACCTGAATGGATAGGCGAGAAATTAGTTTAAATGAATGATTGTCAAGATGATGGAAATACTGATCACCTAAAAGATTACAGAGAGGATTCTAGGGAATACATGTGAATAATTTTTAAGCCAGAATCATTTTGGAAGATATGGTTTGACTCAATAATTAGTTGATGAACTCGGAAAAATTATGGTTATTGGTGTGTAGCCCAGCTGACACAGCCCCCCCCCCCTTTTGTTGTAAATGTGGGAGTGTACCAGAGATCAGTTCTGAGCCCACTTCTTTTAACCTGGTCATAGACCACCTCACAGCAGGTATTCAAAAACCAGTCCTATGGAACGTGCTATACGCGGACGACGTGGTACTGATAAGCGAATCACTAGAGAAATGGCAAATGGGTCTAGAAAAAAATGGGCTTCGAATCAGCAGAACCAAAACAGAGCATATGTTTTGCAGTTTCTCATGAGCCAGGACCCAACCCATTAAAAAAGGCGGACCACTTCAGATATCTCGACTCTGTTCTTACCAAAGAATTGTGCATTTGTGAAAATCACACCACCCAGGCAATTGAAAATGATGATAGCTTAAATGGCGTGCCCTTTCAGGAGTACTTTGCGACATCAAAGTACCCGTGCAAATGAAAGGAAAAGTGTACCGAACCGCTGTTAGACCTGCTTTACTCCACGGATTGGAATGCTGACCCGCACGGCGCCAAGAAGAACAGAGGTTACACGTAGCAGAAATGAAGATGCTAAGGTGGGCCGATGCTGAAGAAAGCTAAAAACGAGTACATCAGAGGTACCTTAAAAGTTGGCAACTCGAAGATGGAAGGAGGGGACCGGGTCGGCCTCCTGCAACCTGATGTTCACAGTTAGGAACGACCTAAGGGCGCTGAGACTGGACAGCCAGATGACCCAAGATCACGAGACTTGGCGAAGCCGTGTAGGAGAGCCGACCTCAAATAACGGGAAATGGCCGAAAGAACAAGAAGTTATTCTAATGATATTGAATTGTTTTCATCAGTTTGTTTGTTGTTTTCATCATTGTTTTCATCAATGCCAACTTCATAGTATTGGGAAACAGTGATTTCGAGTTGGCATTGATATATTATGTTAATTCATTACAATATGCATATTTTAAGAAATTCGGTTTAGTACGATGTAAACAAATTAACGAAATGACCCCGTATATTTCAAGTTGACGGTTATCAGGTGATCGAGGAGCTATCTATCTATAACTGAGTACTTCTATGGGACAATTATTTGCGGCGACAGACATGGGGTTGGCGATGTAACGCGTCTTCTTCGAAGTCGAAAATAATTCATATTTTGTGTCAGTGTATCGACGCTATTTTTTTAAAACATGGCCGTCTGTTTACGGACGGTTTCATCGAAATTGGCACCTCTAAACGCGATAGTGTCATCGAGGCAATCCGCTTCTAAATTGGAAACTCGATTACCGAAACGGTCACAGTTTCTAGAGGAGGTATTCTATCATTTTACATAATATAACGCAGACTTTATTCATTTATATTAATTACAATTGTCTTAAGCAAATCACGTGAATAGTAGTTGTCAAACTCAGAACGCATATTAATGGTTTTTAACGCAGTAGAATGTGCTAGAAATTTAATGTACGGTTTTCGCAGGTTATAGGTTCATCACGAAAATATTGGTATTATTATTAATGTTTTTTTTATTCCATGAACTACAATGAAGTAAATATTGATTTAAATATCGACATTTTATGATCTTTTGGATTTTGATCAGTTGAATATTAAACATCTTGATGATGCGTTATTTGTCACTGGCGAACTGTTTAGATACTTTCTTTAAAGATAACTGCTTGCCAAAGTTCACATTTTGGATCTAAAACCTGGAACAATGTTTCTTAATGCAATAAAATAAAATCTAAATAATTTCTAGTACGAAAATAAACCAACCATCACATTACTTTATCCTGGCATACCTCTGGATTTCTCCACATTCATACATCGAGTCATACATGCACGTCGATTCTTCTGACTTTTAGAATGGCTGTCCTTCAAAATTTGACTAATTTAGTCATGCCGTGGTTTTCTTGTTCTTTACATTGTTAACACACTTCTACCGCAAAGCATCAACATCTTATCGATCATTCCTCAATTTCAAAAGCTGACAATGATATCGTTCCCAAAAACTCCACAAAGCTTCTTGGTGTTTATCTTGATGCAAATCTGTCTCTAAAATCCCAAATTAATTACACGGTCAGCGCTAGTTTCTTCCTCCTAAGACGATTAAAATCCGTCAAAAGGAGTATTCCCCATGACACTTTCAAAACTCTTGTAAATTCCTTCGTTGTGTCACTACTTGATTATTGTAATGGAATTTATGCAAACATTCCAAAACAACAAATAAACAAACTTCAATCTGCGTTCAATGCAGCAGCAAGGCTCATTAAAGGTGTTCCAAAAAAGTCCCATATAACACAACATCTCAAAGAACTTCTTAAAAGAAAGAAGAACTAGAACTATATTATGTACTGCCACCTTTGCTTTAGCTGAAATATTTATATTTGCAGAGATGACTTTGAGAGCGCTATTAATTTTATTCACAGCACTGACGTTTCTTTCGATATCTTTCTCCATTTTTCCATCTCTTGTATACATGCTTCCCAGATAGATAAATTCGGTAACTTGTTCCAGTTTCTCACCATTCGCCGTTATGACCGTCACTTTAGACTTGGACACATTCATTACAAGGTCACTCTTTATGCATGCTTCATACATTCTTGATACTAAGACTTGCAGATGTTCCATTCTGTCAGCGGTTAACACAGCATCATCTGCATATAACAAACAACTGACTGACAAACTGTTCATCTTAGCACCAGCGTTTATTCTATGGTATTATCATGGATGGAGTGGAACAAAGTAGAAGAATATGCAGTAGAACGCATGGATGAAAAAAGTATATATTAATAAATTGCTATCTTTTAAAGCGCCGTTTTTGTGATGTAATCACCTCAAGGGCGCATTAAGACATGTTTTAAATCTAAAAATCTAAATGTGAACGCTGCATCTGATTTTCGCGATCGGTTAGAAAGTATAGTAGAACAAAATATAAATGTTTAAATTGGGTATGAAATATGAAAAATATGGGTTTTCAGTTTAGATCTGAAATCTGTCGGATCATATATGCATCTGAGGTGTGAAGGGAGATTGATCCAAGCTGATGATGTGAACATAGGTTGACGAAATAGCTGTCGCATGAAATAAAAATACAATTGTGATACATAAAACAAAGTTTTTTAATTTAACAGTTTACCAAATGTTTTATTATTTTATATCTATAAGTTTAAAATGTCTAACCATAAAGTGAGTTTCATATGAAAATATTTTTTTTAGTTCCTGGGTATTAGACGGATATCCAACTGCAGACCAGTCCAAGAATGTCTGGCCGAATGGAATCAGGACGACCACTACGAGCCGTATAGCCCTCTGAAGGCGGAGGACTGGCGCGATGTGATCCAGAAGCGATGTCTGAATGACAGCCCCGAACCTAGAGCGCAATACTTCAGCCGTTTTGGCTCCGAGGGCAGCGGCTGTCTTGGTAATCTTGCCACCGTGGATGTGGCCTCCCGCCCTCATGGATTCACCCCCGACGACATGATCATGTGGAGTAGATATCAAGAGGGTATCGTCCCGAAAGCTGATCAATGTACCACCATGTCATACGCTCTCCTAGCATCTAGAATCCCACAAAAGGTATTAGTTAATCAGTTTATTTATTTACTCAAAAGATATTACAAACATATTTTTTAAAAAGGTTCCATCAGGTCCACAATAGATTTGCAGATTTACAAGGTAAAGAATACATTCAGTTTTTTTTTATAAAACTATATTTCTTCTTCTTCAGCCTGTATTGACCGTCCACTCCTGGACGTAGGCCTCTTCTCGCATTTTCCATTCTCTTCTATCCTGAGCGATCCGCATCCAGGCACTTCCCATCAGTGGCATGCCTAGGGTTAGTCAGTAGGGCAAGCCCATTCGATTTTTTATATATGTTTTATGTATAATATAAATAGACAGTCATACGAAAATGTATTCCAAAGGTGCATGTTTTCTTCGCTGTAGTTAGTCTACAAAACTCAGAAGGTATATTATTACAGAATTTACAAACACATCTCAGTCATGACCAGTGGCGGTTCTCCCATAGAAGCCCAGAAGCCCGGCTTGCGTAAGAAATTTTGAATCAAAACGCCCAAATCTAAGTAATCATGCCCCCGCATAAACCTAAAACTCACCAAATCACCTTCCAACAATGTTCCCATCAGACGTAAGAGGAATAGCCTCAAGAGCTGAACCTCTGTAAGCCAGAAGAGGTTTTGCACATCGCCACTTGAGGGTTGTGGCCATCTTGATAACATCGGAAACCTTTGTCCTGACTCTTATGTCCTCATTTCTGAGTCTGTCCCGTAAACTGATACCCAACATGGCTCTCTCCATTGCTCTCTGAGTGACTCTTAGCTTGTTGGCACTTTTTTGGACATTGTGACTGTCTCAATACCATAAGTGAACACTGGCAGGACACAGGCATTGAACACTCTCCTTTTCAAGTTGATGGGTATTTTCGGATTTATAAACTATATTTGTATTTACAATTTTATTTATTTTGAATGTATGGAATAATGCTCTAATTATTACATTTTACACCTAAATAGATTGAATTCACTGTTCACTTCCTTCATACATTCTTCATCACTGTATCTTGGTCATAAAATCAGACTCGGAAAAGAGAATCAAACTGCAGAGCTACCTCGAAGAGTTGGACTGGGTTGGGCCGCCTTTGGTAAACTGAGACATGTCTTTGAAAATGATGAAATACCAGTTTGTCTCAAAAGAAAGGTCTACGACATGTTTATACTGCCTATGATGACATACGGACTAGAGACGACAACTCTTACAGCAAAAAGTGTCCACAGGCTCAAATGTACACAGAGGTCCATGGAAAGACAGATATTTGGTGTGAGCTTGGGTGACCGCATAAGGAATGAAGAAATCAGACGCCGCACTAGGGTACTGACGTCATGGACCGAGTGGCAAAATTGAAATGGCAATGGGCTGGACACTTGGCTAGTAAGCGGTGGGAATCTTCTGTCTTATCTGACCATGTATTTAATGGGCCCAAGGTTGGGGCGGTACGCGCGGAGAGGTTAACTTGCATGTCTGTTGTGTTTCAACCATTGTCATTCTTGCAGGATTCCCGCCCGTTTTCCCTCTCCGAGTATGAGAAGGCAGCATTCGCAAATAGCACCGGTGGTGGGGAGGGTGCGGGCAGTGGGGGTAGCTCTCCTGACACGTCGTCCAATCAGGACAAGCCATCTGAAGCTCAACTTTCAAAGTTGCAGAATATCCTGGCCGATACGGTGAGATACCATGATTATATAATAGTCTATTCACTTCAAGGAGAATATTTGCTGTAGTGTGTGTAACACCTCCTAAATTGGGTATAGAAAGCCATCTGATTAAGTATTATTATTATTATTATTCTGATGACTTGTATTTTAAGTGCGCCGTTTTGTAAAATCAATTACTCCAAGGGCGCACTAGGAAATGACTGACCCAACAGTGCAATCTTTAGAAGTTTCTTAAATTTAACTTCTCTATCCTCATACTTAATACTAACATGGAGGCTATTCCACGCTAACGGACCCTCTACGGTTATCCTTTAGTCATCCTTACTCTAAAGTGGGTGATAGACGGGCGAGCAAGTACGCGTACTTATGGCTCGACGACCTTTTTCGCTCGTGTGTCACCGTAAGTACGCGTACTTTAAAACCGCCGAGTAAGTTCGGCGGCGATCCAACCGGTTTGAAATCTTACTCGTAGCTCGTCTTGGCTCGTACGTGTGGCAGCACTGCGAGCCGCGAGCCGCCATTTTGTACGATATAATTCCTAAATACGATATAATTATAATACGATATAATTATAATACGATATAATTATAATACGATATAAATACGATCCTAAATACGATATAATTATAATACGATATAATAAATACGATATAATTATAATACGATATAATTCCTAAATAACACAAAGCTTCTTCAGTGGACGACATCGCGATACGGTATGAGTAAGTTGGCGCGTGTATCGCCGACGTCGAGTCAAGTAAGTTCGCGATCTTAAAAACCGCAGACTTTAAGTTCGTACGTCTAACACCACCTTTACATTGGATGTAACAAGACCGCGGTGCGTAATTTTTTTTTACATCTCATTTAAAAACTGGTATTTTATTGGGGGTTCATCCCGTAATTTAAACCGGCCATAATCTGTGTCACCACTTTCGCGATTTATTATAGACAAAATACGAACGCCATGTGCTCTGAAGGATGTTGTTAGCCTCTTTTTTTCATGCGAGCCTGGTATTTTAATACGATTCTGTTATTAAATTTCGGTTATGGGCTCATTTCGGATAAAATATTTTGGGTGTTAATTTGACAGAATAGACGTTAAATGTGGAAAATATTTCCATTTCAGTGCTGTTTTCTATTATACCGTTCACACTCTTAATTAGTCGCATTATTCTTCTTCTCTGGTTTCAATCCTGGGATTGGTTTGCAGCAATTTCCTCCATTATTCTCTTCCATTTTTCCCTGTCTTGTGCGGCTCTTTTGAAGTTATTATGAATGGCGGCGCGTTATTATGAATGGCTTAATTATGAGAATAGGCAGTATGCATTTGTTATAAAGTGATGGAGCATGTGTGATGTATTTGAATGCATTTCCTTTACGAGTATAAGCAATTATAAATTAAATTTAATTGTATCTCAATAGAGACGAAGACACAAACTGGAAACTGAATATGGATATTCTTTGGCATATAGAAAGGAATAATACTCCTGGCGGCTTCTAACAATATGTTAATAGGCGACAGCCTTCGCATTGCGTTAATAAGGTAGTTTGCTAAATGCTGAAAATCATTCTCCATAGATGGCGTTAGTGGGTGGATTGTATAGGTTAATCTTAAAAGATTCACAAGTGTAATCAAATCTACATAGATGGCCAATTAAAACTGACACATGAAGATGGATATGGATTAGAAGTATATATACAGCTTCCAAAATTTGTCATGCATGATCATAACAAAGGTGGAATGGGGAATGTTGTAATTACATAAAGCGTGCGCTTAACCCAACCAATGACAGGTCGTGGGTCCTGTAAACGCGTTGATCATCCATATTCAGTTTCCAGTTTGCGTCTTCGTCTCTATTGAGATACAATTAAATTTGAATTAACCACCCACCATGGGTGAAAATCCAGGATTCGTATACAAGTATAAGTATACATTCACAAAAAATAATTATAAATTAATAGTAAAAGTATTTTCCAATGTAACATTTATAAATAAATTTATCTTGGGTGCATTTCTACGTGCAACCTACGAACAAAAAACATTAATTTTCATGAATTAGTACTTGCTTACTTTCTTAATTCTCATGGCGATACGATTCTTGAATAGCTCTAGCCCCTTTGATGATATTAGTTTAAAGTTTCCACGCCCTTCGGTTGTCTCGAAGGTTTATTGTACAAATATACCTGAACCATTTATATGCACCTTTAATCTGAGTTATTTTATATTTAATGGAAGTTGGTTTATCTATTAGTTATCAGTTCTATAAGTTATTTTATTTTAGTCTCCTTGTCGACTTGCAAAAAGCATATGATTACGTTAATAGAGAAAAGTTGTGGGAAATATTGTCTGAATATGGAATAAGTACAAAACTGATCACGGCAATTAAGTCGCTATACACAGAAAGCACTGCTAGTGTCAGAGTAAATGGAGATCTTACAGCCTGGTTTGATATCAATAAAGGTGTCAAACAGGGTTGCGTAATGTCCCCGTGGTTATTTAAATCTGTATATGGACAAATGTATGAAAGAGCTGAAAGGGTTGGATGTAGGTGCCAAAATGAGCGGAGTGTCAGTAAGCTGTCTCTTGTATGCGGATGACGCTGTCCTTCTTGCAGACAACGAGCATGAACTACAAGTCCTGGTGAATTGTATGTATGAGGTATGCATGCGAAATGATCTGATGATGAATGTTAATAAGTCCAAGGTAATGATTTTTGAAAAGGAAGAAACCACGACAGTCTGCAACATTAGCGTGAATGGTGAAAATTTGGAGCAAGTAGTTGAGTTCGTGTATTTAGGTAGTATGTTTACAAGAGATGGGCGAGTGGAGAGGGATATTGAAAGAAGGGTTGGGGCAGGCAACAAA
Source organism: Lepidostoma basale (assembly GCA_022606425.2). Taxonomy (NCBI): domain Eukaryota; kingdom Metazoa; phylum Arthropoda; class Insecta; order Trichoptera; family Lepidostomatidae; genus Lepidostoma; species Lepidostoma basale. Next base: position 161,458 of record JAHDVF020000450.1, on the reverse strand, counting down.
GTGAATGGTGCACTTAAAGTTGTCATCGCAAACAAAAACCTATCCAAAAAAGCTAGAATGGCAGTGCACAATGGTGTTCTTCTACCGACCCTTATGTATGGAAGCGAAGCATGGAACTGGCAAAAGAAGGATGAAAGTAGAATAAATGCAGTAGAAATGAGATCTCTTAGACGAATGTGTGGATACTCTGTGTATGATAGAGTATCGAATGAAAATATAAGAAGTGAATGCGGTGCGAATGATGGTGTCATGAACAAAATAATGAAAGGATCATTAAGATGGTTTGGACATATGGAAAGAATGAATGAAGAAAGAATGGTAAAAAAATTATAAGTTAATGATGTAAATGGAACCAGAAATAGAGGAAGACCGAGGAAAACGTGGCACGATCAAATAAATCAAATATTGAATGTCGGCCATGTGAGAAATCGACGCGCGTGCATGACACGATGTATGAATGTTGAGGAAGCGAGAGAAATATGTCAGGTAAGAAAAGTGTGGCAGTCCATTCTTTCTGCCTACCCCTTCGGGGAGACGGCGTGATGGTTAGTTAGTTAGTTAGTTAGTCTCCTTGGTTTTATTATTTTGAAGTTCCGGTTTCTGCGCCCTTCGATTTTCTTGAAGTTTTAATATACAAATATACCTGCAACCATTAATATAAGTTATTTTAATTAATCATCCAGCCGATGACCAACGCCATACGATTCTGATTCTTGTTTTTCTCGCTCTAGTTGCCAAAGTTAATCATCCAGCCTATGACCAACGCCATATACCATTCTGATCTTGTTTTTCTCGCTCTAGTTGCCAAAGTTAATCATCCAGCCTATGACCAACGCCATATACCATTCTGATCTTGTTTTTCTTGCTCTAGTTGCCAAAGTTAATCATCCAGCCTATGACCAACGCCATATACCATTCTGATCTTGTTTTTCTCGCTCTAGTTGCCAAAGTTAATCATCCAGCCTATGACCAACGCCATATACCATTCTGATCTTGTTTTTCTTGCTCTAGTTGCCAAAGTTAATCATCCAGCCTATGACCAACGCCATATACCATTCTGATCTTGTTTTTCTCGCTCTAGTTGCCAAAGTTAATTCATCCAGCCGATGACCAACGCCATATACCATTCTGATGTTGTTTTTTCTCATTCTAGTTGCCAAAGTTATTTATCCAGCCGATGAACTACGCCATATACCACCCCGATCTTGTTTTCATCAACAATATCAGGGGTACCAAAACTTTGTAAGTGCATTATTGATTTATATTTATACAAATTTTCTACCTATAAGCTTGTGTTAAATATTGGTTGGGTCATAGCTATTAGGGAATCCAATTCCGCACCATTTTTCCGGGATCATGATGCGGGACTACACATGCGGGATTTGCGAGACTAAAATAAAAATGGAATTTGAAAAAAAATGAGCGCAGACGTCATTCTAAATATTAATTTGACCCGGTCCCAGGCTCATTAATATGTAATTAAACAACTTTCTTAGTGGGCCTCAAGATTAACAAGTCCAAGACAGTAGACCTACGAGTGTCCACAAATGACTCTACCTCAATCTTGCTCCACGGTGTCCCCCTTGTGACCACGACCAGCTTCTGCTACCTCGGTAGTTTGATAGCAGGCTCAGGAGGTACGGAGGAAGATGTAGCCAGCAGACTCAACAAGGCAAGGGGAGCTTTCGCAATGCTTCGCCCTGTATGGCATTCCGGTATCATTTCGAGAAAGCTCATGCTCCAAATATTCAGCAGTAGCGTTAAAAGCGTACTGCTGTACGGACGTGAGACTTGGAAATCTACCGCGGACGCTATTGGTAAACTCCAGGTGTTTATAAATAGGTGCCTTCACTCAATATTCAAAATCTATTGGCCCCAAACAGTGTCAAATGCCGTCCTCTGTCCCATGGCAGGCGAAAAGCCAATTAGAGAACAAGTCGCTAGACGCAAATGGCAGTGGATCGGTCACACTCTGAGACGGAACCCAGCCTGCATCGCTCAGGGCGCACTAGACTGGTCCCCTATGGGGGGAAAGAGAAAGCGAGGCAGACCTAGAGCCACCTGGAGAGGAGCCCTGCAGGATGAGGTTAAGGCAGCAGGCCTCACTTGGGATGATGTTAGGCATCAGGCATGCGATAGAGGCCCTATGCACCACGGAGGTGTGACAGGACAAAAAGAAGAAGAAGAAGACATGCAAACTAATTGTGTTTATAATTTCAGCGGGCTATATCATTACGTGAAGCAAATCGCCCTCTTGAGAACTGTGGGACATCTGAGGTTCGCCTATGTCAAATTTGACATCTTAAAAATAACACAGAGATACGAAGACTCCTCTATCATGTAAGTATGCGCCGAATGCGCCTTTTTGACTACCTAATCCTGCAGTGCGTCATGACGCAAATTACAGTAGAACCTCGATTATCCGGATCGGTCAAAATAAACAAAAAACAGCGGACGTGCAAATCAGCACGTCCGCTGTTTAACCCTTAAAGGCCGGCGAGAATTTGAAACATCGGAACGCTCTTGTAAACAATTAAATTACTAAGGATTGATTGTATCTCAATAGAGACGAAGATGTAAATTGTTTTTTGGAAACAGAATATGGTGGTTGAGGCGTTTACAGGACTTATGACCTGTCATTAACAACATTCCCCATTCCGCCCTTCTTACAAACACACCACATCTGACAAAGTTTTTTTTTTGGAAGTTGTATATATGCTACTATGTTGCACCACACTTTACATGTTATTAGTTCAATCTACACTAGCGCCATCTATTAAGAATAGGTGTAAGCATTAAGCAGAAAATCTTTTATTGTAAACGCCTCGACCGCCATATTCTGTTTCTAAAAAATAATTTACATCTTCGTCTCTATTGAGATACAATCAATCCTTAAAAGTGATTAACCCGCAATGGGTTAAATCCAGTATTTGTCTACAAATATTGGTAACATTTAATTAAATTACTCTTCACACAAAATACATAAAAATATCAAATAAATTGTATTTTGTAGTCAAATGTTGTACATTTTTTATCTTATAAAAATGATCTCACTTTTTTGGTTCATTTTGAGTTTAAAAAAACAAATAAAAATACAGTGAAACCCCTATTTTACATTTTTTAAGGGACAGAGAAAAAAAAAGGTAAATTGAGGGAAAATGTAAATTAAGGAATTAAAAAAAACATTTTTTTTTAAATCACGTAGATTAGTTCGCGAAACGCGTGCCAATAAAACATACGAAACCGATGAAAAAAGGGAAGAAAATATTGTTATTAACCCTTCACTGCATGGTGTATCAAATTTGTTACATAGCCAAAAATTAGCGTTAAAACGTCCTTTAAAAAATATAAGCAACCATTTGTTGTTGTTACTGATTAGTTACATTCATAACTCACATATATAGTTCATAATTTAGCCACGAGAGGCGCTATGAACGCCAAAATAATAGCCTCACTTGTCACTCGAAGACAATGCCTCACTTGTCACACCAATGTCAATTGGTGCAAATCGGTGATTTGAGATTCGTGTTTTCGACTTTTTTGGAGCGATTATGACGGAGAAAAAAATATTTACAGTAAGCTAAAAATTGCTTTATAAATTTTCACCAGTGAGATTTTTAAAAATTATGTAATAAATGTATAAAAATGATATGGAAATAGTGTTTTAATTATCACCATATAAATTAGAATACATATACGTATAAAATAAATGCACATAAGACTTAGTTTCATTATTAAATTGATCTATATTTCTTTGATTATTGAATACCAAACTTATTCTATACAATTTCTCATAAGGATAACCATTGCATGATGTTGCAAATTTGATACATAGGTATTTTATTGATTTATTCTTGTTAAAAGTTTTTCATCATTTTATTTATTTATTTTTCCTCTAATGTTTAGAGTAAGATACGATAGAAAATATTTATTTTACTTAAAATAAAAAAGTCATGCAGTGAAGGGTTAACTTAATGAATAAAACAAAACGTTAAAACTGTATGTAATTCGTACCACGTTGCGCGCTGTATGTCGACCAATCACAACGTCGCTCACCGACCAATCACGTTTCTACTGCGCCGATTCATTGTCAAGCGCGCGCAACTCGCATATTTTGGACGTAAATTGCGGGAACAAAATGTACTAAAATATATTGAGACTGAAAAAATTAAACGCAATTGGCGGGAAAACGTTAAATACGGGGACGTGAAATCCGGGTTTCGCTGTATATTGTTCTTTATAAATGAAATATAAAATGAAATGTTCTTTATACTAACTAACATAACCATCACGCCGTCTCCTCGAAGGGGTAGGCAGAAAGAATGGACTGCCACACTTTTCTTTCCTGACGTATTTCTCTCGCTTCCTCAACATTCATACATCGTGTCATGCACGCGCGTCGATTTCTCTGACTCCTCACATGGCCGACATTCAATATTTGATTTTGGCAAGTTTTCCTCGGTCTTCCTCTATTTCTGGTTCCATTTACATCATTAACATATAATTTTTTACCATTCTTTCTTCATTCATTCTTTCCATATGTCCAAACCATCTTAATGATCCTTTCATTATTTTGTTCATGACACCATCATTCGCACCGCATTCACTTCTTATATTTTCATTCGACACTCTATCATACACAGAGTATCCACACATTCGTCTAAGAGATCTCATTTCTACTGCATTTATTCTACTTTCATCCTTCTTTTGCCAGTTCCATGCTTCGCTTCCATACATAAGGGTCGGTAGAAGAACACCATTGTGCACTGCCATTCCAGCTTTTTTGGATAGGTTTTTGTTTGCGATGACAACTTTAAGTGCACCATTCACTCTGTTGCCTTCCCCAACCCTTCTTTCAATAACCCTCTCCACTCGCCCATCTCTTGTAAACATACTACCTAAATACACGAACTCAACTACTTGCTCCAAATTTTCACCATTCACACTAATGTTGCAGACTGTCATGGTTTCTTCCTTTTCAAAAATCATTACCTTGGACTTATTAACATTCATCATCAGATCATTTCGCATGTTCTTTATATAAAAGACATTTATCGTGTCAGCGAAGCAGCAGTAAAATATTTACTGCCATTTTGCACGACGTACCTTTGCGAGAGTGAATTTTCGGCCATGACAAACTTAAAAACTAAATTATTAATTGTTTCTTGAACAATGATGTAAAACTCCATATTAAATAATTGATATAAATGAAAATGTCTGTCTTCTAGGAGCTTTAATTAACCCTTACCATTTTGATATTGTTTGTCAGCCAACTCTAATTTAAATAATGTCAAAATATTTTTATCGATAGACAAAAAAAATTGTTAAAAATTCATTTGTAATGATTTATTCTTCAAATAAAAAAACATTATAGACTAAATTTTATCTCAATAGAGACGAAGATGCAAATTGGAAACAGAATATGGTTGATCAAGGTGTTTACAGGACTTATGACCTGTCATTGGTTGGGTTGCGCACGCTTTATGTAATACAACATTCCCGATTCCACCATATTTTTTCTTATGACCGCCATGTCTGACAAATTTTTGGAAGTTGTATATATGTTAATCTCCAACACCACCCTTTACATGGTAGTATATTCAACCCACACACTAACGCCATCTATGAAGATTGTATTTTAAGCATTAAGCAGAAGATCTTTTTAACGCAATGTGACTTATAGACATTATAGACTACTTATAGTTTTACATAGTATGGTACTTTTTAAAACAATCTCCGGGATGGAGACCAGGTTTTCTGGAACAGGTGTCACAAAACCACATTGTTTCCCGTCTTTCCCCTGGAATCTTTCTGTTACTGCACACAGTACAGTCTTTAGAACCTTTATCCAGTTTCGCAATGAAGTGGGGCTTGTACTCTAATGATGTCACAGAGTATTTAAAATGTGAATTAATCCGTCGGACAGGTTAATGTATTATTTAATTTATATTTTTCAGAGTGAGATGGAGGATTCGAGGCATCTCGGGGCTAAAAGCAATGTTTATGTTCTGGAAATATAAACTGTGGAAGCTCAGGGAAGCAATTGACGAGAGTGAATTGTAAGTCTAAACTTTTTAAATTCTTCTTCCTTGATCTGTTCTCCAGAGGGTTGCTTCTCCTGTGAGGTAGACTCCCAGCTGTCCTTCCATCTTTTAGGAGGTCTTCCACGAGTCCCGTGAGGCTGATGATGTAGTGCAATATAGGGGAGTCTGGTTTCATTTTAATTTTCATTTCATTTATTTAATTTATTTTGATAAAAATCACAAACATTACAGACATATTATACAATTCCAGATCGTTTGCAATTACATTATAAAAAGAGAAGCATTAAAAAAAAATTAAGCTTAAGAATAAGATAAAATCATAACATTGATATTGCATCCGATTAAGCAATAAGATTGCCCTACCCACAAGCATAACCATTGGCAGGTTGGTTCTGCAACGTGGCAAATAAAACAATTTGTGGTGTCTTTGATGAAGGTAATTAACAGGGACAAATAGACCTACATCACTCAGGACATCCGAGTTCTGTATACGGCCGGCAATCAGCTGAAAGAAGTGAACTCCCAAGTGGATATTCCTCCTTCTCTCCAGTGATTGGTAGCTTAGCATACCTAGCAAGAATTCAGTCTGAAAGAACCACGGGTAATAACCGCGCTCCCTGAGGTAAAGAAAGCGCAGAAATTTTTCGGCACTCGCTCCACCATCAGAGAATATCGGATCCCAGGCGGTGACCAAATAAAGGAACTATATTCCAGCCTACTTCTTACCAGGGAATTATACAACACCCGAAGTACCTGTGTGTTCGAAAATATCTTGGCATTCCTAAAAACAAATCCAAGCATTTTAATGGAACTATTACATAGAGCAACTATGCGAAGATTGAACGATAATTGAGCATCAAACAGAACACCGAGATCTCTGGATGTGGAAGCTCTTTCAAGCTGTACCCCATCCATAATGGTACGGTCATGTGCGGTCACTGGTGGTGTCCATTATTTGGACATGACCGTACCAGTCCTTCCTTTGCTGTCTACTACATTTTAAAATATCCTCAGCCTCACACATCTCTTTATACTGGTACGAGGCATAACCAGAAAGGAAGTGTACTGAGGCTTACACGACCGGATGGATTTTATTTTCGACATGTTGGCTACACTTCCGTGTAGCCTGACCCTTCCCCTCCGCAACAAGACCAGTTCGAGGTCAGTACGTTGAGAATTGTCAGGCGACAACACGTTTCGTGAAAAATGTCAATGCGATCTCCCGCCAAGTGCGAAATCCGTTATCTTGTTTGAAAAGGAAAACCTATGTAACCATATTTAGCCTTTGTGATACTGTGTGGAATTTGTACAACATTCTGCAAGTCATCATAATTTCTTCTTTTTCGATGGCCCTACAGCCCATATCAAGCCTTAGCCTCCAGTATGAATGAAGAAAGAATGATAAAAAAATTACATGTTAACGATGTAAATGGAATCAGAAATAGAGGAAGACCGAGGAAAACGTGGCACGATCAAATAAATCAAATATTGAATGTCGGCCATGCGAGGAGTCAGAGAAATCGACGCGCGTGAATGACACGATGTATGAATGTTGAGGAAGCGAATTGAGAAATATGTCAGGAAAGAAAAGTGTGGCAGTCCATTCTTTCTGCCTACCCCTCCGGGGAGACGGCGTGATGGTTAGTTAGTTAGTTAGTAAGTCATGTCAGTTGTTATATAATATTTGTGGTAGCATGTAATTGGCCTTGTTTTGTTGTCTCTGTGTGTTTATATTCATATACTGTAATTGCTGTTTGTTACCCTCAATAATAAAAAATAAAATAAATAACATATTAATTTTTGTTCACAGATGGTACGATGGTATTTCAACGTTTTACGTCGGCCCCGATGGTCTCATTCACACCCATGTCGCCGATAAGGTTAGAACATACAAACCATTAAATTAATTAAGTATAAATAAGCACAAATAACTCCTGCAGACCTAGAGCCACCTGGAGAAGAGCCCTGCAGGACGAGGTTAAAGCAGCAGGCCTCACTTGGGATGATGTTAGGCATCAGGCATGCGATAGAGTCGGGTGGAGAAGGTTCCTCGAGACCCTATGCACCACTGAGGTGTGACAGGATAAAAATAAGAAATGCTGGGAGGTATTCATATTACTGGGCACCGAGGGCTGGCAATTTTATTTGAAAAATCAAAACCTTTTAAATACATTCAATATTAGAAATATATTAATGCGCCCTTGAGGTGATTACATCACAAAAACGGCGCTTTAAAAGTTAGCATATTATTTTTATTATTATTATTATATGAATACGATTTTCAACTAACGGAGATTTCTGTAATTCCTGAAAAAATATATATCTAAAGCACAACGTGGGTATTCTGTGAAAAAGCACTAAGTCAAAATGTCTACTTCTGGGATAATTGAAGTTCAAAGTTTGTAAGGATATAACAAATTTTTTTTATACTAAACATTACTAAGCCAATTTGAAAAAATAATATATAGATCTATTAACCACATTTTATTTAATGGTTCGGACATATGGAACGCATGGATGGAGAAAGAATGGTTAAGAAAGTATACGTTAATGATGTAAATGGGGTACGAAGTCGAGGCAGACCGAGGAAAACATGGCATGACCAAATTAATCAAATTTAAAGGTTGGTCATGTTAGAAGTCGGAGGAATCGACGTGCGTGTATGACTCGTTGTATGAATGTGGAGGAAGCTAGAGAGGTTTGCCAGGATAGAGTAGTGTGGCGGTCCATTCTCTCTGCCTACCCTTCGGGGGAACGGCGTGATGGTTTGTTGTTGTTGTTGTTGTTTAATAAATAATAACTGAACTATCAGCACATTTTTTCAAAATAATAGTGGATTGACATGACTTGGTGCATTTTCTCTGATACATAATACCACAGTAAGGTATTCACATTGTACCTACTATAGTCACTTTGTGAGAAATGTTTTTTTCTTCTTCTTTAAATAAAAAAGTGATGCAATAATTTTATCTTATGTACAGTATCTATTGCATTAGATAAACTAACTAACTAACTAACCATCACGCCGTCTTCCCGAAGGGGTAGGCAGAAAGAATGGACTGCCACACTTTTCTTTCCTGACATATTTCTCTCGGTTCCTCAACATTCATACATCGTGTCATGAACGCGCGTCGATTTCTCTGACTCCTCACATGGCCGACATTCAATATTTGATTTATTCGATCCTGCTCCAACCCTTCTTTCAATATCCCTCTCCACTCGCCCATCTTTTGTAAACATACTACCCAAATACACAAACTCATCTACTTGCTCCAAATTTTCACCATTCACGCTAATGTTGCAGACTAATGATTTCTCCTTTTTCAAAAATCATTACCTTGGACTTATTCACATTCATCATCAGATCATTTCGCATGCATACCTCATACGTACTATTTACATGGACTTGTTGTTCATACTCGTTGTCTGCAAGTAGGACAACGTCATCCGCATACAAGAGACAGCTTACTGACACTCCGCTCATTTTGACACCTGCATCCAACCCTTTTAGCTCTTTCTCTTTTTGCTGCTACAGTAATTTTTGATTCTGATATTGAAATTTTGATTTGGTTCATGTGGTGTTCCCGTAAATTTGGAGATATTTCGTGTATAAGTGAATTGTTTTGGTCATTTTGATTGTTGCCGCACTTTATAATAGTTAATTGTAACACATAGTACGTTTGTACTGTTTTGATGCTAAAATTAGAGAAGTTTTTTCGTTTATAAAGAATTTTGACAGGTGTAAAAATAAATTTTTCGTTTGTTCCATTGACAATTTGAATAATTTCTTCAATATTATTTTTTTTTTTAAGTTCTCGCTGGTTTGTTTTAAGTGCCTAATTACAGTTAATCAAAAAACATTATGTGTTATTACATAATGTGCCAAATTAAAAAAACGGTGGATACGTGGAACATAAATTAAATAGACAATATGTGCACCATCTAAAAAGAACACGGCATGTTAAATTATTTGTATTGTGTTATTTTATTTTATATCATTGTATTTTATATTATTTGTTTTAGATTTATTTTGTGGATGTTTTACGATCGAATTGTGGGCGGGAGATGCCTATTGGTGGCGATGAGGTTCGCAACCCATCACACCGCGTCTCCCGCGGGGCGAAAAGAGAAGGATGGAGTGCTGCATCGGTTAAAGTGTGACAGTCCATTCTTTTATTATTATTATTATTATGATGATTTGTATTTTATGTGCGCCGTTTTGTAAAATCAATTACTCCAAGGGCGCACTAGGAAATGACTGAGCCAACAGTGCAGTCTTCAGAAGTTTCTTAAATTAAACGTCACTATCCTCATACTTAATACTAACATGGAGGCTATTCCACGCCAACGGACCCGCAACGCTGAAAGCACGATCATAGAAACATGCTTTATTGGCTCTGACTGGAATTGCTATGTTGTTTGCACTTGTTTCTACTGATCGGAGTGAACGCTGCCTTTTCGTTGGCATGGGTGTCACGCAGAGGTCCGATATATACGCTGGCGCTCTCTGGTGTCGAGCCTTAAACACTGTCAAACACAATTCATATTTTACTTGCTCTCGGATTTTAAGCCAATGAAGGTCCTTCAGGAGCGGCGTGATATGACAGTATTTTTGTTGCCCCATAATTAATCGGGCAGCAGCATTAAATATGCTTTGTATTCTGCTCAATTGATTATTTGGCAATCCAGCGTACATTCCGTTGCAATAATCTAACCGTGACACTACAAAAGAATTTACGAGAGTCCTAGCTTCACCAACAGGTAAACATATTTCTGCCTACCCTTTCGGGGAGACGGCGTGATGGTTAGCTAGCTAGTAATTTATGTAATCATATTTTTCAGGTAATGCCGGATGAAGACTGCGCAGTGGACGACGTGAAGACTCCGGTGGCAGCCAAGCTCGCACTCCTGCTGGGCCTCGTACCGCGGGCATACCTCGCCGAGCTTTGCCCCATCCTCGAGACCCTCTCCAGGCTGGAGTGCGGGGAGCTGTCCAAACTGGCACTCCCGTTAGAAAAGATTAATTAATTGATAATTTATTAAATTTACATATAAAGCACTCACTTTGTAGCTAGACATTTTAAACTTACAGATATAAAATAATAAAACACTTTGTATTTAACCACTGTGCGGTCGCCCTGCACTTCTCTTCGCCGTCCACGGTCTCCAAGTCACCAGTCTTCTTGTCCACTTTTCATCTGAGCTTCTGGATCGGATCGAAGAGATCATCTCTCTTTATTCTTGGACATTCTCAATTCTGTTGCCGTCCACGTTGATTTGAAACCTTTCCGTGCCCATCACCTTGGTCTTTGCCAGGTTCATATTCAAACCTACGGATTTGGATACATCGTTTAGTTCTTTCAGCATTTCAGCTAGTTCCTCCGGAGTGTTGCTCACGAGTACGATGTCGTCAGCAAAACATAGATGGTTTTAAATAAGTTAATAAACTAGTTGGCATCAATTATAATAATCTTCTTCCTCAGCCTATTCCCGTCCACTCCTGGACAAAGGCCTCCTCCATTTGCTTCCATGTCATTCAGTCCTGTGCAGACTGCATCCAGGTTATTCCGACGTGTCTGTTCAGATCATCCTTCCACCGTAGTTGCGGTCGCCCTGCGCTTCTCTTCGCCGTCCACGGTCTCCAAGTCAGCAGTATTCTTGTCCACTTTTCATCTGAGCTTCTGGCTACGTGACCTGCCCATTGCCATTTTAAAGTCGCCACCCGGTGGATGATGTCAGTGACCTTTGTTTTTTCTCTCACCGTATCGTTTCTGACTATCTCTTAGGCTTATTCCTAACATGGCTCTTTGGGTCACTCGTAGTTTCTCGGCACTTTGTTTGGACAGTGTAACAGTCTCAAGACCATAAGTACCAACTGGTAGAACGCAGGCTTCATAGACTTTTCGTTTCAGGTTGATCGGTATAATAATCTTACCGTGGTTAAATACCAAGTGTTTCATTGATTTATATCTATAAATTTAATACGGTCGAGCTGGTTATTAGAATGAAGATGGGACCGACTTTTTTTTTGCTTGTCAATAACTCCATTACTCTTTACATCAGAGAATAGGTCTTTTTAAATGCTTACCAAAACATGAAGGCATGATGTGTGTCTGTTCCCTCATTACATCGGAGATATCGCTATTTCGGTGATTGTAATAACGGAGTTCGACTGTAATTTATTATGCTGCGCTGTCTGTCATTCGAAAATATGTTATCTAGATTGCCTATTGTGGGAATGTTGAATACATATATATTTTTTCAAGTATATATATTCCTATCTTATTATGAAAGAAATGTTTGACGATGATATTCTTAAGCAGATAAGACTTTTAGTTTATCCGTTTGTAAACAAAATATTTAATAAAAATACATTTTTAAAATACCGTCTTTATTTTTAAACTAACTTAGTTATAAATAGGTGCCTTCGCTCAATATTCAAAATCTATTAGTCCTAAACAGTGTCAAATGCCGTTCTCTGGGCCATGGCAGGCGAAAAGCCAATTAGAGAACAGGTCGCTAGACGCAAATGGCAGTGGATCGGTCACACTCTGAGACGGAACCCAGCCTGCATCGCTCAGGGCGCACTAGACTGGTCCCTTATGGGGGGAAAGAGGAAGCGAGGCAGACCTAGAGCCATCTGGAGAAGAGCCCTGCAGGACGAGGTTAAGGCAGCATGCCTCACTTGGGATGATGTTAGGCATCAGGCATGCGATAGAGTCCGATGGAGAAGGTTCCTTGGGGTTCTATGAATGGAGGTGTGACCGGACAAAAAGAAGAAGATTTATTAAGGGTAACATTGACGACCTGATCATGGCAATAGCTCAGACTACCACTGCTACTCATGAAAATCAATATGGTAGCTATACCCTTTACAACTAACTAACCATCACGCCGTCTCCCCGAAGGGGTAGGCAGAAAGAATGGACTGTCACACCTTTCTTTCCTGACATATTTCTCTCGCTTCCTCAACATTCATACATCGTGTCATGCACGCGCGTCGATTTCTCTGACTCCTCACATGGCCGACATTCAATATTTGATTTATTTGATCGTGCCACGTTTTCCTCGGTCTTCCTATATTTCTGGTTCCATTTACATCATTAACATATAATTTTTTTACCATTCTTTCTTCGTTCATTCTTTCAATATGTCCAAACCATCTTAATGATCCTTTCATTATTTTGTTCATGACACCATCATTCGCACCGCATTCACTTCTTATATTTTCATTCGACACTCTATCATACACAGAGTATCCACACATTCGTCTAAGAGATCTCATTTCTACTGCATTTATTCTACTTTCATCCTTCTTTTGCCAGTTCCATGCTTCGCTTCCATACATAAGGGTCGGTAGAAGAACACCATTGTGCACTGCCATTCTAGCTTTTTTGATAGGTTTTTGTTTGCGATGAAAACTTTAAGTGCACCATTCACTTTGTTGCCTGCCCCAACCCTTCTTTCAATATCCCTCTCCAATCGCCCATCTCTTGTAAACATACTACCTAAATACACGAACTCAACTACTTGCTCCAAATTTTCACCATAATTGGATTTTTAAATTTAAAAAATATATATCAAGGTAAGGTGTCATTACCAACACAAAAAGGGGAAAACACATTAGGAAATGCCAGACGGAAACATCATACATTTTAATTAATCCATAGTCACAACAATGCTGCCGCGCTTACGATAAACGCATCAACTGAGGTTTTTGTTGAAATTGAGTTATTATATTATCCGGTATCAGGAAAAGGGGAAAGATCTACAACTTTCCCAAAGTGACATTTCATGATTTCTTCATTTTCTCGGTTTTTCAATTTTCATAAACGCATTAACTAAGACTTGGAGTGCAGTTTTACTTATCAAGAACGCACTAGCTGTAGTTAGTACAGACTTGTTTTCTAGCAT